>JAJJWW010010381.1:0-56767 GCA_023531295.1 Papaver armeniacum
ACCGATTTTTGAATCAAGGGGGACAAAATTAGCTTTAAACTACCTAACGAGATTGGGATACCCAATTTACGCTTATTAATGTCATTATTAAAAAGTGTGATTTTACTTTTAATACCTTGAACTTAATTAAATTTTAAAAATAAACTCATTTCTTAATTTCATTAACCCTAAAATTAAAAACTAACCAACTCTTAATCTTCTCTTCTTCTTCATCTTCATCTTCCATCAACCAAAGCCATATAAAAATCTTCAACTTTGATTTTCCAAAAAATTGTTGACTCTAACAAGTGAAAAGAAGACTATAAATGATGTTTAAACTCAAACCCATCATTGTGTTGTGTGATTTGATTGTTATATTAGGTTAGAAATCGAAAATTATGATTTCTGTGTTTTTGGCCTAAGGTCGTGAACATGCATATCTTGCCGACTTTTCATAATGACACTATGGCATATGATCAGAATTTTTCAACAATGCAGCAGGTATTTTTGAATACCTTGTCACTAAATACAACTGTTGTAAGGGTATTTTTTGAATACCTTAGCTTACCAATAAAATTTTTATGTCATCTCCTGTATGTCAAAAACAAAAGCTCACAAGGTCGACGATGAAGATCATGCTGGCCACTTTTGGCCGCAGGTCGACGATGAAGACCTTGCTTGCAACTCTTGGGCCTGGGAATCGACGATGAAGATCTCTGCCTGCCACTTTTGGCCTGCAAGATGATCTTCTGATTAGTCGACTCTGCCGACTTTTCATATTTTCGTAACCGAAAGTGTTGATTTATTCTTTGATTTTGAGTATGATTTCATATAACGAATTCACAATCCCCTTTTAGAAGTATTTCTGCTTGTGTGCTTCATTTTCGTTGCAAGAGATATTCTCAAAAAAAAAAAATCATCAAAAATCATCCCACAAAAGTTCAATCAAAAACAAAATTTCATAACTTAAAATTCATAAGTTTTAATCTATTCAATCAATTTAAACTTAATTAATTAATCTAATCAAAATTTTAGGGTTAATTAAACGAGGGCAATTTTGCCATTTTGAAAATATTTGGTTAAGGGGTGACCTCTTTTACTTCAAAATGACCCTATTTTGTCTCATTGGGTATACCCCAATTAGTTTGGGTATACCCCAATCTCGCCAGGTTAAACTACAGGGGGACATTTTTTATTTTATTTTTTTTGCAGAAATACGAGTGGGTCGGGTCGGAAATGCTAGCCAAACCTAGAACCCCTACTATACGGGTTCGATATATAGAAGCCCCACTAAATGGATCATCCACCGTCGGCCCGGCTCAGCGACTTTAGGAAAATGATATCATTAGGCCCGAAAACTATCAAATTTTCTTCAACTACGGCCCCATAATTAATTATTTATGAATTTTCATAATGGCAACACTGCTCCTTATAGTATATATACGAAGGGAATATATCGAAGATATTTCTACTTTTATTCTCTTTTTCTTTTCTCTCTTCTCCATCTCTTTCTCTCTGCTCCAATGAGTCGGATGCATGAAGAAGAAGAGAAGACGAATCGATCCGGTAGTTTTTGCGGTGATCGTCGAGTTAATCTTCAAATATGAATCAATCATTCGGTAAACATTGAATCTGGTTTTAGTTGTTTTTTAACGCATCGAGGTTAGGTTTTCATTGGATCGACTAGTTTTTTGAAATTTTGAATCGAATCTAAGTTTCGATTGATTCGAGCAATGAGAAATCATTCAGATTAGGTTTTTGATTAGGTTAAATCATTCTTACATTTCTTAGTTCAATTAGTTCGATTAGGTTTTGATTTTTGTTTTGATTGATTAAATTAGAGATATGAAAGAAAAAAAGAACCGATTTTTTAATCAATCGAAGATCTTCAATGTCGTTTAACCACTAATTGCTTACTTTTTATGCGATTCGACAATGGAATTAAGAAGATCTTGACGTAATGAAATAAATGCGTCGTATGAGAAAAGATCTAAAAAAAGGAAAGATTTATCTCATTTTTTAATTCAATCAACAGGTTTTAAATCTAGGTTTTGTTGGTTTTGTTGTTGTTGAAGCACTTAACTACATTTTGAAGCAAGATTTGAATCGATTCAAGCACTTAAGTAATGGCTAATAGTTGCGATTCTATGAATAAATTCTACTTTACTAGTAGAATGGTGGAGAATTTTAGTTTTGTGTTGTCAATATTAGCTAATGGAGTCAGATGACTTGTTGGTGTTTTTTATTTTGCGTATTTTGGATCTTGTCTTACACATGTTGAGTTTGATTAATGAATACTGTGTTGGTGGTAGAGGTGCGGGTTGGAGGGAGGATGAGGAGGCGGTGGCGTAGAGATGGTGGTGTTAGGCGAGGTTTAGAGGAGGATTTTAAGTCAATGGTGGTGTTTTTGAGAATGAGAATTGAGCAGAAAGAGATGAATGCAAGAAATATTATATTGTTTTCAAAATATTGGCACTCTGTTAAATAGCACTCCCAGGAGCCAAAGTTATTACCACGGACGTGTTGATGGTGGTTTTTAAACAAGGGGTAAAATCGTAAAACCCCATGACCTAGTGTTACCCGCAACACATTAACTAAGAGCATTTAACTCGTGTGTAAATAATTAATAGGGGTATTTTTTCAAAAGGCATTAGGTTTTCGACCACGTAACCCTAATTCCAAAACCAAGCCATGGCAATGCTAAAATCGCGCACCATGGCAACAATGCCAAACCAAGCCGCACACCGCGCACCATGGCAACAATGCCAAACCAAGCCGCACACCGCGCACCATGGCAACAATGCCAAACCAAGCCGCACATTCGCGCACCATGGCAACAATGCCAAACCAAGCCGCACATCGCGCACCATGGCAACAATGCCAAACCAAGCCGCACACTCGCGCACCATGGCAACAATGCCAAACCAAGCCGCACTGCGCACCATGGCAACAACGCCAAAACCAAGCCGCACACTGCGCACCATGGCAGTGACGCCAAAACCAAACTACATATCGCACTCATTGGCAACCATGCCAAACTAAGCCGCTATGCCATTGGCACATGCCAAATATAGCGCCTAGGCTTGCAAAACGTGCAACTAGGTCAACATGGCCGCACGTGCCATTGGCACATGCCAACACGTACCACAAGCCATATTTCCAAGCCGCTATGCCATTGGCACATGCCAAATATAGCGCCCTAGGCTTGCAAAACGTGCAACTAGGTCAACATGGCCGTACGTGCCATTGGCACATGCCAACACGTACCACAAGCCATATTTCCAAGCCGCTATGCCATTGGCACATGCCAAATATAGCGCCCTAGGCTTGCAAAACGTGCAACTAGGTCAACATGGCCGTATGTGCCATTGGCACATGCCAACACGTACCACAAGCCATATTTCCAAGCCGTTATGCCATTGGCACATGCCAAATATAGCGCCTAGGCTTACAAACCATGCAACCTAGGCCAAGTGGCCACGCATGCCATTGGCACATGCCAACATGCTCGCTGGTAGCTTTTTCCTACCAAGGCCACGGCCCAAGCCACGCATGCCATTGGCACATGCCAACATGCAAGGCCGGTAGCTTTTCCTACCAAGGCCACGCATGCCATTGGCACATGCCAACAAGCCTTTTCCTACCAAGGCCACAACCTAATGGCCACGCATGCCATTGGCACATGCCAACATGCTCGCCGGGTAGCTTTTCCTACCAAAGCCACGGCCCTAATGGCCACGCATGCCATTGGCACATGCCAACATGCTCATTGGTAGCTTTTCCTACCAAGGCCACGGCCCTAACGGCCACGCATGCCATTGGCACATGCCAACATGCTCGCCGGTAGCTTTTCCTACCAAGGCCACGGCACTAACGGCCACGCATGCCATTGGCACATGCCAACATGCTCGCTGGTAGCTTTTCCTACCAAGGCCACGGCCCTAACGGCCACGCATGCCATTGGCACATGCCAAACACACACTCTGGTAGCCTAACTTGCAAACCGTGCAACCTACCACCAAGGCATTCCGCACATGCCATTGGCACATGCCAAACACACACGCTGGTAGCCTAACTTGCAAACCGTGCAACCTACCACCAAGGCATTCCATGCCACATGCCATTGGCACATGCCAAACACACGCATTCCGCACAGCCATTAACTTGCCACGCACGCCAAACTGGGCATTGCCACTTGCAACCTACAACCCGCACCAAGGCATTCCGCACATGCCAATGGCACATGCCACACGCGCCACTAGTAGCACCACTTGCACTCAAGGTGCAACCAACACTCGAGATATCAACACAAACCGGGGATGCTTTCCAGTGGTTTTGGTTTGGCGGTCACAGCTTGTACAGACACTACGCTCACATTAAGAAAGCGTGAAAAGGAATAAAGCGGTCAAATAAATGAGGAAATAATGGTGAAAACGTTTTCACCCATTAACACCTTGCGGTTACCACCTCCTCTCATTATTTCACCCTTTACTCTCTTCCTTCATGAGGCGGGGTGGTACGTTTCAATCTCGACTTGTATAAATAGGTCTTACCTATTTCCACCCAGACAACAAGTCTCGGTCGGGAGAAAAATACTACACTCTCGTAAAAGGCAACTTTGCAAGCTCTCCCAAAAGCTTTCATCTCTTGCAAGCTTCCGAAGCTTCCACTTTCCGATACAAGTCGAGACACTACTCTCCCGTAACTATTTGGTCTCAACACCTTTCTTTGCTTCCTCCCCAAATCAACCCTTCTCCTCCACTTTGTGACCGAAGCAAGTCCGGAACGGCCATTTCTTGGTTTAGGCCGGACTTGTGCTGCATTGATCTCTCGAATCTATAAAGTGCTCACGTGCAGCACATTTGTTTAGGGTTTGAACCAGTTTCTCACTCACCTATCGAATTTACCGAAATCGGCGAAACGATTTTTACCCATAAACAATTGGCGACCACAATGGGAGGATTGATCTATCGGCTACAATGTCGGATCTGTCGATCTCGTTCTTCGACCCGAGATGTCAAGATGGTAGGGGAAGGCGACTCAATCCGACTCAACTACCGACGACCCAATTACCAGTTGTAAAAACTACACCTGAAAACCGGGGACTCGTTGAAGATGCTACCAACGATCGATTGGGGACTTGCGACACGGTCCGATCTACGGACAACCGGTTATCGGTTGTTAAAACTACATGGAAATTGGGGCAAGACGCTACCATCAATTGGGGACCTATGCTACCCGGCAAAGCCGCCTTGCTACCATCAAAGCCGCCTTTTACTTGGAGAGAGGCGTGTTTGCAAGTGAGTAAATTTAGATGGGGCAAGATATACGATCTGTTTTTAGGTTTTTTAATAAAACTGCCATACTATTGCGTCTTGTGCCTATTGCTAGCACACACTTTCATAAAAGCAATATTCCTTTCCCAAAACATAATCGTAGTTATATTATCAAAACCATTCATCCCTTAAATAATCCAATATCCTCAAAAGCTAACATTTATCTATCAACCCAAGAAATCCAGAAGACAAAAACCATAAACCAGGCGCTTTGTTTGCCTTTCAAAAAAAAAAAAAAAAAAAATTTCACCTACCCGTACATACCTACTTTGCACAATAATAATTACCTGTCACTATTAGCGACGTTACTACAGTGACATTTGAAGAATTATTTATGATGAAGTATTTCCACAAGTTTATGAAAGGCATACCTATGGCTACGGTTTACACCAGCACAAGAAAACAATAAAACAAATTGAAAGAGAAACGCTGGAGTACATAGCTGGGATATGCTTGCCCACTTTATCACTACCGCGCTACCGCTAACACCATGACGTGATAACAAAGATACGAGGTAAAAAGGGGAGCCAACCCATTTCATAAGCATAACACTTTTTGAATTTGAATAAGGAAAGGATTTCCTGTTTGAGCTACGTATGGGAAGAGGCACTGGGCCCGCAGAACAAGTCCAAGCCACGCCAAGCCAAAGCACTGCTCCAAGCCAATGGTCCACACCATACCGAAATCCAAGCGGGTCGTCCACACCAAGTCGCGCCCATTCCAAGACGATCCAGCACCTACCGTGACGCGTTTCCTGGGGATGCGCTTACCGATGCGCTGCAGACGCGCATGCCGCATTGCCGAAGCGCGCCGAAGCGCTGACGACGCGCTTGCCGGACGCGCTACTGTGCACACATGCCGCACGCGCATGCCAGCCGCAAAGACCACACTTTGTGCTAACAGTTTGCATCCTTCCAGCGCTAACATCTTGCGCCCTTCCAAAGACCATCCTCTCTCTTCGAAACACAACATGGCTCAAAGATTTCGTGATCAAAACCGTGTCATCTCCGCACGATACACTTACGATCACGTAACCAAAGCCACTTCCGCCACCCCAACGGTTCTTCAAGCATGAAAGCTCCAACCGTCACCGTGAGACGCTACTCCACCATCGTGGCAAGATATTGGAAGATCAGGAAGAAGCCGACCTCCTTTTAGCACCGTTGATTCGATGAAAAGACGAAAGATACTTTCAGCAGACGCGCGTTATAGATAAAGAGGCCCCCGTTGCTCTTGAACGCCCAATAGAATGGGATAAGAAATCCAATTTCGTCACACGTGAAGATCAGAAGGACTTCTCCAAAATCGAAAGTAATGGAAATCAACAACTCTCCCGAGTTCACGGAGACCCTTCTTCCGTCTGGGACCCTCATAATTGGAACTTCGCCCACAAAGTCGTATAGTCTATGATGAAACATTTATGTGAGATTCTATATTTCTCCAAGGCATAGCATCAAGACATATTTGCATCTCTCAACCGCACCGCATCGTGAAAGCAAAGCGTTTTCCAGCCAGGAAGCCGCTCCCAAACCCCAACCTCTCCTAGAAAGCACGATCGACAGATGTAATCGGGGACTCCTAACCTCTTTTCTCTTGAGGGATGTCGAGTTTGATGAACGTGACGCGACCTCCGACTTCAAAATGGTAGCCGTCAAGGCTCGAGAGTTGCAAGATGTCGTTTCAACGTTCTTCTCGTAAGTAGATCCGCATCAACGTTCTTCCGTAAGTAGCTACGCATCAACGTTCTCCAGGGAAGCTACGCGGCGTTTTCGCTTCAACGCTCGCTTCAATGCCACTCCTTCTCGCAAAGGGTCGTGCCGCCACACTCCCCATATCAAGGAACATAGTCACGCCTAGCCAATCTTCGTAGTCATGGACACCTTTTAATCCATCTCGCCAAAACTCGTGATCATGGTAAGTTCGCTCGCTTACGCACCCAGCCAATCCTCTTACGTCCACGGAAGCCCATAGAATATCAGCCAACCTACTTTGTTACCACGGCAATGTAGTTTCTCCTGATTACATCTCCTACCAAGAATTGTTGCCCCTCATTCGTTGATACCAGCCAGAGCTTCACCGCAGAAGAAGAATTACTACAAAGATGGAAACACGTAAACCATACTTGAGAAAAGAAGATATACACGGATCCCTTCACCTGTCAAAGCTACGAAGAACACTCCACCAAAAATCCGTACCCACAACAAGGTCCTCTACTCTTCAAGGGGTGCAAGAAGAACATCATCACCTCTCTCGTCTAGAAGACGCCTTCAACACTTTACGAGGCCGCGGAGGATCCCGAGCCCGCACTATCCGTAATATGTCATCATGTAATTTTCGAGCATCCTAGTGTCACATCCGTAAGAGTACGATAGGCTTATATCAAATCCCCCGTGGAGAGGGGGATTCAAGGCGATATAATGAAAGTAGGTCATGCATGGGGACTACCAGCGTGAGATGCTTTCACTCCCCTCAACCAAGGTTATTACCGATTTCAACATCATCACTATCGAGGTTTTACGAGCCGCGGGAATTTCTCAACATGAATCCGTACATGTGCACCGAAAACTCCAAAAGCACGCCGAAGGTTACATTCACGTATTCATCCATTCCATCATATCAAACCGAAGTATGACCGGGGACTTCTCGCCGCATCCCATTTCGTAAGATAGAGCCCTAAATCGCGTCCTCCAAGTCTCGAAGAAGTCAACAAGGACGGATTCGAAGGAAGGGGAACGACTAGGTCATCCTCGTCGATAACAAAGGACGCATGCTCCAACAGATATCTCTCGCACAAAAGGGAAATTTTCCATTTATACAACAAGCGGCGGTAAAGTGTACGACATCCACAAAGAAGAAGAAAATATACCCGTATGATTTTCTTAACCCGAATAACCTTTGTTGGGATGCTCATGCAAGAGTCGACTCGCGCCTTCATCCGGGAGAACCCGATTGGTTAGAAGATGATTCGAATCTCGTGACATGACAAAGAGAGAAATTCAACAAGAAGAACCTTTTCTCAAACGAGGGAGATGATGCAGTTGCGTTGGGTTTGAATACATAACCTTTAAAAAGGAAAGGAAGCAATGAGGGACATAACGCTTCCAGATTTTTTGGCATGAACGATGCCCTAATCGAAGCCGCGCGTGAAGGAAAGGCAAAATAAGGAAACTTTGCTATCTGAGAAACACCTACTCCCTCCTTGTTCACACCGATCCCATCAAGTCACGCCTAGCACGCAGCCTTCCTACCTAGCCCCACGCTAGCACGCCTTCCCTCACCTTGCGCCCAAGTCGGTCCCACCAGCCTAGCACACCCGCTTCCCAACTCACGCCAACTTCCCAACGTCGCCCCAAGTTGCACCGCGGCCCCATGGCCTCCAATTGTGCTTCCACACCGATTTGTGCAAAACCAACTCACGCCAACTTCCCAAGGCAAGGATTCCAAATCCTATTTATAAAAGGATTCCTATTTATAAAAGGTCCTCCTCAATTCTCTTTACGGTTTGTTGTTGATAGTTTGTCACCATCTTATGCTTACCTCGCAACAAAGCCCCTATTCCGAGCTAAGCAGGGACTTAATGTTGATGGTGGTTTTTAAACAAGGGGTAAAATCGTAAAACCCCATGACCTAGTGTTACCCGCAACACATTAACTAAGAGAATTTAACTCGTGTGTAAATAATTAATAGGGGTATTTTTTCAAAATACCAGATTAGGGTTTTCGACACGTAACCCTAATTCCAAAACCAAGCCGCACATCGCGCACCATGGCAACAATGCCAAACCAAGCCGCACATCGCACACCATGGCAACAATGCCAAACCAAGCCGCACACCGCGCACCATGGCAACAATGCCAAACCAAGCCGCCGCACATGGCAACAATGCCAAAACCAAGCCGCACACTGCGCACCATGGCAACAATGCCAAACCAAGCCGCACATCACACGCGCACCATGGCAACAATGCCAAACCAAGACATGGCAACAATTAAACCAAGCCACACATGGCAACAACACCAAAACCAAGCCGCACACTCGCGCACCATGGCAGCAACGCCAAAACCAAACTACATATCGCACTCATTGGCAACCATGCCAAACTAAGCCGCTATGCCATTGGCACATGCCAAATATAGCGCCCTAGGCTTGCAAAACGTGCAACTAGGTCAACATGGCCAACGTGCCATTGGCACATGCCAACACGTACCACAAGCCATATTTCCAAGCCGCTATGCCATTGGCACATGCCAAATATAGCGCCCTAGGCTTGCAAAACGTGCAACTAGGTCAACATGGCCGCACGTGCCATTGGCACATGCCAACACGTACCACAAGCCATATTTCCAAGCCGCTATGCCATTGGCACATGCCAAATATAGCGCCCTAGGCTTGCAAAACGTGCAACTAGGTCAACATGGACGTACGTGCCATTGGCACATGCCAACACGTACCACAAGCCATATTTCCAAGCCGCTATGCCATTGGCACATGCCAAATATAGCGCCCTAGGATGCAAAACGTGCAACTAGGTCAACATGGCCGTACGTGCCATTGGCACATGCCAACACGTACCACAAGCCATATTTCCAAGCCGCTATGCCATTGGCGCATGCCAAATATAGCGCCCTAGGCTTACAAACCATGCAACTAGGCCAAGTCATTGGCACATGGCACATGCACAACATGCCATTGGCACTTGCCAACATGCCATTGGCACATGCCAACATGCCATAGCTTAGCTTTTCTTACCAAGGCCACGGCAACTAGGGTCAAGTCGGCCACGCATGCCATTGGCACATGCCAACATGCTCGCCGGGTAGCTTTTCCTACCAAGGCCACGGCCCTAACGGCCACGCATGCCATTGGCACATGCCAACATGCTCGCCGGTAGCTTTTCCTACCAAGGCCACGGCCCTAACGGCCACGCATGCCATTGGCACATGCCAACATGCTCATTGGTAGCTTTTCCTACCAAGGCCACGGCCCTAACGGCCACGCATGCCATTGGCACATGCCAACATGCTCGCCGGTAGCTTTTCCTACCAAGGACACGGCCCTAACGGCCACGCATGCCATTGGCACATGCCAACATGCTCGCTGGTAGCTTTTCTTACCAAGGCCACGGCCCTAACGGCCACGCATGCCATTGGCACATGCCAAACACACACGCTGGTAGCCTAACTTGCAAACCGTGCAACCTACCACCAAGGCATTCCGCACATGCCATTGGCACATGCCAAACACACACACTGGTAGCCTAACTTGCAAACCGTGCAACCTACCACCAAGGCATTCCGCACATGCCAAACACACACGCTGGTAGCCTAACTTGCAAACCGTGCAACCTACCACCAAGGCATTCCGCACATGCCATTGGCACATGCCAAACACACATGCTGGTAGCCTAACTTGCAAACCGTGCAACCTACCACCAAGGCGTTCCACACATGCCATTGGCACATGCCACGCACGCCACTAGCAAACATTGCCACTTACACTCAACGTACAATCTACCACCAAGGAATTCCGCACATGTCGTTGGCACATGCCACGCACGCCACTAGCAGCTCTGGCATTGCCACTTACACTCGAGGTATAACCCGCAACAAGGGCATTCCGCACATGCCAATGGCACATGCCACACGCGCCACTAGCAAAGCACCACTTGCACTCAAGGTGCAACCAACACTCGAGATATCAACACAAACTGTGGGATGCTTTCCAGTGGTTTTGGTTTGGCGGTCACATCTTGCGCCACAGACACTACGCTCACATTAAGAAAGCGTGAAAAGGAATAAAGCGGTCAAATAAATGAGGAAATAATGGTGAAAACGTTTTCACCCATAAACACCTTGCGGTTACCACCTCCTCTCATTATTTCACCCTTTACTCTCTTCCTTCATGAGGCCATGGTAATGTTTCAATCTCGACTTGTATAAATAGGTCTTACCTATTTCCACCAGACAACAAGTCTCGGTCAGGAGAAAAATACTACACTCTCAGAAAAGGCAACTTTGCAAGCTCTCCAAAAAGCTTTCATCTCTTGCAAGCTTCCGAATCTTCCACTTTCTGATACAAGTCGAGACACTACTCTCCCAGAATTATTCTGGTCTCAACACCTTTCTTTGCTTCCTCCCCAAATCAACCCTTCTCCTCCATTTTGTGACCGAAGCAAGTCCGGGAACGGCCATTTCTTGGTTTAGGCCGGACTTGTACAGATTGATCTCTCGAATCTATAAAGTGCTCACGTGCAAGCACATTTGTTTAGGGTTTGAACCAGTTTCTCACTCACCTACCGAATTTACCGAAATCTCCAGTAAACGATTTTTACCCATAAACAACAAAAAGCGTCAAAAATTAATTATTAGCTTGGTTTAAAGAATACCTAACTTATCATGTTTATTACTATATTTTAGCTGATTTAATTGTGAAAACTAACATAAAACGGATTTGTTCAAAATGTTGTGCAACTGCGAAGTGGATGCCTTCGGATTTTACGAGTATGCTAGGTATATGGATGTGTAGTTAATAGTTACACATGTCAATTGGGTGTGTAATTGCTACTTACACATGCAAATTGAATGTGTAACTTCTAGTTAGACATGCCAATTGGATGTGTGATAGTTCAGTAAAGCTGAAATGATGGGCAAATCGGTTTACTAGTTTGCATATATGCCTGAATTTTCAAGAAGTTAACTGGTTCTAATTATGCACAGATGTTAATTAGCTATTAATTTAAGATGATTTGATTAAGATTGATGTGTATTTTTAGATATGAATAATAAGTTGTATGAATTTGCTAATTACAGGTTATGAAGGTGTTGATTTCAGAGTATGAAAGTTCACAGAGAGCTGTAGGAGTGTGCAAGTGGTACAGATGCAGATTTGGCGTTGGTTTGTAATGAACTGGTGCTGTTATTGCTATGATATAGCTATGGGATGAATGAGAATAGCTCATGTATGCACTGGTTGAAGAATCATAATGGTTTGAGTTAATGATGCTCAGATAGATGTATGTTAGGAGTTAACATTACAGGTACCGGTGCAGCTGCAGTTAATACAGTGGTAATGGAATAGACGAAATGAAACTGGCTAGTGCTGAGATTTATACTCACTTGACAAGACTGTTATGTTAATCAAACTAATAGAAATAACGAAACCTTGCATTCTTTTTTCGTCACCTGAATGATAATATTCTTTTTTTCACCGGCTGGGATACATAATATGTAGTGGAGGGCTCGCTCAATATAAAACTAGCTATAGAGAAGTTGCTTAGAGGAAAAATAGAGATGAAGTATTGTACTGATTGTATGTGTCACTGCAAGTTACACATGCATATTAGATGTGTAACGTCTAGTTACACATGCTAATATGCATGTGTAACTAATGTTTACATATGACATATGCATGTGTAACTACTGATTACACATGTATTTTTCATTCCTGGGTAACAAAAGAAACTAATGACAGAGTCAGTTCCATGGACGGAGTTAAACTCGTTACATGTAGACTTCAGTACCTTTCTAACCCTAAAGTAATCAACTACCTGAACTACCTAGAAGAGAATACTTCGGTTGAATTACTAACTTGACATAGTTGCTTGATAATTTGAGTTTGGTTTGACTTATTTTTTCTTCTCCTTGTAGGTTGTTAGTGTTGTTGGATTCATGGATCGTCGACTAGATATTCCAAAAACACTTGATATGTGACTTGCATCCACATAGAGGACTGCTAGCGAAGGTAAATGTATTTTATGTCACAGTTGCTTTCTTCACAACTCAATTAAGTGCGCCAATTGAGACCCAACTTCTGTTATGTTCAATACACACAGTGAAATAACTCTGAACCGTAGTGGTATATGGAATAATATAGTATAGGTCAAAAAACTATGTTGGTGTATTGTATGTATACCGTAGTTTATGGAATGATATTGATACACAACATACAAGTGGTTTCAATAGATAAAATTCTTGATTTAGCGAGGTTATTTGCTAGGAACACTAATCAACTACTAGATCTCATATTATCTGCATAATTTCTCACAAATTAAAGTTTTTGGTTGTTGTCTCGCATATCTCTCAATACTAACTTATCATATGATATGTTTGTTTAAACTCCTGCTATAGTATTTCATAGGTTTCTTGCATAACTTTAGTAATATGACAGTTCCATACTGGTCAATTTGGCTATGCTTTTGTTTCACATGCTAAATGTACATGTAGCTTCTAGTTACACATGTTAAATTTGGTGTGTAACTAATGATTACATTACACATACATTTTGTAACTGCTAGTTACACATTCATAAATTAGACTCATGTTACATAAATAAACTGACAATGTTGCGCGCTTGTAATTGTGCAGCTATTTTGGTTGATTTTACAGTACTGTTGAGGCAACTAGAGTATTAAAAGAAGATTTTGCATCTGCAAGTCACTTGGTCAGATTACCATCTAATTATGAGCAAACGAAATTAACCATGACAAGTTTATGATACATGTGCGAATTCATGATAGGTTTGGTATCTTTTTAGTGTCTTTGATTTTATCACACCAATCTAAGGATATTTATAATGCTAGAATATATTTGAATGCTCTCTGTAGCTTTTACAGCGAAAGCATGCTTGTTGAAATAGATATATATGAGTTCAATTTCACTATGCTCATACGATTGAGTTGTGTCAACTGGAGAAAGTATTTGCAATCTTTGGTTGCACAAACCATGAAGAGATCCCATGGGCTGAGACTGGAGCTGGGTACATTGTTGAGCCAAAAGGAAAAAGCTTCTGCTTATTTGAAGGTTTGATATTATCCCATACTCTTTAATTTCAAACCAAAGTTCTTTTTCAGTTTTGAAGTTGAAAAAGCATGGATGTGTAACTGCGGCATACACATCTATATGTATGTGTAACTGCTCATTACACATGCATATTGTATGTGTAACTTCTGCATACACAACTATATGGATGTGTAACTGATGATTACGCATGATGGATGCATGTGTAACTCCCGATTACACATGCTAAGATAGGTTATCATGTGTATTTTTTGTGATCTTTGTTCTATAGTTTTGCCTTACAATTATTCTATAATATTATTATTTTTTTGGCTTTTTGTTCATCCAACCTAATCCATGGATGTTTATTTCGTTGCAGATATGCAACCATTTTGGAGGGAGGAAGACAAGAAGGAAAGGCAAAGATTTAAGCTTCATAAAAGCACAAATCAGACGCATGTGTTACTCTCAGTTACACTAGATAGATGCATATGTAACTCTCAATAACACTAGACAGATGCACATGCTAAGAAATTATTGTAAATAAATATTAAAGTGATACATGTATTTTTTGTATGCGTTCTTTTTTATGTCTATTTTTTTGATGTGTAACTTTGCATTACACATGGCACAAGGATGTGTAACTTCTGGATACACATGACATATGCATGTGTAACTTCTGTTTACACATTCACACTGTATTTTAATAATTTTGGGCCTAGATTTAATAATTTTGGGCCTAAATTTAAATTTTATTTAATTATGGGCTTGACATCACATAAAAGGGTATGGATGTCCTTTAATAACTCGAGGCCTAGATTTAAATTTCTTTTAATTAAGGGCCTCATATTATGGGTTATCCATGGGTTGGGCCTTAGCCTAATTTTCCCGCGCATGGATAACCCATAATATGAGGCCCTTAATTAAAAGAAGTTTAAATCTAGGCACCAAAATATTAAAAGACTTTGATACCCTTATGCATATTGTCAAGCCCATAATTAAATAAAATTTAAATTCAGGCCCAAAATTATTAAAATAATTTATCTCAACAGTTACACGTGTAAGCAGAAGTTACACATGCGTATGACATGTGTATCTACAAGTTACACATGCATATAAATGTTTATCTCAACAGTTACACGTCAAAAAGAAACATGTATTTTGTTGTTATTGAAATAAAAATTTCATTTACAATAATTTTTCTGTTTATCCGTTACATATGGGCATGCAATGACTACAATAATTTCTCCGAGGTTGAAAACATGAGGGCAAAGACAAAATGATTGTCATTTTTAGTTAACCAGTCATCTGGGTATGCTCCTAATGCTCCAAAGATATACCTGCAATAGTATCAGGAGGGTCGAAAAGGTTATCAACTTAATAGCCAAATAGGAGGTTAACTATATATATGTAAATTCTGAGCTCTACGTACACAGAAAAGTAGTTGAACGCACAAAGGCAGAACACAAGCTTATCTAACTACAATGTGTAACTATAGGTTACACATCTAATTAGCATGTGTAACTAGTAGATACACATAAAACTAGAATGTGTAACTTATAGTTACGCATCAAATTAGCATGTGTAACTAGTAGATACACATCGATTTAGCTAGTGTACCTAGAAGTTACACATTTAATTAACATGTGTAATTACTAGTTACACATCCATAGTCTACCAATGCTAGTTTCACATTAGACTAACAAATGCCTAAGCATACATTTTCAACTATAAAAAGCAAAGGATCATCAATGCTTACCTTGACAGTAGCCAACATCCTTATCTATCTAGGCGTAAACTGCTAGAATATCCTGAAATAAGAGATCCGAAAGAAGCTATTTACTATTATAAGCATAGTGATATTATACACAAGCGTTGAAAGGATGATCATGTTGGTCTTACCAGTACCAACACTGATGGAAATACAAAGTTGAATGCCAATGATGAATATAGCACAACAAATTCTTGTTTGGTGACGTTAAGACATGAAACTAGTTCCTTCCATACAAGTTCCCTGTGGCATTGGATAAAATCTTTGGGTAGGAAACTATCATATTCTAAAAATTATAGGTCCATGAAACAGAATCTTCAAAGTATGGAACTCCCCAGCATGCATGATACACATTTTACCAAAATATACAAAAAAAACAAATAATTTACACAGTAATGCATTACCTAGAAGCCATATCAGCAGCCTTGCTGACACTTGAATCACGTAAACTTTTCATCTCATCGCCGACAGTCTCAACTTTCTTCCCCTTGTCGTAATCGATACCATTTTCATCTCTCAACTTTCTGTAATAAGTAGATCCATAGACTCCTTAAGAAGGAAAAAAATGCACAACTGGCAAATAAACTGCTTTACGAATGAGTAAATTACAGTTAAGAGATCAGTTGGAATAAGAACTTAAATAGATGTGTAATACGACTAGTGTAACCGGAAGTTACACATGATACGACTTGTGTAACCGGAAGTTACACATGCATATGGCATGTGTAATCGGAAGTTACACATCCAATTAGATAGTGTAACTAGTAGTTACACATTCAGTTAGTATATCCTGGACATAAACTGAGGATCAACAACAACATATGGCATACTTCAGTATAATAAAAAGAATAGTATCATCAAGTATGAGACTCATGCATGATACCCTTAGTTTTACTTACTACCATCAGGAAGCTTCTGAAATTCGGCTCGTACAATACCTCTGATGATAGCCTCAACATTCCCTCCCTTGCATATCCCAGAGTATAACTTTTCTGTTTCAATTTCAGCTGCTGAAACCAAAACAGAAGAAAACATTAGCAAAACATACTGTGAAAAGCTCAAAAAACAGTAACAAGCGAAAAGCGAAAAAAAAAAAGTTAATAACTTCCTCCTTGGGTGGGTTTGTAACACTTGACTTCTTCCATTCTGTTTACTCGGATAATGTTCATCCCAGAACCTCCAGAATCCACGACAAACACCCACCTGGTTCACTGACCTTCACAACTAGATGTAACATCCAAACACTCAACCATGTTCAAGCCATAAATACAACCCCAGTTCAAATCCCTATAAGCATTCAATATATTATTCACAGATATAAATGCTTAGTAATCTAATATCAACCGCAGTACACACACACACACACACACACACACACACACACACACACACACACACACACACACACACACACACACACACACACACACACACACACACACACACACACACACACACACACACACACACACACACACACACACACACACACACACACACACACACACACACACACACACACACACTACAAAATCCATCAGATTATTAGCCGATAAACACGATAACACAAAGTATAAAGTTCTAGTTTAAGCAACAACGATATTGAATTAAACATACAAATAATCTGAACTGAGAATCATTTCAAAGATTCGTAACACTAAAAAATGCTTCACTTAACTATCACACATCCAATTTGCATGTGTAACTAGAAGTTACACATTCAATTTGCATGTGTAAGTAGCAATTACACACCTAATTGACATGTAACTATTAACTACACATCCATCCCTAATTGATAAAAGCAAGTACAAAAATCTGTGGAAGGTGATAAATGATTGACACTTTTCCGTCCTAAAAGTGCATTTTAAACCACCTACTCAACTAACAGTTCTTTAACATACCGGTGAGTATGCTAGGAAATGCCATTAAATAAGTGATCATGAGAACATGTCGCCTTCCAAAGAGGATTAATTTTGAATGGTATATAAGGCTCCACCTCCATAATTGGGGATTCATCTCTGCAAATCAAAAGGCAAGTGTCAAAATGCGCACACTATATCTGTACCATGTGAATACATATAATACAAATGAAAACAGTTGTTCATGTATTATAACTATTAGTTTATTTCTCAATTTTTCCCTTCCACAAGCCTACTTGAGTAAATTTGTAGCTTCTAGTTGTATCTACAAGTACTTCGTAGAGATTTATACAAGGTCCTGCAACCTTTTGTACAACTTAGTAAATGAATAGATTTTTTAAGCTACACAACATTTCCTATCATACAAGTTAGATCAGCAATTGCAATAGCATGTGGCATCTACCGATTCAAAGCAATTAGAGATTATAAATACAAAACATTGTAATGCTTCAATAACTTCTTATATTTTAATAAACATTAGCTTAAATTCAATAAATTACGTATATAAATTAAATTTAACACAATAATTAAAGATTTTCCGGATTAAAAATAATTGTACAAATTAAAGAAGAGAGTGAATAATTAACTTCTCAATATTCTGTTATATCATATGTTGCTCTTAGAAAAATCATTTTGTAATCGTTGTGGGTCAACCATTCCATCACCAATAGTGGTTATCCTGTACATAAATATGAAAGGAAAAAATCAATTAAATAATCGTTTCATGTCTCATATAATAAAATTCATATACTTCAAACAGATGAAGAAAATTTATGAGTTTAATCTAGCTCGAAATTTGAATGTATAATAAACTCAATTCCTATTTAACGGGTCATAAAGATTAATAAGCTCTGAGTTCATAAACGAACTTAGAGTTTCGATCAGGAAAACAAATTAAAAGTTGGATCGAATTTTAGTTTGGAACCCTAGAATTTTTTGACAAAATTTTTCGAAAATTTTAATCTCAAATAGAGAGATTAACATGAAATAGTTATAGATCTGTATTATGATTTTGTTTTGAATAAAGATTTCTAGATGAAATCAGATCGATTAGGTTTCAAAAACAAACCGAAAATATTTTTTTATGATATCGATTTGGATATCAACAAATCAGAAGTTTAAATCGAATGAAAAGATGAAGATACATTAAACTTACCTTTCTCATCATGATTTGATGATTAAGTTTTCATTTCTAGTAGTTGCTGACGATTTTTCATTTAGTTTCTTCATCGATATGCACTGAATCCTCAAGAACAAGAATAATTGACGTTGTTGTTATGTTTGAATTTGATTTTGAGTGAAAAATCTCGTTTGAGATCTGAAAATGAAAAATCTAAAGAGAAACCATCTCTGCAAAGAGAATCTAAATCTGGAAGAGAGAGAATAAAATCTGAAAATGAAAATCTTATTATGATTTTTCCTCTTGTATATATTCAAAAGGGTAGTATTGTCATTACTAAAATTCATAATAATTAATTATGGTCCAGATTTGAAGAAAATTTGATTTTTTGGGCCTAGCAATATCATTTTCCTAAAGTATGGAGTTGACAATAAATGATCCATTTAATGGGGCTTCTATATGTTGAACCCATAGAAGGGGGTTATAATATTTTTCACTAGAAAATATTACATAAAGATGCCAAAAGGTCCGATTAAAATGAAACCTAAAAAAAAGAACACGCTATCAGTGATGAAAACCCAAGCACACATCTCTTGAATTTTAAACTACTATGAAAACAATATTGACTCACACGATAACATTTTGATTCAAAATTCCAACAGAGGCACACCAGTACAAATAGAAATACAAGACGCTGCTATTTCCACAATACCGCAAAAGCCTAATGAAATAACTTGAAAAGAAAAAGGCACGTAGTGTAACTAATTACTTACACAGAGTAATTAATTAACCACTAGCAAATTGGTATTACAAGACCAACATGATTATCCCGCCGTAGCTAGCTAGGTGATGATAAACTTGTAGCCGCCATTTGTGTTGTCTTTAAGCGCAGTACAACAACATTCGCAAAACACCGAGTTAGTTTCCACCTTTGTGCACGTGCAACGTCGTCATTGTAGTACCGGGCTCGGAGCATCGATTTTCGCAGTCACTTTCACAAAATTGACAAGATCTAGTGTTAAAGTTTCGATTTTCAAGATACTTTACCCCAACTTTACACATATTATTATTTGAAGGTGGTAATATGGGAGGTACAATTGGAGGTAAAGGTAGGGGTGAAGGTGGGGGTGGAGGTGGGGGTGTGTTGTCTGTACAACAACACTTGCATCTCGAAGAAGATCCTGGTGTGCACCGGGCCGCTGCACCACCGAAGTACCTATAGCAAAGTACATTTCGATTCACACTCACCGGACAAAACGCACCCACGAGGGGTGGATAGCGTAAACGCAATGGAGGTGTCTTCGAGTCTACATATATTATCCGAAGTTGGCGTTAGTGGGAGAGGCGGTGGAGGTCCGAATAGTTCTAGAGGTGGTGGAGGTCCGAATAGTGCTAGAGGTGGGCTTGGAGGGAGTACAATTCTTGCCCGACAACAACATGTGCAGACTAATCCCAAAAATGCGTTAGTTTGTCGTGTCCGTCTCCACAAACAAACCTGATCAGCCGCTCTAAATCCTATTCCTATAGCACCACATTTAGTTTCACAGCTATTAAAACAACGCTTGCAATCTTCCCGGCCTCAGTTAGTTGAAATGATTTATCCGTATCCCAGGCTCGACATTTCTTCCGGTTGACTGGAGCGTGGAGATGGCGGTGGAGATGCGGGGGAGTGGTACTTGGCAACAACCCTCGCACCTATTCCTACCCGGATTTGTAGGGAAGACGTTATACTCCGACTTTGACGCTTCTCTGCCTTGCGATAGACATAAGTTTTGCAAGTCCCTTCGACAATTATCGGCACTCGGGTTAATCATAAAACTAGTTTCAACAGGATCACAGGAAATAGCTGCTGCCGGTGTTTGCATCTCTGGACATATGTGCCTACGATATCAAATACAGAAATTTACTAATTAGTAACACAAAAAAACAACAAAAAGCGTAAACACACAAGTTTGTAGCAAAAAAGACAAACCATTTAAAGATCAGAGTCGATCTCTTGGTAAAATTAGGGAAGAATATAATGTTCATAATGTAAAACGTATCAACATATATAGAGACTAAAATGGCTGAAAGAAGTATATATACATAGTTAGGTTGAATATTATGGGGGCAAGTAATAAATGGCTGCAGTTATCTAGAACAAGAACAGAGATACTAAAGATAAAGATACTACTTACGTAATATGATCAATAAAGCAATCGTTAGGAGAAAAAACCCATGAGATGATGAGAACCCCATCTCTTTGATGAATACCAAAGTATTCCTTACTTTGTTATTGTGTTCTTCAGGGTACTTGAAAGCATCTGTATTTATAGCAGAAATAAGACGATGATTAAATTATTTAATTATTTGATAAAATATTTGGGTTGAGATTTGAAGGATTCACAAAATCCCAATTTTTGTGGGTTTAACACCGTAATATGTTTTTTTTTTTTTTTTTTTAAAGCGGGAATATAAACGAAGGAGAAACAAAGGAGACTCCTTTCATGAGCGCATTGATTGGAAGTTTGGTGAAATGAATAAGATAAACAAGATGAAGAACATTGTCCTAAATTTTTACTTTTAGTCTTTATTGTAAGTTACAGTATGTCATTATCTACATGAATAAAAGAGGGCACTTAATGTAAATTAAAAATCTAAACTTTTAATGAAAGATGCACTAGTTTTATATTAATAATATCTTAAAATTAAAATTTGATACAAATGATAGATGCATCATACAAATGAAAGATGCATCATACAACATTCATCTGCATCTCGATTATTGAGGTTCATTGTATCTTCTTGAAATCTATCAAATATGCAACTCCATACAATCTCTTGATGTTGATGTTGTCCATCATTGGCGATATCTTGCTGTTGATGGTGATTTTTAAACAAGGGGTAAAATCGTAAAACCCCATGACCTAGTGTTACCCGCAACACATTAACTAAGAGCATTTAACTCGGGTGTAAATAATTAATATGGGTATTTTTTCAAAATACCAGGATTAGGGTTTTCGACCTACGTAACCCTAATTCCAAAACCAAGCCGCACATCGCGCACCATGGCAACAATGCCAAACCAAGCCGCACACTGCAGCACCATGGCAACAATGCCAAACCAAGACGCACACTGCGCACCATGGCAACAATGCCAACCCAAGCCGCACGCTGCGCACCATGGCAACAATGCCAAACCAAGCCGCACGCTGCGCACCATGGCAACAATGCCAAACCAAGCCGCACATCGCACCATGGCAACAATGCCAAACCAAGTCGCACTCGCGCACCTGGCAGCGGCGCCAAAACCAAACTACATATCTCACTCATTGGCAACCATGCCAAACTAAGCCGCTATGCCATTGGCACATGCCAAATATAGCGCCCTAGGCTTGCAAAACGTGCAACTAGGTCAACATGCCCGTACGTTCCATCGGCACATGCCAACACGTACCACAATCCATATTTCCAAGCCGCTATGCCATTGGCACATGCCAAATATAGCGCCATAGGCTTGCAAAACGTGCAACTAGGTCAACATGGCCGTACGTGCCATTGGAACATGCCAACACGTACCACAAGCCATATTTACAAGCCGCTATGCCGTTGGCACATGCCAAATATAGCGCCCTAGGCTTGCAAAACGTGCAACTAGGTCAAGTCGGCCACGCATGCCATTGGCACATGCCAACATGCTCACGGTAGCTTTTCCTACCAAGGCCACGGCCCTAACGGCCACGCATGCCATTGGCACATGCCAACATGCTCGCCGGTAGCTTTTCCTACCAAGGCCACGGCCCTAACGGCCACGCATGCCATTGGCACATGCCAACATGCTCACGATAGCTTTTTCCTACCAAGGCCACGACCCTAACGGCCACGCATGCCATTGGCACATGCCAACATGCTCGTGGTAGCTTTTCCTACCAAGGCCACGACCTAACGGCACACGATGCCATTGGCACATGCCAACATGCTCGCTGGTAGCTTTTCCTACCAAGGCCACGGCCCTAACGGCCACGCATGCCATTGGCACATGCCAACATGCTCGCCGGTAGCTTTTCCTACCAAGGCCACGCCCTAACGGCCACGCATGCCATTGGCACATGCCAACATGCTCATTTGGTAGCTTTTCCTACCAAGGCCACGGCCCTAACGACCATGCATGCCATTGGCACATGCCAACATGCTCGCTGGTAGCTTTTCCTACCAAGGCCATGGCCCTAACGGCCGCGCATGCCATTGGCACATGCCAACATGCTCGCTGGTAGCTTTTCCTACCAAGGCCACGGCCCTAACGGCCACGCATGCCATTGGCACATGCCAACATGCTCGCTAGTAGCTTTTCCTACCAAGGCCACGGCCCTAACGGTCACGCATGCCATTGACACATGCCAACACGCTCGCTGGTAGCCTAACTTGCAAACAGTGCAACCTAGGCCAATTCGACCGTACGCGCCACTGGCACATGCCAAAACCCACGCTGGTAGCCTAATTTGCAAACCATGCAACCTACCACCAAGGCATTCCGCACATGCCATTGGCACATGCCACACACGCCACTAGCAGCTCTGGCTTTGCCACTTACACTCAACGTACAACCTACCACCAAGGCATTCCGCACATGCCATTGGCACATGCCACACACGCCACTAGCAACTCTGGCTTTGCCACTTACACTCAACGTACAACCTACCACCAAGGCATTCCGCACATGCCAATGGCACATGCCACACACGCCACTAGCAGCTCTGGCATTACCACTCAACGTACAACCTACCACCAAGGCATTCCGCACGTGCCAATGGCACATGCCACACGCGCCACTAGCAGCGCCACTTGCACTCAAGGTGCAACCAACACTCGAGATATCAACACAAGCGGGGGATGCTTTCCGGGGTTTTGGTTTGGCGGTCTGACTTGCAGCGTACACTACGCTCACATTAAGAAAGCGTGAAAAGGAATAAAGCAGTCAAATAAATGAGGAAATAATGGTGAAAACGTTTTCACCCATTAACACCATGCGGTTATCACCTCCTCCCATTATTTCACCCTTTACTCTCTTCCTTCATGAGACCAGGGTACGTTTCAATTTCGGCTTGTATAAATAGGTCTTACCTATTTCCACAAGACAACAAGTCTCGGTCAGGAGAAAAAATACTACACTCTCAGAAAAGGCAACTTTGCAAGCTCTCCCAAAAGCTTTCATCTCTTGCAAGCTTCCCAAGCTTTTACTTTACGATACAAGTCGAGATACTACTCTCCTGCACTATTCGGGTCTCAACACCTTTCTTTGCTTCCCTCCCCAAATCAACCCTTCTCCTCCACTTTGTGACCAAAGCAAGTCCGGAACGGCCATTTCTTGGTTTAGGCGGGACTTGTACGGATTGATCTCTCGAATCTATAAAGTGCTCACGTGCAAAAGCATATTTGTTTAGGGTTTGAACCGGTTTCTCACTCACCTACCGAATTTACCGAAATCGGCAAAAACGATTTTCACCCATAAACAATTGGCGACCACAGTGGGAGGATTGATCTATCGGTTACAATACCAACTCCGACTCCTGATTTATTTTCCGAACGTCAAATCCCAACATGGTGGAACTCGGAGTCCGGAGCGGTTGCCGATAACACTAGCACAGAACGCACCCCGATGTTAGCATCTCTCCCAATAACGTTGTTACGTCACCGGCTGACAACAGCAGCATCGAATGCACTCCCTCAAGTGTAACACCGCTAATCACCAGGGCTAGAGCCGCTGCCTCCTCTAGCATCTCTGCACAACCCTCTAATCACGGCAACGAAAATATCTTTTGGGTGTCACGCCACCAGATCACCGGGGCTAGAGCCGCTGCCACGACCCCAAATGCTTCGTCTAGCATGGCGCCTCCGACCACGACCAAGATCCCAACTACCCCGCCGACGGGACGAGAAACCGGAGGGACAAGAGGAAGTCGCCCTTACGTCACCATCGCTGATCTGATGGAACGACAAGAGATGCTCGCCAGAGCCCAGACAGATATGGTTTCAACGCAGAAGGAGGTACTCATCTTTCTCAAGACCCTGACAGAACGACTACCACGTGAGTCGCGCCCTCCAGAGCCATTTAGGAACGTCTCCAACAACCCCGACGCCAGCACCTCGGCGGAGCACGCCTCCATGGATGAGGAAACTCGCACTAGAATCCCGTTGGAAAGAAATCAGCCACCCAACTTTGTCACGAGAGAAGATTTGGAACAACTCCTCCGCAACCGAATCAAGAATGATGAGTTGGACGTGCATCATCACCAACCCCCTTACCCATCCGAAATACGAGAATCCTCTCCCAAGGGGGTACTCTTCTCCTCAATTTACCCCTGTACGATGGTACCGGGAATGCACGTGAGCATGTTTCTCGTTTCTGGAATCCCTAGGTGAACATGAATATAATCACGTTCTTCGTTTAAGGGAATACTCAAAATCACTTCTTTGGAAGGGCGTATACATGGTACAACAGCATCCCACCGAGCAGCATTCCCAACTGGAGTAGCATGGTCACTTTGCGTTTTACAAGAAATACTTCTTCGTGTAAGAACAAGTTACTTTTTAGGACCTCGGAAGAATGTACCGGTGGGATAACGAACATCCGAATGATTTCGTCAAAAGGTTCGGGGTTCAAGCACTGATTGTCACGACCCAAACGTGACCGAGCAACAATTGGTGAACGCATGCATCAATGGTATGGTTCCAATCTACCGCGCTCTGCTAGAAAAGTTGCGTTTCCAAACGTTCTCCGAACTCCATGAAGTCTGCGGACGATGCGCAACAACAGCACAAAGCATTCTTCGGAAAGAACTAGGCCAACTCGAACCGAAGACGCGCGCGAAACCCGGGAGTAGACGCCTCATCAGCAAACAATTTAATGCCGGCTCATCCTCCGTGAACATAGTAAACGAAAGAGGAAAAAGGAAAGCCGCAACTACGAGCCACCAGTAGGGAAATGTGAAGCGCCGGCGCAACGGGAACCCTCGCAACGGAAGATCGTCACTAAAACTCCTGTGCATCATCGTGAGACCGAAGGAAATACGCTTGTGTTTATGGGTAAAAATCGTTTCTGCTGATTTCGGTAATTTCGGTAGGTGAGTGAGAAACTGGTTCAAACCCTAAACAAATGTCTTTGCACGTGAGCACTTTATAGATTCGAGAGATCAATCTGTACAAGTCCGGCCTAAACCAAGAAATGGCCGTTCCGGACTTTGCTTCGGTCACAAAGTGGAGGAGAAGGGTTGATTTGGGAGGGAAGCAAAGAAAGGTGTTGAGACCAGAATAATTCTGGGAGAGTAGTATCTCGACTTGTATCAGAAAGTGAAATCTTAAGAAGCTTGCAAGAGATGAAAGCTTTTGGGAGAGCTTGCAAAGTTGCCTTTCTGAGAGTGTAGTATTTTTCTCCTGACCGAGACTTGTTGTCTGGTGGAAATATGTAAGACCTATTTATACAAGTCGAGATTGAAACGTACCCTGGCCTCATGAAGGGAGAGAGTAAAGGGTGAAATAATGGGAGGAGGTGGTAACCGCATGGTGTTAATGGGTGAAAACGTTTTTCACCATTATTTCCTCTTTTATTTGACCGCTTTATTCCTTTTCACGCTTTCTTAATGTGAGCGTAGTGTACGGCGCATCTTTGTGACCGCCAAACCGTAACCCTAAAAAGCATCCCCGGTTTGTGTTGATGTATCGAGTGTTGGTTGCATCTTGAGTGCAAGTGGTGCTGCTAGGGACACATGTGGCATGTGCCAATGGCATGTGCGGAATGCCTTCGTTGCGAGTTGCACCTCGAGCGTAAGTGGTAATGCCGGGAGCTGCTAGTGGCGTGTGTGGCATGTGCCAACGGCATGTGCGGAATGCCTTGGTGGTAGGTTGCACGGTTTGCAAGTTAGGCTACCAGCGTGTGTGTTTGGCATGTGCCAATGGCATGTGCGGAATGCCTTGGTGGTAGGTTGCACGGTTTGCAAGTTAGGCTACCAGCGAGCATGTTGGCATGTGCCAATGGCACATGCGGCCATGTTGACCTAGTTGCAAGTCTTGCGAGCCTAGGGCGCTATATTTTGCGTGGGCCAAAGGCATAGCGGCTTGGAAATATGGCTTGTGGTACGTGTTGGCATGTGCCAATGGCACGTACGTCCATGTTAACCTAGTTGCAAGTCTTGCAGGCCTAGGGCGCTATATTTGGCGTGGGCCAAAGGCATAGCGGCTTGGAAATATGGCTTGTGGTACGTGTTGGCATGTGCCAATGGCACGTACGACCATGTTGACCTAGTTGCAAGTCTTGCAAGCCTAGGGCGCTATATTTGGCGTGGTCCAAAGGCATAGCGGCTTGGAAATATGGCTTGCGATACGTGTTGGCATGTGCCAATGGCACGTATGGCCAAGTTGACCTAGTCGCAAGTCTTGCAAGCCTAGGGCGCTATATTTGGCGTGGGCCAAAGGCATAGCGGCTTGGATATTTGGCATTGTTGCCATGGTGCTGCAGGGTGCGGCTTGGTTTGGCATTGTTGCCATGGTGCGCAGATATGCGGCTTGGTTTGGCATTGTTGCCATGGTGCGCGGGGGTGCGGCTTGGTTTGGCATTGTTGCCACGGTGCGCAGTATGCGGCTTGGTTTGACATTGTTGCCATGGTGCGCAGGGTGCGGCTTGGTTTGGCATTGTTTCCATGGTGCGCAGGGTGTGGCTTGGTTTGGCATTGTTGCCATGGTGCGCAGTATGCGGCTTGGTTTGGCATTGTTGCCATGGTGCGCAGTATGCGGCTTGGTTTGGCATTGTTGCCATGGTGCGCGAGATGCGGCTTGGTTTGGCATTGTTGCCATGGTGCGCAGTGGTGCGGCTTGGTTTGGCATTGTTGCCATGGTGCGCAGATATGCGGCTTGGTTTGGCATTGTTGCCACGGTCTGCAGATGCGGCTTGGTTTTGGAATTAGGTTCCGTGTTGAAAACCCTAATGCAGTATTTTGAAAAAAATACCCCTATTAATTATTTACACCTTAGTTAATTGATCTTAATTAATGTGTTGCGGGTAACACTAGGTCATGGGGATTTACGATTTTACCCCTTGTTTAAAGACCACCATCAACATTAAGTCCCCCGCTTAGCTCGGAGCAGGGGCTTTGTTGCGAGGTAAGCATAAGATGGTGACAAACTATTAACAAAGAAACCGTAAAGAAAATTGAAGGAGGCTTGTCGACCTTTTATAAATAGGATTTGGAATCCTTGCCTACGGTAGTTTTGCACAAATCGGGAGGTGGCACAATTGGTGGGCCTGGTGTAGCTTGGGCGACGTTGGGAAGTTGGCGTGAGTTGGGAAACCGAGTGTGCTAGCTGGTGGGACCGGCGCAAAGTGTGTAAGCCGTGCGTGCTTGGTGAGTCGGCGCAATTGGTGGGGCGGTGCGGCTTGGGCGACGTTGGGAGGTTGGCGTGAATTGGGAACCGAGTATGCTAGGCGGGTGGGACCAGGGCGCAAAGTGTAGAAACCGTGCGTGCTTGCGGGCGTGACTTGGGCGGCCATTGGGAGGTCGGCGCAATTGGTGGGGCCGGCGCGACTTGGGCGACGTTGGGAGGTTGGCGTGAATTGGGGGCGAGTGTGCTAGCTGGTGGGACCGAGGCGCAAAGTGTAGAAGCCGTGCGTGCTTGCGGGCGTGACTTGGGCGGCCATTGGGAGGTCGGCGCAATTGGTGGGGCCGGTGCTACTTGGAAACCGTGCTTGCAGGCGTGACTTGGGCGACATTGGGAAGTCGCACCCTTTGTGGGCCCGTTTCTTACACGCGTGATTTTGGTAAAAGGGAAATCCTTCCCTATTTCAAAGTCTTCACGCCTATACATATATATATAAAGCCCCTTTCTCCCCATACTGCGCTTTATTCTTTCCTCTTTTCAAACTAGCGGCAAAGAGAAACCGGCTTCCGGTATGTCTTAGAGTACTTTTCTCTCTTTTTTTTTTCTTTTCACGTAGGTGTAAACCTTAAGAGTAGGCGCTTCCACAATCCTTGCATATGATTCCTTGGCGTGCCTCTTGTAGAAAATATTGTATGTATGCAACCAAGGGAATACTGCATATATCGTTTGAACCCGTAGGAAATATTGCATATATGAATTTTCGGTCCTGAAAGAAATATTTGAACCTCAAGAAGAAAATCTGCGTGTGTATTTTGAACCCGTAGAGGATGCTCCGTATATAATTACGAACCCGAAGAACGATCTTTCGTAGGCGTATTTGAGCCCGTACGAAAAGCATGTGTATTTCGAACCCGTAGAGAACTCTGTATGAATCTCGAAGAAGAATATGTGTATACGCTTCATATGACTTCGAACCCGCAGGAAAATATTGTATATATGTTTTTTTTTTTTTGCTTCTTGAAAGAAGTACCACGCGCGCAGTTTTTTGAACCAATAGAAAAATGCTCCATATATATTTTTGAACCCGAAGAAGGATACTGTAGACACACTTGTACCGTATAGAATTCCGCGTATATAGTCTCGAACAGGAGAAAATCTGCGTATATAGTCTTGAAACCGAATAAAATCTTTGTATATATAGTCTTGAACCCGAATAAAATTGTATATATAGTCTTGAACCCGAATAAAATACGTCCTCCTTCCCTTTCTTTCTTTTTTTTTTTTGTTGGGTACGATTATGTTTCAGGGAGATAACTTCGTCTTTCTCCGTTTGTTTTGTGCAGATATCTTATTACCAAATTGTTATGAAGGAATTCGATAAGATGTTACCTGAACCAAATTTCACTTCGTCGAAGGATGCTCATAATTCCAAACCGAACACAGATGATGAATTCTTCACTAGAGCCCTCGCCCCTGCTCGGAAGAATCACCCAGGTTTCGTGCCAATTTTGCTAACCGGTGGTGAGGATGAAAGGAAGACACGTTCGGTTCGCCCAGAGAGCACCATTCGGTTCTGTCTTCATAAAGGGGTATATTCTTCTTCCAACATTGACTTCGGATGTGTCAAAGCCCATTGCGTTCTTTTGATAGATGGGTCGAGTTCATGGTGAGCAAGGAGCATATAAATACCAAATTGACTCGGCGCAGGTCATTGATGCTGTCAAGACTTGGTAAATCTCCATATTAGAAAGGATATCCCAGGCTTGGTTGCTTTCATCTCCGGATGGTGTTTGGACACCCATACAATCATATGTAGATGGGGCGAGATAACTTTCTCCTTGGAGAGTGTGGCTCTCTTCTTTGAATCTTAGGAATCGGGAATCTTAAAATCCAATTATGAAAGTGAGGTGAAGATGCGGGATGACCTGGCCGCTAAGTTGGGGAATTTTGCTCGGAAAGACTCCATTGCGAAGTCGAAGGATTCTGCCGGAAAGAGGATGAAAGGTGCCCTTACGGTTGGTGGATATCTCAATGGTTTCGGACGAGTTGGAGCACAAGCAGAGAAAAAGCGGTGATCTTCATGTCGCAGCATTTTTGGCTCTCTGGTTGTCCAGAGACATTTTTGATGACGGTTCTGGCAAGAAAGGAATAAGACCGGAGTTGTTAGCGATTTTTGTGAAGTTGGCAAAGGGTGAAGTTCTTCCCATTGGTAAGCTGTTCCTTGGTTCCCTGTATGTGCATCTGGATCACCTAGTTGCGAACATGCAAGTTTCGAATGGTTTCATGAAAGTGGATTCATATGTGCACGTTGTTTTTCCGCAAGTCCGGCTATGGGAGCACTTCGAGAAGTATGCTCCAAACCGCCGCCTTCGCTTCCCGTGAGTTGGGGGCTCTCGAATTATTCGATGGGTGAAAAGGCCCAAAAGTTGGCGTGAGCTTGGTTAGCTTTCTTGATAAGTTGCATGAAATCAATTTTCGTCCATGGGGGCGGTCCATAGGTCAGTGACTCAAATTGACACTTTGCTTCTGCTCCGCTCATGTCTTTGTCTTCTGATGACGATTTGAGCGTTGGTGAAAACCTGTTCATTCAAAGCTGCTTGCCCGGTTATATGCCGTCTTTCTTCGTGGGGTCTTTCCAGATAGCTGCTTACAATATTGACCGTGCTGCTCGTCACATGGGTTTCGATCAAGGGGTTCCTCTTGTTTACCGGCCGGTGATCCCTAAGGATTCATTGCGTGTTGCCCTTTGACGAGTGCCCTTAAGCCGGGTATCCGTCTTTCCTTCTTTCAAATGGGAAGAGTAACTTCGACGACCTTCGGCTATAATGAGTTTTGGTGCGACGAGTTTATTATGATCCGAGATTTTGTGAATAACGTGGTGGAAAACGTTCGTTGCAAACCTTCCCAATGATTGAAGGAGTATCCAATGTTGATAGATCCCAAGCGAAAGTTACCTAGCAATTCGGAAAGCCCCCAGGCCAAGGAACGGAGAACGAAGAATCGTGCTTTGGCGGGTTCGGACGGTTTCACAAGATCCTCCCACGGATCTTGTGTCTTTCGATTCTTCCAATAACCGGTATGTGTCGCCTCTTCATTGGTTTGTCTCAAAACACGTGAATTTCGGTGAGAACATGTGTCTTGTTTCCTTCAGGGCTTCGGTAGTGTTAATGCTTTTATTTGCTCTTGCACGTTGCCAGGAGACGGCAATTTCTTCAAAGAACTCCAGCAGCATTGAGCCTTCTCATAGCGATGATGAGTCAGAGAGAGAAGAAGGTTCAACAAGTGAGAGTGATTCCTCCGGCAGCACTGGTTCTGTTTCGGGAAGTGGTTCGGTGAGTTTCACACTTCTTTTCTTTCTTCTTTTGTTTCCTCTTTTGGGAAATATCTGACTCAAGTTCGCAGGAGGAATCCGGTTCGGAGGATGATTCTGGGGTAGAGCCGCACGAAAACTTGCCTTTGGTGACCACCGCTGGTGACTTGGAGATGGGCGTTAGCCAATTGCCGGGCACGGATGTGGTTCAAACGGTGGATGATTCTCTGATGGTTCTTGTCGTAGACATGAAGAAGACCCTCTGCGAGTAGTGAGGCAGGTGCGGGCGCCATTTTTGATCCCCGTACTTGGTTCCTTATCCAGGTCATGTCTTTGGTTGGCGGCCGGCCGTGCCGACTAAGCATGAGGCGTTGTACACCAGAATCTGGGAGAAGCACGGCCATATGGCTACAACCAAGAAAGTCACTAGTCGATTCGCGCTGGTTAAGCGTGTGGAAGAGGCTTTATCTTCCATTGAGGACATGCGTGAGGTGATTTGGTCACACCGTTTCTGAAGACGTTATTGCCGACTGGGAGCACCATCGCGACGTGTGCGTAGAAAAGGAGTTCAACACTTCGTGGTTTGTCGAAGGCCTTGCCGAGATACAAAAGTTGAAAGATGCAGCAATCGAAAGCCTTTCCGCCGAGGAGATTGCACGACAGGAGATGGAACTCGAAAAGCTTTCCAAGATGTTGACTATGAAGAGAGCGGCTCTTGAAGATGCGAAGTTGACTTTCTCCAAAAAGAGCGGACTCTGTTGGATGATTTTCCTTGAACGTTTCTCCGTTAAACTTTCATTTAGGTTTTTTTTTTTTTGAAAGACATATTGGATGTCCTGGTTTAAAACTTGACCTTTGATAGACAGGTTGGTAGCTTTTTAGGGTATTGGATTATTTCAGGATGAATGGTTTTGATAATATGACTCGATTATGTTTTGGGAAAGGAATATTGCTTTTATGAAAGTGTGTGCTAGCAATACGCACAAAACTCAGTAGTATGACGGTTTTACTAAGAACCTAAAAATAGATTGTATATCTTGCCCGATCTCGAATTTACTCACTTCATAGGTTTTGCGAACACGCTCCTCTCCATGTAAAAGGCGTTTTTTCTTTTGGCGGCTTTCTTTGGTAGCATCGCTTGACAAGTCCCCAATTCTTTGTTAGCATCTTCGTAATGTCCCGAGTTGAGTAATAACATCTTGAGAAAGTCCCAGTTTTCTTGTATAGCTTTTACAACTATTAACCGGTCGTCCGGTAGTTGAGTCGGATTAGTCGCCTTCCCCTACCATCTTGACATCCGGGTCGAAGAACGAGATCGGCAGTCTGATATTGTAGCCGATAGATCGATCCTCACGCTGTGGTCTCCAATTGTTTATGGGTAAAAATCGTTTCTGCTGATTTCGGTAGGTGAGTGAGAAAGGTTCAAACCCTAAACAAATGTGCTGCACGTGAGCACTTTATAGATTCGAGAGATCAATCTATACAAGTCCGGCCTAAACCAAAAATGGCCGTTCGGACTTGCTTCGGTCACAAAGTGGAGGAGAAGGGTTGATTTGGGGAGGGAAGCAAAGAAAGGTGTTGAGACCAGATGTTGATGGTGGATTTTAGACAAGGGTAAAATCGTAAAACCCCATGACCTAGTGTTACCCGCAACACATTAACTAAGAGCATTTAACTTTCGGTGTAAATAATTAATAGGGTATTTTTTCAAAATACCAGTTAGGGTTTTCAAATACGAACCCTAATTCCAAAACCAAGCCGCATCGCGCACCATGGCAACAATGCCAAACCAAGCCGCATATCTGCGCACCATGGCAACCATGCCAAACCAAGCCGCACTGCGCACCATGGCAACCATGCCAAACCAAGCCGCATCATTAGCACCATGGCAACCATGCCAAACCAAGCCGCATATCGCGCACCATGGCAACCATGCCAAACCAAGCCGCATCTTCGGCACCATGGCAACCATGCCAAACCAAGCCGCATACTGCGCACCATGGCAACCATGCCAAACCAAGCCGCATTCTGCGCACCATGGCAACCATGCCAAACCAAGCCGCATACTGCGCACCATGGCAACCATGCCAAACCAAGCCGCATACTGCGCCCTAGGTTTGCAAGACTTGCAACTAGGTCAACATGGCCGCACGTGCCATTGGCACATGCCAACACGTGCCGCAAGCCATATTTCTAAGCCGCTATGCCTTTGGCCCACGCCAAACATAGCGGCCTAGGTTTGCAAGGCTTGCCGAGATACTACCAGCGATTGGGGACTTGCTGGCGATGTTACCAGCAAAGCTGCCAGCAAAAAACCGCCTTTTACATGGAGAGGAGCGTGTTCGCAAAACCTATGAAGTGAGTAAATTCAGATGGGCAAGATATACAATCTATTTTTAGGTTCTTAGTAAAACCGTCATACTCACGAGTTTTGTGCCTATTGCTAGCACACACTTTCATAAAAGCAATATTCCTTTCCCAAAACATAATCAGAGTTATATTATCAAAACCATTCATCCCAGAAATAATCCAATACCCTAAAAAGCTACCAGCTGTCTATCAAAGATCAAGTTTTGAACCAGACATCCAATATGTCTTTCGGAAAAAAAAAAGAAAAAAAAAAGAACCTAAATGAAAGTTTAACGAGAAACGTTCAAGGAAAATCGTCCAACAGAAGTCTGCTCTTCTTGGAAAAAGTCAACTTTGCGTCTTCGAGAGCCGCTCTCTTCATAGTCAACATCTTGGAAAGCTTTTCGAGTTCCATCTCTGTCGGGAAATCTCCTCGGCGGAAAGGCTTTCGATTCTTTGCATCTTTCAACTTTTGGATCTCGGCAAGGCCTTCGAAAAACCACGAAGTGTTGAACTCCTTTGCTAAGCACACGTCGCGATGGTGCTCCCGGTCGCGCTAACGTCTTCGAAACGGTGTGACCAGTCACCCCACGCATATCCTCGATGGAAGATAAAGCCTCTTCCACACGCTTAACCAGCGCAAATCGACTAGCGACTTTCTTGGTTGTAGCCATATGTCCGTGCTTCTCCTAGATTCTGGTGTACAACGCCTCATGCTTAGCCGGCACGCTAAAGCCGCCAACCATCACATGACCTGGATAAGGAACCAAGTACGGGGGATCAAAAATGTCGCCTGCAAGTGGCCTCACGACTCGCAAAGGGTCTTCTTCCATGTCTACGGCAACAACCATCAGAGAATCATCCACCGTTTGAACCACGTTTGTGCCCGGCAATTGGCTAACTCCCATCTCCAAGTCACCGGCGGTGGTCACCAAAGGCAAGTTTTCGTGTGACTCCACCCCAGAATCGTCCTCCGAACCGGATTCCTCCTACAAACTTGGATTCGATATTTTTCAAAAGAAGAAACAGAAGAAGAAGAAGAAAGAAAAGAAGCGCGAAACTCACCGAACCACTTCCGAAAAGTACCAGTACCCTTCTTGCCGGAGGAATCACTCTCACTTGTTGAACCCTCTTCTCTCTCCGACTCATCATCGCTATGAGAAGGCTCAATACTGTTGGAGTTCTTTGAAGAAATTGCCGTCTCCTGGCAACGTGCAAGAGCAGCGAAAGAATTAACACTACCGAAGCCCTGAAGGAAACAAGACACATATTCTCAGCCGAAATTCGCGTGTTTTGAGACAAACCAATGAAGAGGCGACGCATACCTGGTTATTGGAAGAACTGAAAGACACAAGACCCGTGGGAGGATCTTGTGAAACCGTCCGGAACCCGCCAGCACGGTTCTTCGTTCTCCGTTCCTTGGCCTGGGGGCTTTCCGAATTGCTAGGCAACTTTCGCTTGGGATCTCTCAACATTGGATACTCCTTCAGAACTGCTGGGGAAGGTTTGCAACGAACGTTCTCCACCACGTTATTCACAAAATCTCGGATCATAGTAAACTCGTCGCACCAAAACTCGTTATAGCCGAAGGTCGTCGAAGTTACTCTTCCCATTTGAAAGAAGGAAAGACGGATACCCGGCTTAAGGACACTGGCGTCAAGGGCGACACGCAATGAATCCTTAGGGATCACTGGCCGGTAAACAAGAGGCACCCCTTGATCGAAACCCATGTGACGAGCAGCACGGTCAATATTGTAAGCAGCTATCTGGAAAGACCCCACGAAGAAAGACGGCATATAACCGGGCAAGCGACTTTGGATGAACAAAGTTTTCACCAACGCTCAAATCGTCATCGGAAGACAAAGACATGAGCGGGAGCGCGAAGCAAAGGTGTCAATTTGAGTCACTGACTTATGGACCGGACCCCATGGACGAAAATTGATTTCATGCAACTTATCAAGAAAACTAGCCAAGCTCACGCCAACCCTTGGACGCCTGTTCACCCATCGAAGAATTCGGGAGCCACCCCAACTCACGGAAGCGAAGGCAACGGTTTCGGAGCATACTTCTCAAAGTGCTCCCATAGCGGACTTGCAAAAAAGCAACGTGCACATATGAATCCACTTTCATGAAACCGTTCGAAACTCGCATGTTCGCAATTAGGTGATCCAGATGCACATACAGGGAACCAAGGAACAGCTTGCCAATAGGAAGAACTTCACCCTTTGCCAACTTCACAGCAATCGCCAACAACTCTGGTCTTATTCCCTTCTTGCGTAACCGTCATCAAAAATGTCTCTAGACAACCAGGAGAGCCAAAAATGCTTTGCGACATGAAGATCACCGCTTTCTGTTCAGGCTCCAACTCGTCCGGAAACCATTGAGATATCCACCAACCGTAAGGGCACCTTTCATCCTCTTTCCGGGCGAGTCCTTCGACTTCGCAATAGAGTCTTTCCGAGAGAAATCCCCAACTTAGCGGCCAGGTCATCCCGCATCTTCACCTCGCTTTCAGATAATTGGATTCTAAGATTCCCAGTTACTGGAAGATTCAGCAAGAGAGCCACACTCTCCAAGGAGAAAGTTATCTCACCCATCTACATATGATTGTATGGGTGTCCGAACACCATCTGGAGATGAAAGCAACCAAGCACAGGATGTCCTTCCCTAATCTGGAGATTTACTGAGGTCTTGACAGCATCAATGACCTGCGCTCGAGTCAAGTTGGTATTTATATGCTCCTTGCTCACCATGAACTCAACCCATCTGTCAAAAGAACGCAATGGACTTTGACACATCCTGAAGTCAATGTTGGAAGAGGAATATACCCCTTTATGAAGACAGAACCGAATGGTGCTCTCTGGGCGAACCGAACGTGTCTTCTTTCATCCTCACCACCGGGGTTAGCAAAATTGGCACGAAACCTGGGTGATTCTTCCGAGCAGGGGCGAGGGCTCTAGTGAAGAATTCATCATCTATGTTCGGCTTGGAATTATGAGCATCCTTCGACGAAGTGAAATTTGTTTCAGGTAACATCTTATCGGATTCCTTCACAATAATTTGGTGCACAAAACAAACGGAGAAAGGCGAAGTTATTTCTCCGACACATAATCGTACTCCAACAAAAAAAAAAGAGAAAGAGGAAGGAGGACGTATTTTATTCGAGTTCAAGACTATATACGCGAGTATTTTCTTGAGTTCGAGACTATATACGCGGCATTCTATACGGGTACAAGTGTGTCTACAGTATCCTTCTTCGGTTTCAAAAATATATATGGAGCATTTTTCTATTGGTTCAAAAACTGCGCGCATGGTACTTCTTTCAAGAGGAAAAAAATCATATATACAATATTTCCTGTGGGTTCGAAGTCATATGAAGCATATACACAGTATTCTTCTTCGGGATTCATACAGGATTCTCTACGGGATCGAAATACACATGCAGTGTTTCGTACGGGCTCAAGTACGCCCTACGATATCGTTCTTCGGGTTCGTAATTATATACATTGCATCCTCTACGGGTTCAAAATACACATGATATATTCTTCAGGGGTTCAAATATTTCTTTCGGGACCGAAAATTCATATATGCAATATTTCCCACGGGTTCAAACAATATATGCAGTATTCCCTTGTTTGCATACGTACTATATTTTCTACAAGAGGCACGCCAAGGAATCATATGCAAGGATTGTGGAAGCGCCTACTTTTAAGGTGTATACCTATATAAAAAAAAAAAAAGAGAGAAAGAAGAGTACTCGAAGACATACCTGGAAGCTGGTTTCTCTTTGCCGCTAGTATGAAAAGAGGAAAGAATAAAGCGCAGTATGGGGAGAAAGGGGCTTTATATATATATATATACATATATAGGCGTGAAAGACTTTGAAATAGGGAAGGATTCCCCTTTCACCAAAATCACGGGTGTAAGAAGCGGGCCCACAAAGGGTGCGACTTCCCAATGCCGCCCAAGTCACGCCTGCAAGCATAGTTTCCAAGATTGGACCGGCCCCACCAATTGCGCCTACCTCCCAACGGTCGCCCAAGTCATGCCTGCAAGCATGGTTTCCAAGATTAGACCGACTTCCCAATGCCGCCCAAGTCACGCCTGCAAGCATGGTTTCCAAGATTAGACCGACTTCCCAATGCCTCCCAAGTCACGCCTGCAAGCATGGTTTCCAAGATTAGACCGACCTCCCAATGGTCGCCCAAGTCACGCCTGCAAGCATGGTTTCCAAGATTAGACCGACCTCCCAATGGTCGCCCAAGTCACGCCGCAAGCATGCTTTCCAAGATTAGACCGACCTCCCAATGGTCGCCCAAGACACGTCTGCAAGCATGGTTTCCAAGATTAGACCGGCCCCACCAATTGCGCCAACTTCCCAACGTCGCCCAAGCTGCACGGGCCCACCAATTGTGCCGCCTCCGATTTGTGCAAACTACCGAGAGGCAAAGATTTGAAATCCTATTTATAAAAGGTCGACAAGCCTCCTTCAATTTTCTTTACGGTTTTTTTTTTTTTTTTGTTGTTAATAGTTTGTCACCATCTTATGCTTACCTCGCAACAAAGCCCCTGTTCAGAGCTAAAAGCGAGGGGGACTTAATGTTGATGGTGGATTTTAGACAAGGGGTAAAATCGTAAAACCCCATGACCTAGTGTTACCCGCAACACATTAACTAAGAGCATTTAACTTCAGGTGTAAATATTTAATAGGGTATTTTTTCAAAATACCGGATTAGGGTTTTCAACACGAACCCTAATTCCAAAACCAAGCGCATCTTTGCGCACCATGGAAACAATGCCAAACCAAGCCGCATCTTTGCGCACCATGGCAACCATGCCAAACCAAGCCGCACTCTGCGCACCATGGCAACCATGCCAAACCAAGCGCATACTGCGCACCATGGAAACCATGCCAAACCAAGCCCTGCGCACCATGGCAACCATGCCAAACCAAGCCGCACTCTGCGCACCATGGCAACCATGCCAAACCAAGCCGCACTCTGCGCACCATGGCAACCATGCCAAACCAAGTCCTGCGCACCATGGCAACCATGCCAAACCAAGCCGCACTCAGCGCACCATGGCAACCATGCCGGACCAAGCCGCATCTTTGCGCACTATGGCAACCATGCCAAACCAAGCCGCGCTCTGCGCACCATGGCAACCATGCCAAACCAAGCCGCACTCTGCGCACCATGGCAACCATGCCAAACCAAGCCGCATACTGCGCACCATGGCAACAATGCCAAATCAAGCCGCACCATGGCAACAACGCCAAACCAAGCCGCACCTCGCGCACCATAGCAACAACGCCAAATTCCAAGCCGCTATGCCTTTGGCCCACGCCCAACATAGCGCCCTAGGTTTGCAAGACTTGCAACTAGGTCAACATGGCCGCACGTGCCATTGGCACATGCCAACGCGTGTCGCAAGCCATATTTCCAAGCCGCTATGCCTTTGGCCCACGCCCAACATAGCACCCTAAGTTTGCAAGACTTGCAACTAGGTCAACATGGCCGCACGTGCCATTGGCACATGCCAACGCGTGTCGCAAGCCATATTTCCGAGCCGCTATGCCTTTGGCCCACGCCAAACATAGCGCCCTAGGTTTGCAAGACTTGCAACTAGGTCAACATGGCCGCACGTGCCATTGGCACATGCCAACGCGTGTCGCAAGCCATATTTCCGAGCCGCTATGCCTTTGGCCCACGCCCAACATAGCGCCCCCTAGGTTTGCAAGACTTGCAACTAGGTCAACATGGCCGCACGTGCCATTGGCACATGCCAACACGTCCGCAAGCCATATTTCAAGCCGCTATGCCTTGGGCCCACGCCAAACATAGCGCCCTAGGTTTGCAAGACTTGCAACTAGGTCAACATGGCCGCACGTGCCATTGGCACATGCCAACACGTGCCGCAAGCTATATTTCTAAGCCGCTATGCCTTTGGCCCACGCCCAACATAGCGCCCTAGGTTTGCAAGACTTGCAACTAGGTCAACATGGCCGCACGTGCCATTGGCACATGCCAACGCGTGTAGCAAGCCATATTTCCAAGCCGCTATGCCTTTGGCCCACGCCCAACATAGCGCCCTAGGTTTGCAAGACTTGCAACTAGGTCAACATGGCCGCACGTGCCATTGGCACATGCCAACGCGTGTCGCAAGCCATATTTCCGAGCCGCTATGCCTTTGGCCCACGCCAAACATAGCGCCCTAGGTTTGCAAGACTTGCAACTAGGTCAACATGGCCGCACGTGCCATTGGCACATGCCAACGCGTGTAGCAAGCCATATTTCCGAGCCGCTATGCCTTTGGCCCACGCCCAACATAGCGCCCTAGGTTTGCAAGACTTGCAACTAGGTCAACATGGCCGCATGTGCCATTGGCACATGCCAACGCGTGTCGCAAGCCATATTTCCGAGCCGCTATGCCTTTGGCCCACGCCAAACATAGCGCCCTAGGTTTGCAAGACTTGCAACTAGGTCAACATGGCCGCACGTGCCATTGGCACATGCCAACACGTGCCGCAAGCTATATTTCTAAGCCGCTATGCCTTTGGCCCACGCACAACATAGCGCCCTAGGTTTGCAAGACTTGCAACTAGGTCAACATGGCCGCACGTGTCATTGGCACATGCCAACGCGTGTCGCAAGCCATATTTCCGAGCCGCTATGCCTTTGGCCCACGCCCAACATAGCGCCCTAGGTTTGCAAGACTTGCAACTAGGTCAACATGGCCGCACGTGCCATTGGCACATGCCAACACGTTTCCGCAAGCCATATTTCCAAGCCGCTATGCCTTGGGCCCACGCCAAACATAGCGCCCTAGGTTTGCAAGACTTGCAACTAGGTCAACATGGCCGCACGTGCCATTGGCACATGCCAACACGTCCGCAAGCTATATTTCTAAGCCGCTATGCCTTTGGCCCACGCCCAACATAGCGCCCTAGGTTTGCAAGACTTGCAACTAGGTCAACATGGACGCACGTGCCATTGGCACATGCCAACGCGTGTAGCAAGCCATATTTCCGAGCCGCTATGCCTTTGGCCCACGCCCAACATAGCGCCCTAGGTTTGCAAGACTTGCAACTAGGTCAACATGGCCGCACGTGCCATTGGCACATGCCAACGCGTGTCGCAAGCCATATTTCCGAGCCGCTATGCCTTTGGCCCACGCCAAACATAGCGCCCTAGGTTTGCAAGACTTGCAACTAGGTCAACATGGCCGCACGTGCCATTGGCACATGCCAACGCGTGTCGCAAGCCATATTTCCAAGCTGCTATGCCTTTGGCCCACGCCCAACATAGCGCCCTAGGTTTGCAAGACTTGCAACTAGGTCAACATGGCCGCACGTGCCATTGGCACATGCCAACACTGTCGAAAGCCATATTTCCAAGCCGCTATGCCTTGGGCCCACGCCAAACATAGCGCCCTAGGTTTGCAAGACTTGCAACTAGGTCAACATGGCGCACGTGCCATCGGCCTGAGGCCAACACGTGCCGCAAGCTATATTTCTAAGCGCTATGCCTTTGGCCCACGCCAAACATAGCGCCCTAGGTTTGCAAGACTTGCAACTAGGTCAACATGGCGCACGCGCCATTGGCACATGCCAACACGTGCCGCAAGCCATATTTCCGAGCCGCTATGCCTTTGGCCCACGCCAAACATAGCGCCCTAGGTTTGCAAAACTTGCAACTAGGTCAACATGGCGTACGCGCCATTGGCACATGCCAACACGTGCCGCAAGCTATATTTCTAAGCCGCTATGCCTTTGGCCCACGCCAAACATAGCGCCCTAGGTTGCAAGACTACGCAACTAGGTCAACATGGCGCACGCGCCATTGGCACATGCCAACACGTGCCGCAAGCCATATTTCTAAGCCGCTATGCCTTTGGCCCACGCCAAACATAGCGCCCTAGGTTGCAAGGCTTGCAACTAGGTCAACATGGCTGCACGCGCCATTGGGACATGCCAAACACACACGCCTGGTAGCCTAACTTGCGAACCGTGCAACCTACCACCAAGGCATTCCGCACATGACATTGGCACATGCCAAACACACACGCCGGGTAGCCTAACTTGCAAACCGTGCAACCTACCACCAAGGCATTCCGCACATGCCATTGGCACATGCCAAACACACACGCTGGTAGCCTAACTTGCGAACCGTGCAACCTACCACCAAGGCATTCCGCACATGCCATTGGCACATGCCAAACACACACGCTGGTAACCTAACTTGCAAACCGTGCAACCTACCACCAAGGCATTCCGCACATGCCATTGGCACATGCCACACGGGCCCCTAGCGGCGCCACTTGCACTCAAGATGCAACCAACACTCGAGACATCGACACAAACCGGGGATGCTTCTTTAGGGTTTTGGTTTTGGCGGTCCACTGGCATGCGAGCGTGCACTACGCTCACATTAAGAAAGCTTGAAAAGGAATAAAGCGGTCAAATAAAAGGAAATAATGGTGAAAAACGTTTTCACCCATTAAACCATGCGGTTACCACCTCCTCCCATTATTTCACCCTTTACTCTCTTCCTTCATGAGGCAGGGTACGTTTCAATCTCGACTTGTATAAATAGGTCTTACCTATTTCCACGGACAACAAGTCTCGGTCAGGAGAAATACACTACACTTACACTCTCAGAAAGGCAACTTTGCAAGCTCTCCCAAAAGCTTCTATCTCTTGAAAGCTTCCTAAGCTTTCACTTTCTGATACAAGTCGAGATACTACTCTCCTCAACACCTTTCTTTGCTTCCCTCCCCAAATCAACCCTTCTCCTCCACTTTGTGACCGAAGCAAGTGCGGAACGGCCATTTCTTGGTTTAGGTAGGACTTGTCAGATCGATCTCTCGAATCTTCAAAGTGCTCACGTGTAGCATATTTGTTTAGGGTTTGAATCAATTTCTCACTCACCCACCGAAATTACCGAAATCAGCGAAACGATTTTCACCCATAAATACCGAGAATAATTAGGGAGAGTAGTATCTCGACTTGTATCAGAAAGTGAAAGCTTAAGAAACAAGAGATGAAAGATTTTGGGAGAGCTTGCAAAGTTGCCTTTCCGAGAGTGTAGTATTTTTCTCTCGACCGAGACTTGTTGTCTGGTGGAAATAGGTAAGACCTATTTATACAAGTCGAGATTGAAACGTGCCCCGGGCCTCATGAAGGAAGAGAGTAAAAAGGGTGAAATAATGGGAGGAGGTGGTAACCGCATGGTGTTAATGGGTGAAAACGTTTTTCACCATTATTTCCTCTTTTATTTGACCGCTTTATTCCTTTTCACGCTTTCTTAATGTGAGCGTAGTGTACGCTGCATGCTGTGACCGCCAAACCAAAACCCTAAAAAGCATCCCCCAGTTTGTGTTGATGTCTCGAGTGTTGGTTGCATCTTGAGTGCAAGTGGTGCTGCTAGGGACGCATGTGGCATGTGCCAATGGCATGTGCGGAATGCCTTCGTTATGCAGTTGCACCTCGAGCGTAAGTGGTAATGCCAGAGCTGCTAGTGGCATGTGTGGCATGTGCCAACGGCATGTGCGAAATGCCTTGGTGGTAGGTTGCACGGTTTGCAAGTTAGGCTACCAGCGTGTGTGTTTGGCATGTGCCAATGGCATGTGCGGAATGCCTTGGTGGTAGGTTGCAATGTTTGCAAGTTAGGCTACCAGCGAGCATGTTGGCATGTGCCAATGGCACATACGGCCATGTTGACCTAGTTGCAAGTCTTGCGAGCCTAGGGCGCTATATTTGGCGTGGGCCAAAGGCATAGCGGCTTGGAAATATGGCTTGTGGTACGTGTTGGCATGTGCCAATGGCACGTACGGCCATGTTGACCTAGTTGCAAGTCTTGCAAGCCTAGGGCGCTATATTTGGCCTGGGCCAAAGGCAGAGCGGCTTGGAAATATGGCTTGTGGTACGTGTTGGCATGTGCTAATGGCACGTGCGGCCATGTTGACCTAGTTGCAAGTCTTGCAACCCCAGGGCGCTATATTTGGCGTGGGCCAAAGGCATAGCGGCTTGGAAATATGGCTTGCGATACGTGTTGGCATGTGCCAATGGCACTCACTGACCATGTTGACCTATTCGCAAGTCTTGCAAGCCTAGGGCGCTATATTTGGCGTAGGGCCAAAGGCATAGCACTTGGAAATATGGCTTGTGGTACGTGTTGGCATGTGCCAATGGCACGACGGCCGTGTTGGACCTAGTTGCAAGTCTTGCTAGCCTACGGCGCTATATTTGGCGTGGGCCAAAGGCATAGCGGCTTGGAAATATGGCTTGTGATACGTGTTGGCATGTGCCAATGGCACGCTCTGACCATGTTGACCTAGTTGCAAGTCTTGCAAGCCTAGGGCACTATATTTGGCGTGGGCCAAAGGCATAGCGGCTTGAAATATGGCTTGCGATACGTGTTGGCATGTGCCAATGGCACGTACGGCCATGTTGACCTAGTTGCAAGTCTTGCAAGCCTAGGTGCTATATTTGGCGTGGGCTTAAGGCATAACGGCTTGAAATATGGCTCGTGGTACGTGTTGGCATGTGCCAATGGCACGTCCGGCCATGTTGACCTAGTTGCAAGTCTTGCAAGCCTAGGGGCGCTATATTTGGCGTGGGCCAAAGGCATAGCGGCTTGGAAATATGGCTTGTGATACGTGTTGGCATGTGCCAATGGCACGACGGCCATGTTGACCTAGTCGCAAGTCTTGCAAGCCTAGGGCGCTATATTTGGCGTGGGCCAAAGGCATACCGGCTTGGAAATTTGGCATTGTTGCCATGGTGCGCGTGGTGCGGCTTGGTTTGGCATTGTTGCCATGGTGTGTAGTATGCGCTTGGTTTGGCATTGTTGCCATGGTGCACGAGTGCGCTTGGTTTGGCATTGTTGCCACGGTGCGCAGATATGCGGCTTGGTTTGGCATTGTTGCCATGGTGCGCAGGTGCGGCTTGGTTTGGCATTGTTGCCATGGTGCGCGGGGTGCGGCTTGGTTTGGCATTGTTGCCATGGTGCTAAAGATGCGGCTTGGTTTGGCATTGTTGCCATGGTGCGATATGCGGCTTGGTTTGGCATTGTTTCCACGGTGCGCAGTATGCGGCTTGGTTTTGGAATTAGGGTTACGTGTTGAAAAACCCTAACTGGTATTTTGAAAAATACCCCTATTAATTATTTACACCGAGTTAAATGCTCTTAATTAATGTGTTGCGGGTAACACTAGGTCATGGGGATTTACGATTTTACCCCTTATTTAAAGACCACCATCAACACCTTGATTTCCCATTCCCTATCGAGGAAGTAATTGACCTCCTAGAAGCACTGGGTTCAAGATGATGTCATCGGATTGCCACCGCTCAGGTAGCGTCCACCTAGCCCGAGGCCGAGATGGCGAACCCCAAATCTTGCCATTACCACAGGTTCGTTCACCACCCGGCTAGCGATTGCCTTGAGACTAAAGCATATTTTCAAAGAAAGAATAGAAGCGGGAGAACTCCAACTAGGAGACGAAAGAGTGCATCGAGACCCACTCCCAATAAGAAACTGCGGTTCTCTCGGGGACTCCGTGCACGAGACTGTACAATCCATGATGCGACATGTATGCGAAATTCTTTATCTTTCCAAGGTTCAGCGCCAAGATATTTTCGCAGCTCTCAATCGTGTTGTATCCGGCAAACACCTTTTCTCTCCTCGGAATCCACGCCAAGGGCCCAAGCTTCCCAAACGGCGAGCGGAGAGCGGGGACTGCTGACCACGTCCCGTTTAAGAGGTAATGAATTTGACGACACGCTCATCGACACGACCTCTGACCACAACATCATTACTTTCAAGACACTAAAGGCAGCCAGATTTACAAAACAAGACGCTACCTATTTCCGTCTGTGATTAAGAGCTTGAGAGGAGAGGCTTTGAACGCACATGGCTACATCAACCTAGAGATCAAGATGGGAGACTCTTTAACGCACATCAAGTTCCACATCGTCAAAGAACTAGATCATGACATGATTTTGGGACGCTTATGGGTGCTCGACAACAAAGCGAAATTGGATGGACACCCTCTGCCGCGTCCACGCCCTCGAAGGAATTCCCAACAAATCATCCCACGGGTTATCGCATCAACGAGCTATTGAAGGAACCCAGGCATCCGGAGAGGACCCGTTGACGCTAGCCCATGATTTTCAAATGCAAGTAAGTCTGACCGAGCAACCTTTTCTGTAACCAGTCTTTCCTTCCCCCATTCTGTCATGGGGACTTGGCGCGATTACTGGCACAAACGCTGTCAAGAAATGTGAATAGGGGAGCTGGACCATTCGAACACTTTGCAAGAAGCTTGGAAACTTCTATCGAAACAAACGAAGCCAAGGCTCAAACGGTTACACGACGTCTGAACCCGTTTTCAATCGGAGATGTGGTGGTTAAGGAAAGCTCGTTTCAAGTTGGGAGGATGACAGTAAAAATGGATTTGCCCAATGTAGGTGAAGGCGAGCTGTATCTTGTTGCGGATACCCTTTTGGGAGGATATTGCAAGCTCGTCAATACAGACACACCTGAAGGCGTGATAGTTCACTCGCGATGGCTCAAGGAATCCAATCCCTAAAATGCTGTACTTCCCAATCACTCCCTTTTCAGTACTTCCTTTAACAATTCCTCTTAATAGCTGTAATTCCCCAGGATGAATACACCGTTTGTATTTTTTCCCTAGGGATTTCCCTTTTGTCAAAAAAAAATAAAAATAAAAATAAATATATCTCTCTCCGAGCGAATCCTTCGGATATCAGAGAAATACACCAGAAAAACCCAAAAAACCATTGCAGAGCCATCATACCACAACCTCTTTCAAAAAAACAAAAATATATATATAGGAAGCAAAATGTCGACTGATGAAGAAGAAGGAAAAGACGAGTTTACAAAAAAAAAAAAAGGGGGACACCAGGGGAACTAAGCAGCTAACAGAAATAACAAAAGGGAGGAACTAGCCCTCAAAGGATGGAGCACAAGTCCCCTCGGGAAAAGCTATATTCAAGCACTTCCCCCAGCAATCCTTCGGGAAACAAAGGTTCCATTCAACGGTTTTAGCAAAGCAACAACCTCAACATCCCATCCCGAAGCAGCCACGCAGCCAGCCGGTGTCCTCCCCGACGACCATTCCAGCATACGCCACCATAACCCCTCCGGTATCACCAACAACACCTTTGGCATCAACTTCAAAGGCTATTTCGCTTCCATCATATGATCCTTCAAAGGTTTTCTCAGCGACACTTCGGAGAAAGTTTTTTGATTCATCCACATCAGGGTCAAGAATCATGGCGCTCTCCTCCAAGACCACCACACGTTCACTTTTCCGACGCTTCAACCTAGAAACAGTCCGATCCGCCCCATGCCCGGATCGAGGAAAGGCTTTGCCACGCTGAAACCTTTCAACATGCCAAGACTCTTCCTTGTTCTCTCGCCCCTCCTCCATGCTCACTGAACCCAAGAAAGTCTGAATATGCACCTGTTCTTCGTGGGGATAGATGGAAGGGAGGTCCTTAATGATTTCACTAGCTTCGTGGAACGGAGATTCAGTCCCAACCAATGCCTCCTCAAGAGAAGAAGACCGATCTTCACCAAGTCCGAAATCCTTCTCTGAAGAGTTAAAGGCACAGCCATCCCTGGAGGGTCCCATCATACACTGCAAAAGATGAAAAAAATGACCCAGTTCTACCATATATATGCACATATAAAAGAGGATAACACGAGCAGAGAAGAATAAGAAAACATACCGGTATGATCTTCTTAGCCCGAATAACCCTAGTTGGGGTGCTTTTGCAAGAATTAGACCTCACGCCTTCACTTGGAGAACTTGGCTGGTTAGGAGATGATTCATCTCTGTGCGACATGACAAAGAGAGAAAACTCGACAAGAAGAACCTTTTTCTCAAACGAGGAGACGATGCAATTATTTTTGGGTATAAATACGAAATCTTAAAAAGGGAAAGGAAGCAATGAGGGACATAATGCTTCCAGATTTTAGCATGAATGATGCCCTAATTGAAGCCGCACGTGAAGGAAAGCAAGATAAGGAAACTTTGCTATCTGAAGAAATACCCACTCCCTCCTTGTTTACATCGGTCACGCCAGCAAGCACGCACAACTTCCACACCTTGCGCTGGTCCCACCAGCTAGCACAATCAGTTTCCCAACTCACGCCAACTTCCCAACGTCGCCCAAGTTGCACCGGCCCCACCAATTGTGCCGACTTCCCAATGGCCGCCCAAGTCACGCCTGCAAGCATGCACAACTTCCACACCTTGCGCCGATCCCACCAGCTAGCACACTCAGTTTCCCAACTCACGCCAATTTCCCAACGTTGCCCAAGCCGCACCGCCCCACCAATTGTGCCACCTCCCGATTTGTGCAAAACTACCAGAGGCAAGGATTCCAAATCCTATTTATAAAAGGTCAGACAAGCCTCCTCAATTCTCTTTACGGTTTGCTGTTGATAGTTTGTGACCATCTTATGCTTACCTCGCAACAAAGCCCCTGTTCCGAGCTAAGCAGGGGACTTAATGTTGATGGTGGTTTTTAAACAAGGGGTAAAATCGTAAAACCCCATGACCTAGTGTTACCCGCAACACATTAACTAAGAGCATTTAACTCGGTGTAAATAATTAATAGGGGTATTTTTCAAAATACCAGATTAGGTTTTCGACACTTAACCCTAATTCCAAAACCAAGCCGCACACCTGCGCACCATGGCAACAATGCCAAACCAAGCCGCACTGCGCACCATGGCAACAATGCCAAACCAAGCCGCACACTGCGCACCATGGCAACAATGCCAAACCAAGCCGCACAATCGTTGTTTATGGGTAAAAATTGTTTCCGCCGATTTGGTAATTTCGGTAGGTGAGTGAGAAACTGGTTCAAACCGTAAACAAATGTCTTCGCACGTGAGCACTTTATGGATTCGAGAGATCAATCAGCACAAGTCCGGCCTAAACCAAGAAATGGTCGTTCGAATTGCTTCTGGTCACAAAGTGGAGGAGAAGGGTTGATTTGGAGAGGGAAGCAAAGAAAGGTGTTGAGACCAGAATAGTGCCCGGGAGAGTAGTATCTCGACTTGTATCGAAAGTGAAATCTTAGGAAGCTTGCAAGAGATGAAAGCTTTTGGGAGAGCTTGCAAAGTTGCCTTTCGGAGAGTGTAGTATTTTTCTCCTGACCGAGACTTGTTGTCCTGGGTAGAAATAGGTAAGACCTATTTATACAAGTCGAGATTGAAACGTACCCTGGCCTCATGAAGGAAGAGAGTAAAGGGTGAAATAATGGGAGGAGGTGGTAACCGCATGGTGTTAATGGGTGAAAATGCTTTTCACCATTATTTCCTATTTTATTTGACCGCTTTATTCCTTTTCACGCTTTCTTAATGTGAGCGTAGTGTACGCCCGCATCTTTGTGACCGCCAAACCAAAACCCTAAAAAGCATCCCCCAGTTTGTGTTGATGTCTCGAGTGTTGGTTGCATCTTGAGTGCAAGTGGTGGCTGCTAGGACGCATGTGGCATGTGCGGAATGCCTTCGTTGAGTTGCACCTCGGCGTAAGTGGTAATGCCGAGAAGATGCTAGTGGCGTGTGTGGCATGTTCCAACGGCATGTGCGGAATGCCTTGGTGGTAGGTTGCACGGTTTGCAAGTTAGGCTACCAGCGTGTGTGTTCGGCATGTGCCAATGGCATGTGCGAAATGCCTTGGTGGTAGGTTGCACGGTTTTCAAGTTAGGCTACCAGCGAGCATGTTGGCATGTGCCAATGGCACGTACGTCCATGTGGACCTAGTTGCAGGTCTTGCGAGCCTAGGGCGCTATATTTGGCGTGGGCCAAAGGCATAGCGGCTTGGAAATATGGCTTTTGGTACGTGTTAGCATGTGCCAATGGCACGTACGGCCATGTTGACCTAGTTGCAAGTCTTGCAAGCCTAGGGCGCTATATTTGGCGTGGGCCAAAGGCATAGCGGCTTGGAAATATGGCTTGTGGTACGTGTTGGCATGTGCCAATGGCACGTACGGCCATGTTGACCTAGTTGCAAGTCTTGCAAGCCTAGGGCGCTATATTTGGCGTGGGCCAAAGGCATAGCGGCTTGGAAATATGGCTAGTGGTACGTGTTGGCATGTGCCAATGGCACGTACGGCCATGTTGACCTAGTTGCAAGTCTTGCAAGCCTAGGGCGCTATATTTGGCGTGGGCCAAAGGCATAGCGGCTTGGAAATATGGCTTGCGATATGTGTTGGCATGTGCCAATGGCACGTACGGCCATGTTGACCTAGTTGCAAGTCTTGCAAGCCTAGGGAACTATATTTTGCGTGGGCCAAAGGCATAGCGGCTTGGAAATATGGCTTGTGGTACGTGTTGGCATGTGCCAATGGCACGTTCGGCCATGTTGACCTAGTTGCAAGTCTTGCAAGCCTAGGGCGCTATATTTGGCGTGGGCCAAAGGCATAGCGGCTTGGAAATATGGCTTGCGATACGTGTTGGCATGTGCCAATGGCACGTACGGCCATGTTGACCTAGTTGCAAGTCTTGCAAGCCTAGGGCACTATATCTGGCATGGGCCAAAGGCATAGCGGCTTGGGAATATGGCATGTGGTACGTGTTGGCATGTGCCAATGGCACGTACGGTCATGTTGACCTAGTTGAAAGTCTTGCAAGCCTAGGGCGCTATATTTGGCGTGGGCCAAAGTCATAGCGGCTTGGAAATATGGCTTGCGATACATGTTGGCATGTGCCAATGGCACGTACAGCCATGTTGACCTAGTTGCAAGTCTTGCAAGCCTAGGGCGCTATATTTGGCGTGGGCCAAAGGCATAGCGGCTTGGAAATTTGGCATTGTTGCCATGGTGCGCGCAGGGTGCGGCTTGGTTTGGCATTGTTGCCATGGTGCGCAAAGATGCGGCTTGGTTTGGCATTGTTGCCATGGTGCGCGAGGTGCGGCTTGGTTTGGCATTGTTGCCATGGTGCGCAAAGATGCGGCTTGGTTTGGCATTTTTGCCATGGTGCGCAGGGTGCGACTTGGTTTGGCATTGTTGCCATGGTGCGCGAGGTGCGGCTTGGTTTGGCATTGTTGCCATGGTGCGCGATATGCGGCTTGGTTTGGCATTGTTGCCACGGTGCGCGAGATGCGGCTTGGTTTTGGAATTAGGGTTACGTGTTGAAAAACCCTAATCCGGTATTTTGAAAAAATACCCCTATTAATTATTTACACCGAGTTAAATGCTATTAATTAATGTGTTGCGGGTAACACTAGGTCATGGGGATTTACGATTTTACCCCTTGTTTAAAGACCACCATCAACATTAAGTCCCCTACTTAGCTCGGAACATGGGCTTTGTTGCGAGGTAAGCATAAGATGGTGACAAACTATTAACAGCAAACCGTAAAGAAAATTGAAGGAGGCTTGTCTGACCTTTTATAAATAGGATTTGGAATCCTTGCCTCTGGTAGTTTTGCACAAATCGGGAGGCTGGCACAATTGGTGGGCCTGGTGCAGCTGGGGCGACGTTGGGAAGTTGGCGTGAGTTAGGAAACTGAGTGTGCTAGCTGGTGGGACCGGCGCAAAGTGTAGAATCCGTGCGTGCTTGCAGGTCGGCGCAATTGGTGGGGCCGGTGCAGCTTGGGCGACGTTGGGAGGTTGGCGTGAATTGGGAAACTGAGTGTGCTAGCTGGTGGGACCGGCGCGAAGTGTAGAAACCGTGCGTGCTTGCAGGCGTGACTTGGGCGGCCATTGGGAGGTCGGCGCAATTGGTGGGGCCGGTGCAACTTGGAAACCGTGCTTGCAGGCGTGACTTGGGCGACATTGGGAAGTCGCACCCTTTGTGGGGACCGTTTCTTACACGCGTGATTTTGGTAAAAGGGAAATCCTTCCCTATTTCAAAGTCTTCACGTCTATACATATATATATATATAAAGCCCCTTTCTCCCCATACTGCGCTTTATTCTTTCCTCTTTTCATACTAGCGGCAAAGAGAAACCGGCTTCCAGGTATGTCTTCGAGTACTTTTCTCTCGTTTTTTTTTCTTTTCACGTAGGTGTAAACCTTAAGAGTAGGCGCTTCCACAATCCTTGCATATGAGTCCTTGGCGTGCCTCTTGTAGAAAATATTGTATGTATGCAACCAAGGGAATATTGCATATATTATTTGAACCCGTAGGAAATATTGCATATATGAATTTTCGGTCCCGAAAAGAAATATTTGAACTTCAAGAAAAAATCTGCGTGTGTATTTTGAACCCGTAGAGGATGCTCCGTATATAATTCGAACCCGAAAACGATATCGTAGGGCGTATTTGAGCCCGTACGAAACACTGCATGTGTATTTCGAACCCGTAGAGAACTCTGTATGAATCTCGAAGAAGAATACTTGTGTATACGCTTCATATGACTCCGAACCCGCAGGAAAATATTGTATATATGATTTTTGCTTCTTGAAAGAAGTACCATGCCGCGCAGTTTTGAACCAATAGAAAAATGCTCCATATATATTTTTGAACCCGAAGAAGGATACTGTAGACATACTTGTACCCGTATAGAATGTCGCGTATATAGTCTCGAACCCGGAGAAAATACTGCGTATATAGTCTTGAACCCGAATAAAATACTGTATATATAGTCTTGAACCCGAATAAAATACGTCCTCCTTCCCCTTTTTTTTTTTTTTTTTTTTTGTTGGGTACGATTATGTGTCAGGGAGATAACTTCGTCTTTCTCCGTTTGTTTTGTGCAGATATCTTATTACCAAATTGTTATGAAGGAATTCGATAAGATGTTACCTGAAACAAATTTCACTTCGTCGAAGGATGCTCATAATTCCAAACCGAACACAGATGATGAATTCTTCACTAGAGCCCTCGCCCCTGCTCGGAAGAATCACCCAGGTTTCGTGCCAATTTTGCTAACCGGTGGTGAGGATGAAAGGAAGACACGTTCGGTTCTCCCAGAGAGCACCATTCGGTTCTGTCTTCATAAAGGGGTATATTCTTCTTCCAACATTGACTTCAGGATGTGTCAAAGCCCATTGCAATCTTTTGATAGATGGGTTGAGTTCATGGTGAGCAAGGAGCATATAAATACCAACTTGACTCGAGCGCAGGTCATTGATGCTGTCAAGACTTCAGTAAATCTTCAGATTAGGAAGGATATCCCATGCTTGGTTGCTTTCATCTCCAGATGGTGTTCGGACACCCATACAATCATATGTATATGGGGCGAGATAACTTTCTCCTTGGAGAGCGTGGCTCTCTTTTGAATCTTCCGGTAATCGGGAATCTTAAAATCCAATTATCCGAAAGTGAGGTGAAGATGCGCGATGACCCGGCCGCTAAGTTGGGGAATTTTGCTCTGGAAAGACTCCATTGCGAAGTCGAAGGATTCTGCCCAGGAAAGAGGATGAAAGGTGCCCTTACAGTTGGTGGATATCTCAATGGTTTCCGGACGAGTTGGAGCCTGAATGAAAAGCGATGATCTTCATGTCGCAGCATTTTTGGCTCTCTCGGTTGTCCAGAGATATTTTGATGACGGTTCTGGCAAGAAAGGAATAAGATAGGAGTTGTTAGCAATTGTTGTGAAGTTGGCAAAGGGTGAAGTTCTTCCCATTGGCAAGTTGTTCCTTGGTTCCCCGTATGTGCATATGGATCACCTAGTTGCGAACATGCAAGTTTCGAATGGTTTCATGAAAGTGGATTCATATGTGCACGTTGCTTTTCTGCAAGTCGGGCTATGGGAGCACTTCGAGAAGTATGCTCCGAAACCGCTGCCTTCGCTTCCCGTGAGTTGGGGGGTCTCTCGAATTCTTCGATGGGTGAACAAAGCGTCCAAGAGTTGGCGTGAGCTTGGTTAGTTTTCTAAATAAGTTGCATGAAATCAATTTTCGTCCATGGGGGCCGGTCCATAGGTCGGTGACTCAAATTGACACCTTTGCTTCGCTCTCCGCTCATGTCTTTGTCTTCGATGACGATTTGAGCGTTGGTGGCTGTTCATTCAAAGCTGCTTGCCCGGTTATATGCCGTCTTTCTTCGTGGGGTCTTTCCAGATAGCTCCTTACAATATTGACCGTTTGCTCGTCACATGGGGTTTCGATCAAGGGGTGCCTCTTGTTTACCGGCCGGTGATCCCTAAGGATTCATTGCGTGTCGCCCTTGACGCCAGTGCCCTTAAGCCGGGTATCCGTCTTTCCTTCTTTCAAATGGGAAGAGTAACTTCGACGACCTTCGGCTATAATGAGTTTTGGTGCGACGAGTTTATTATGATCCGAGATTTTGTGAATAACGTGGTGGAAAACGTTCGTTGCAAACCTTCCCCAGCAGTTCTGAAGGAGTATCCAATGTTGAGAGATCCCAAGCGAAAGTTGCCTAGCAATTCGGAAAGCCCCCATGCCAAGGAACGGAGAACGAAGAATCGTCTTTGGCGGGTTCCGGACGGTTTCACAAGATCCTCCCACGGCTCTTGTGTCTTTCTGGTTCTTCCAATAACCGGTATGTGTCGCCTCTTCATTGGTTTGTCTCAAAACACGTGAATTTGGTGAGAACATGTGTCTTGTTTCCTTCGTGGCTTCGGTAGTGTTAATGCTTTGTTGCTCTTGCACGTTGCCAGGAGACGACAATTTCTTCAAAGAACTCCAGCAGCATTGATCCTTCTCATTGCGATGATGAGTCAAAGAGAGAAGAAGGTTCAACAAGTAAGAGTGATTCCTCAAGAAAGACTGGGTTCTGTTTAGGGAAGTGGTTCGGTGAGTTTCACACTTCTTTTCTTTCTTCTTTTGTTTCCTCTTTTGGGAAATATCTGACTCAAGTTCGCGGGAGGAATCCCGGTTCGGAGGATGATTTGGGGTAGAGCCGCACGAAAACTTGCCTTTGGTGACCACCACTGGTGACTTGGAGATGGGCGTTAGCCAATTGCCGGCACGAATGTGGTTCAAACGGTGGATGATTCTCGATGGTTGCTGTCGTAGACATGGAAGAAGACCCTCTGCGAGTAGTGAGGCCGGGTACATGCGCCATTTTTTGATCCCCGTACTTGGTTCCTTATCCAGGGTCATGTCTTGGTTGGCGGCTTGACGTGCCGACTAAGCATGAGGCGTTGTACACCAGAATCTGGGAGAAGCACGGACATATGGCTACAACCAAGAAAGTCACCAGTCGATTCGATTCGCGGTTAAGCGTGTGGAAGAGGCTTTATCTTCCATTGAGGACATGCGTGAGGTGATTTGGTCACACCGTTTTCAAGACGTTATTGCTGATCGGGAGCACCATCGCGACGTGTGCGTAGAAAATGAGTTCAACACTTCGTGGTTTGTCGAAGGCCTTGGCGAGATCCAAAAGTTGAAAGATGCAGCAATCGAAAGCCTTTCCGCCGAGGAGATTGCACGACAGGAGATGGAACTTGAAAAGCTTTCCAAGATGTTGACTATGAAGAGAGCGGCTCTTGAAGATGCGAAGTTGACTTTCTCCAAAAAGAGCAGACTTCTGTTGGATGATTTTCCTTGAACGTTTCTCCGTTAAGCTTTCATTTAGGTTTTTTTTTTTTGAAAGACATATTGGTTGTCTGGTTCGAAACTTGTCCTTTGATAGACAGCTAGTAGCTTTTTAGGGTATTAGATTATTTCTCTGGGATGAATGGTTTTGATAATATGACTCGATTATGTTTTGGGAAAGGAATATTGCTTTTATGAAAGTGTGTGCTAGCAATAGGCACAAGACTCAGTAGTATGACGGTTTTACTAAGAACCTAAAAATAGATTGTATATCTTGCCAAGTCTGAATTTACTCACTTCATAGGTTTTGCGTACACGCTCCTCTCCATGTAAAAGGCGGTTTTTGGCGGCGGCTTTGGCGGCTTTCTTTGGTAGTATCGCAAACAAGTCCCCAATCGCTGTTAGCATCTTCGGCGAGTCCCGTGGATTGAGTAATAGCTTCTTGACAAGTCCCCGTTTTCTTGTGTAGCTTTTACAACTATTAACCGGGTCGTCTGGTAGTTGAGTCGGATTGAGTCGCCTTCCCCTACCATCTTGACATCTGGGTCGAAGAACGAGATCGACAGTCTGATATTGTAGCCGATAGATCGATCCTCCCGCTGTGGTCGCCAATTGTTTATGGGTAAAAATCGTTTCTGCTGATTTCGGTAATTTCGGTAGGTGAGTGAGAAACTGGTTCAAACCCTAAACAAATGTGCTGCATGAGCACTTTATGGATTCGAGAGATCAATCTCTGTACAAGTCCGGCCTAAACCAAGAAATGGCCGTTCCAGACTTGCTTCGGTCACAAAGTGGAGGAGAAGGGTTGATTTGGGGAGGGAAGCAAAGAAAGGTGTTGAGACCAGAATAGATCGGAAGAGCAGTATCTCGACTTGTATCGTAAAGTGAAAGCTTAGGAAGCTTGCAAGAGATGAAAGCTTTTGGGATAGCTTGCAAAGTTGCCTTTCTAAGAGTGTAGTATTTTTCTCCGACCGAGACTTGTTGTCTCGGTGGAAATAGGTAAGACCTATTTATACAAGTCGAGATTGAAACGTACCCTGGCCTCATGAAGGAAGAGAGTAAAGGGTGAAATAATGGGAGGAGGTGGTAACCGCCTGGTGTTAATGGGTGAAAACGTTTTTCACCATTATTTCCTCTTTTATTAGACCGCTTTATTCCTTTTCACGCTTTCTTAATGTGAGCGTAGTGTACGCTGCATCTTTGTGACCGCCAAACCAAAACCCTAAAAAGCATCCCCCAGTTTGTGTTGATGTCTCGAGTGTTGGTTGCATCTTGAGTGCAAGTGGTGCTGCTAGGGACGCATGTGGCATGTGCCAATGGCATGTGCGGAATGCCTTCGTTGCGAGTTGCACCTCGAGCGTAAGTGGTAATGC
>JAJJWW010010382.1:0-17406 GCA_023531295.1 Papaver armeniacum
TCGTGGGAACGAACTTGACTTCCATTATATTATTTTTAATTGAGTGGAAATTTTGAATTAATTTGATTGCACCTCGACACGCATCGTATCGGTGGCCACATAATTTTTATCGCAGGATACAACCGGATGCTTTGACTACTGACTTTAATGACGTCACACTCATGCTTCAAAGGCCATACATCCGATTGTTGATGGCGGCTAACACGGAAGGCATTCTTGTGGTCCTATAAAAACACAATGAAGTAAATTACATTCACTTGATCACAAATAAATAATATAATAACAAGATGCAAACGTCTTACATAAGTTTGATATATCCCGTGAGCCCAAGAGTATTTGTAGGCAAATAAGAGTTGCGGGTTTATCGGTTCACCCCAATGTTTGCCATCATCGTGGTACGGAATCATGTCATACGATCGGGGAAAATGGGTCGGGGTGCCTTTACACCGATCTTAGGGGCTTTACCCGACATCGGTCTCGTCCTAAGCCACCTGCTTGTGAGGATGAGCCACCGCTCGTTCGTGTACGAGGATATGTTTCCCACTCATCATCATCATCACGCTTTGGTTGGGTAGCTTATAGGTTGATCCCGAATTGTGACCTTAGCGATGAAAGGATCGGAGACGGCTATGTCGAGAAGACTTACGTTTTGCTTCTAAAACAACTTTGCCTTTTCCTTTGCTCTTTTGTGGTGCTCTAGACCTATGTGACAATATGTAAGGCGAGTTATATAATGACAACCGGCATAGAAATCGAACTTAACATGAATTAGGCATAGGTGCCGACATTCTAATCAATTAATATATGATTAGGTTGTCTTTGAATTTTAGACGGAGAATGAACATTTTTTTCAACGAGAACACCGGCATAGTAAGTTAACATATCTACAACGCCGACACTTAGAACCGGCATTGTTAAGAAGTAAGCTTAAATGCCGGTACTGTGGGATTTTAGTACAGAGATTTTAACACAGAAAACTGCATAGTATTGATGAAATAAACAAAGCTAATTACGTCAAACCCGGCATGGTATTCAATTAAATGTGTATCCGGTAAAGGCATGCAATAAAACTGGATTCGGGACATATATTGAGCATGATTTTCAAATTGTATTCTACCGCCAATCAAACATGCAACTGAATTTCAATTTGATTTTCAAAGACTAAACAACCAAGTTTCACTTTGTGTTTTCTACTATGGGCTAAACCCTAAAAGTAAAAAACTTCAATTCAACATATACATCACTTACCGCATCAAATTTGTTATTTCCACCTCACCAATGCGAGACTCTTGGTGCACTTGTTGCGCTTTTGATTTCGATTTACCACCATCATCAACGGTTTCTTGGAGATTGGGTATTGGTTTTTCACGGGTTTGCGACGACCCATTGGGTTTGAGAATGAATGATTTCCTTTCTATAAAAATGGAGAATGAATGATTTCCTTTCTAAAACCGTCACTTAAATAGAATGAAGGAGTGTGTAACTGACGCATAAACTGGTATTAAGGATTTTGTAACCGCCAAATAAGTGGGATAAATTAGTTTGTAACCGTCAAATAAGTGGAATGAATGAGTTTTGTAAGCGCCACATAACTTGTGTTTATAAGCGTAAAGATGCCGGCATTGAAAAATGGAACACTTCAATGCCGGTATTATGACAATAAGTATTTGGTGAGCGAGAATTCAACGGAGGCACGGGTAACGGTATAGTATTTGGTTTATTTTTCGATGCCGGCATAGATGTTAAAAATACTACTGTGCCGGTACCTTCGAATATCTATACAGGAACATGGAATTTTTAATCTTCTTGTCCCGGTGTGGTTTTATAAAGAATCTCAGCGCCGGTTATTCGAACCGGCATTGATGTATAAATATTAAACAATGCCGGTCCCAAAATCCGGCTTTGTAAGTCTAATTTATCTATGCCGGAAAAAGTCACAAATAAATCTTGCAAGGATAAACATATTCAACATAAACGAATCACTAGAAATCAAAACATGCTCAACATAAACCAACCAACTGGATTTTGCTATCAATTGTTCTTAATCCAGGTATCCTAAACCAAAAGCAAACCAAACAACTAAAGAGTTTAACACGAGGTACAAACGAAAACAAGTTCGGAATTGTTCAAGACGTGACAACCACCATCCAAAAAAAGAAACACAACTAAAGAGTTAAATCACTGGGTCTTTTGCTTCTTTTGGGACGGTTTGTACTTAGTTTCCCCGAACAAAGCTTTTGCACTAGGGTCGGTTTCTTCAATTCTATCAAGCTTTTCCTCGAATTCCTTCATTTCTTCAAGGGACAGCACCTCTCCTTCCTGGTACTTGCAACCCAACATCTTCTTTAACTTGCCAAGCCTACGCCGCTAGTTTAATATAACAAACACATAATTAGTATACAAATATGATTATGTGTATATTAAACGACGAAGCAATTAACAATACTTACAAGCAATCCAACGGTGTTATTAAGTTGGGTCATCGTAGGTGGTGCCTGTGCGGGAGTTGGCGGAGGGTTTTTTCGGGAGGAACTTGGACGTCATCCGGCGCGGACGACATAAGGATGTGACCATTCAGGTACTCTTCCATGTAATCGGCATCAACTTCATCACCGTTTCAGCAATCTCCAACTTTTCCCACCGACAAATATCTACCAAACGACGTGGTTCCCTATCCCTCAACTTGTTGGGTCCGGTTTCGGATCATACTCTACATGCAACGATTTGGAGTTGAATAACACCGAGAAAGGTCGAGATCAAAACATTGAAAAAGAGGCCGTCCGGAAAAGTGTTAATTGCTTATATCCAAGTTGACGCATCACACGCGTAGGATTAGCCATAACGTATCCTTTGGGTGGAACAACGGCCCATGGTAAAATGCAACGTTACCAAACCTCAAAACCTGTAGGTTTCCTCTAGCCTCCTTGTAAGGGTCGAACACAACATCTTTGGTACTCATTGCGTCCAAGCCAATCTCATATCGATCGGTCGACCCATGTTCAGGGCTTTGGAGTCTTGTTGAACTCGTATCTCTTAGCTAGAGGCGTATCGGGTTCGGGAAGATCTATGATCTTCAAGGAGGGGTAGGCCTTGAACAAGGTTGGGAAGTGTTCATAAGCCACACCTATTCCAATGTGAAGCAATAAGTTTTGTTTCTAAGTTCACGATAAGAGTACATATGAACAATATACACAATAACATAAGTTTAAGAACAAATTTACTGCCGGTAGAGTGAAATTCCACAAATTGGTTGGTTTTAGCCTTAGAGGCCCTTCTCATCTCCATCATCAAATGTGCCATTACCGCGGTGCCCCAAGAATATCCATAGACATCTTCCAACGGATCCAAATGCGAAGGTAGTTCGCACTAACCTGTTGCCATTGGTGTCGGGGAATACCCTAGTGCCCAAGATGTACAACAGTAAGCGGCTGAAGTATAACGAATTTGTTTAGGGTCCCATCCATCCTCCAAACTTCTTTTCTTTGTCTTTTCAAAATTCTTCTTAAACGAGCGTCAACTTGATTGTCTTTGTCTTACAGACGTGGATTCATAAAGCTCTCCACGAAGTTTTGTAGTCCCAACCAAATAGTTTGTTAGTCGACCAGGTGCAACTTCGACCATTCTAGGTCTAGAGACTCAACTCTTCTCGCAATTGATTTGCCGATAACATTCAAGCCTAGAGTGTTACGAGCATCTTCAGGGATGAAGGTCATCTCCCCAAAAGGAAGTGCATGGTATCGGTTTCACCATGATACCTTCGACGAAGCAATTGTGATAACAGAATCGGGCTTCACATAATTTTCAACCAAAGCATATAGACCAGAATCCTTTACTATTGTTTGGACCTCTTCACATTCCTCGGACAAGTCCCAACCATCCGCGGCTTGGTTTGGCAAACACGCACAGCCTTCTTATGATCCTACAATTAAGAGAGACAATACAATTAAGAGATTTTACATAAATACACAATAATACATATGTACAAGATAGAAAATGCTTACATAGGTTTGATAGATAGTACGAGCCCACGAGTCCTTGTATCCAAATAGTATTTTCCGGTTCCAGAGCTTCGCCCCAAATTCTACCACGATCAAGGTCAAGAATCATGTCATCAATGTGAGGAAGGTGAGAACCCTTAACTTTCAGTTTGACGTTGCCCTTCCCCTTCTTGCCATTGTCTTGTGTTGGTTGTTGACTTGGGCCACCAACTTCGCTGGCTTGCTAATTGACTTTCCTCTTCATCTGGTTCATCTTGATCATCCCGCTCATTGCAAGTCGACTACGGTCACTACCACTCTCCCAAATTATCCCTCTTGTACCAGCCCCCAAACGTATCTTACGACCTTCATCTTTCCCTCGAGGAGGCAGAGACTGAGGAGTATCAAGACCGTCCCTCCTTCTTCTCTTAGTGACAACATCTTTATTTTTTCTTTTGTTGGCTTCCTTTGCTTTTGACCATATCGTAAGCACACGGAAACAGTGAATATAAGACAACTCACCTTCGGTTTATTAGGCATTGAATACTTTAAACTAGACCACGCCGGTACAATGTTCCGTGATACACATTGATCTGTCGATAGTGCAGTACCAACTAAGCATACAAATGAAACCTAAAATCTCTGGCATTGTTGACAATGTTCTGTATGTTTTAAGTCCACTAGGCATTCTATAATTATTTAAAAACAACGCCAGGTACAAATAACGGCATGTAAAGAAACCAAAATCTATCTGGAGGTACTAGTGACAAATTCATACACTCTCCTGTATGTTTTAAGAGTACTACGGCATGCTCGAAATATTAGAAACGAATGCCGGTAGTGGACAGAAGCATGGAATGAATCCAAAAACAATGCCAGATCTTGGTGGCAAATTCATAAACTCTTACAGTATGTTTTAGTCCACTACCGTAAGCACACACTGAATTATCATTAAACAAGTCAAGACTACAAAACCCAAGACTTTGTATTCATCCTAGATTGAATGCCTAGGTAGTGAAAATTCGAGTCTCTGGTTATTCTGGGGTTGTAAACCGGCATCAGTATTCATCCTAGATTCAATGCCTGGGAACTCATAAACCTAAGACTTGTATTCATATAAATTTCAATGCCGGGTACTCTCCGATACTCAACCTGTTTGAGTTAGGGTTCGCGATTCTAACTCGAACCCATTGCCATAGATCGATTTAAACACCTAAAAAGTAGTTTTAAATGACTTACCTTCTCGTGAAGCCATATATTTGTGTAGTTGATCGTCGATAACGTTGCTTCTTCGTGTTCTTGCTCTTGAGCAATCTTAGCAAGTCTTTCCTTTGTTTTTGTTGAGCAATCGATGATGTTGAGTTCGATTGGGCATTTGGTTTCTTTCGTGGAGGCATTGTTAATGATTCGGGTTGGTTAATCGAGCGAAGAAATTTTTGAATCGACGATTAATCGACGAAGAACGATGAAGAACACTCGTTTTTTTTTTTCGAGAAACTAAAGCCCTAACGGTCACCGAGTCTTGAATTAGAAATGGGGGATATATGTTTTGGTTTTTTGATTTTATTGTTTTAGTAGAAAGGGTATTCTGCTCTTTTCATAATGTTTTTTAATTAACCAAAGGGTATTTTAGTATTTTCATACCCAAAAATCACCCCTTAACACACACCATGGGTTGGGAGAAGTAATCCATATCCCCCAATTACTTTTTATATCCCCCAATTGCGTGTTCTTTTTTTAATACTAATTTTTTTACTAAAACAAAGTAGATGAATAATTAAGGGTAGTTCAATAAAGTATTATAGTTTCCTTGATATTTTGACAAAGTCAAAGCGGACTAAAATAAAAAAACATAGGGAATATGTTTTATGTGTTAGATTTGGAAATAATATCTAATGGTGGGTTTGTTCGCAGAATTCACCGTTTCCAGGAATTTATAATCCCATGGGATTACAAATTCTGGAATTTATGTAACTTCCTTGTGTGTTTGGTAACTCAATTAAAATTCCTAGGATTTATTAGAGTTTTCTTGTATTAAAGTCATTATACCGTTTGTCATTATCCTTAAATCTTAAAATTGCATATATATGTGATTTAGAGTTTAAAAAAAGTGGGTCCATAAATCCCTTGATAAGTTTCCCAACAAATCTTAGGGGGAGGGGTCGGACTCCATATGGAGGATTTGCTGGAAAACTGAATCCCGTAGGAAATGTGATTCCAAGGATTCAGACAACCAAACATTCAGAGGGACACGTAATTCTACCAAATCCCCTGGACTCATAAATTCCATCTTTAAAATTTTACATCTCCATCCATCATAAGGTTATTATAAAATATGAATACATAATAATATCAATTATGGAAAAAGTTTTCATATAATTATGTTATAGTTTTTGGCGTGTTACCCGGATTGGGGATGTGTGTGTCCATACTTGCCCAAATTAATTCGGGTTTATATAATTTGTGGCCAAACTTGCCTAAAATTTATAAATATATTTCCCATGCCAATTCTCCCCTTATCCAAATATCTAAAGCTTGTCTCTCGTTTTAGATGCATGGTGTATCTTTAACTTTTTTCTTTTCTTTGAAGGAGTAAATTTCTTAATTTCACTGATATACTAAGGATGCGAACATCATGGTCAAATACATCAAAGATGAAAAACATGATAAAACAGACATCACAAAAACAAGAGAATTGTAGTATAACATAAGTATCAAATACATGATTTTCATATAAAAAATAAATGATAATTGGATTGAATTTTAGTTTAGTCGTTTGAACTTCTCTTAAGCTTGATTTTCTTGTTGCTCAAAAATATTTTTGTCACTGTTATTGGTTTCATATACATATCATATCATAGATATGTCGCAAACATGATTTTCGATTTATTGCTAATAATTTCGATGCGACATGTATAATACTACTCCAATAAAGTTAAAATACTTATCGAAATTTCTTAGGAAAGGTGAGGATCGCTCTGTTCTTAAGACTAATTCTTCCCCGTATATGGTGTTTTCGGTTTTACAGAGGTCTTTTTCCATGATAAATACAAAAATCACACTTTAGATAAAGTAGCATTATAATTCTACCATGCCAACGAGTGATGACTCTACAAGGTATATTTTCATCCATAAGTGACTCACTAGATCAAGTGGTGACTCTTGAAACACTAGCGTGTACGTGTCTTATGGATGACACCAGAACATTTCATGGAATTTAAATTTTAAAGAACAATTTCAACTCGCACAATAATAGTTTGATTCAAAATTAATTCTACATACACGCAAGTACAAAATGTAAAACTTATAAATGAAAAGTAACTACATGAGCTTAACAATCGAGTGGATCCAATTATGAGAATTGTTTGGTTTTATATAGATTTAATAACCATGTATAATTTGGTAACACTGGCAGCAGCATTGTATAGATGTGCTTTGCATTTCAGAGATAATGATGATCCTTTTTTTTCCTTCATAAAAGAGGCAAGCCCCATATATTCATGATTAAAGGGCTGATTCAAGATCAAAATTGTTATAAGAGTTATTACATATCATATCAGCTAATGAATTATCGAAGATCAAGGTACCAACATTATCACATGAGATGAACTCTAGAACGGGACGGGTTGAAAAAGGCAAACTTAAAGCTAATAACAAAAGGATAGTTAGATATATCAAACTCTAATAGCTAAAACAAAAGACTTAGAAGAAACAAGTTAGTTAGGGTTGAATCTAAATAAATCAGATTCTGGACAAAAATTGAAGGGAAAATGAAAATACTAAAATCTCATCTCATCAAGGAAGTTCGTCTTCATTGCCCAGGTATTTCTCGTTGGGTAGAATTTTGCTACTTGCAACCTGCTAAGCTCTATTAAGACCAATATATTTTGTCTTATGCACTTGGAGCTCAGTAGGGGGACCCTCTCGGTCCCTTGCTGTTTTCATTGACACTTCACCCCTTAGTGAAGATTATTGCTTCTCGATGCAATCTCGATTTACACGCCTGGTACCTTGATGATGGTACAATTATTGGTGACACACTTGAGGTAGCCAAGGCTTTGAGCATAATTGAAACTGAAGGACAAAATAGGGGTCTACATCTCAATATAAAGAAAAAGGAAGTCTTTTGGCCTTCCATTGATCCTAGAAGCACAGCTGATGGTGTTTTCCCCTCAAATATTGGTAGACCTGCTAATGGTGTTAAACTTTTAGGTGGACCGATGAGTTTGGATTTAAACTTTATTAGTGATATGATGCTGAAAAGGGTGAACAAGACTGTTCAACTTATGGATGCAATCAAAAAACTCAAGGACCCTCAAAGTGAGATGCTTCTACTTAGCAATTGCACTGGTGTGTCTAGATTATATTTTGCAATGCGAACTACCAATCTTACAGCTCTGCAATCAGCCACTGATCTTTTCAATGACCATTTACTTAAGTACTTGAGACTACTAATCACTGGCGATGGCGCAGGGTTTGGTCCTTTACAGCAGAGATTAGCTACCTTGCCTATCAAAGATGGTGGACTTGGCATTTACACCATGGCCGACATTAGTACCTACTGTTATCTCGCTTCTCAAAGTCAGACAACTTCGGTGCAAAAAGCGATCCTTGGTGATTTATTCTCAACAAACACAGTTCCTTCTTATCAGCTGGCTCTCCAGAACTTTATCCAGGTATGTGGGTTACCTTATACTTACTGTATCGATGATACTGCCCCCCCTTCCATGCACTCCCTAGCAGTCACTTATTTTGATGAAGTAAAGAAGCAAATCCCAGACCAATTTTCTATGTTTGCGAGAGATTCCATTTTGTGGCAATGTAACCGTGTCAAGCACGCACAAGATTATCTATTAGCTATACCTATTAGTGGTCTTAATCAGTGCCTTGGGCCTAGACAGTTCAGAGCTGTGCTTTGTTATCGCCTGGGCATCCCACTGTTTGTTGAGGGTGGTATATGCACAAGTTGTAATAGATCTATGGACATCTTTGGGGACCACGCACTTCATTGTGCTAAAGATGTTGGAATTAAGTTTCGACATGATCTTGTTCGGGATATTATTGCTAACATTTGCTACAAAGCTGGTGTGCCTGCACGCAAGGAGGTTTCTCTTGGTTTTATGTCCGATGATGACCTTGAGACCTGCTGATATTCTTGTTCTCAACTGGGAAAATGGAAAATATGTTTGTATGGATGTCACAGGTGTATCGCCCTTCAGTGGTGACGGTATTCGCTCTTTCGTTCCAGGAAAAGCTATTTCTAGTGCGGTTTTACGCAAGCGCACTAAATACTTGGACAAGTGCATTTCACATGGCTACGGTCTGGGTGTCCTAGCTTTCTCTACTTTGGGGGAACTTTGCGAAGATACTTGTGTTTTTTCAAGCGTTTGAAAAACTGTTTAGTTAGCAACGACGCAAGTAGTGGTTTTGGTAGCTTTATTTTTTATAGACTAGGTATTGCTATTCAAAAAGGAGTTGGAGCCCAGCTTATCACTAGGCTACCAACCAAAATTTTTGTAATTTTTGTATGATTTATTTATTTAAAAACTAAAATCATATAGAAAAAAACAAAGTAGAAATTAAGATGGGTTGAAGTTGTCTTTCTCGGATTTGCGCCTGAAGGAGCCGATCAGAGCAAGAGAAAATTTTAGTTTGTTAAGGTTGTCGTTGGAAGTTTGTGGGAGAGATAATGATGTTCCAAACACCTCATGGCCCATAAATAATGATCTAAATTTGTTCGTTCTTAGCCATGTATATCTTATCACTTTCCTTCGCACACATTTTCACACCAAAAATACTGATCATGGGTAAGAATTAGAGTCCAAATAGGTCCGATCTCAGATAGTATTTAGCCATGGATTATACATGGTATTCATGGGATATTTCCAAAAAAAAAATAATCATCAATTTTAGACATGGCGTTTAGTTTTTATATAAGTAATGCTATAATTAGACTAATTAAATTAATCTGTCTGCCTCTAAGCCCTTCCTCCAGGACAGTTCTTATGGTAATTTGCAAGAAGATTTTTTTTTTTTTTGTCAATACACGGGAACGATCAAAACAAGTTCTCCACTGTGGAAAGTGTGATCAAAATGAACAAAACTTGGTCGAGTGGCACCAAAATTACAGCTGCCCCACTAGGTTTTTAATAGCAAACAAAACATATTTTTCTTTATAATAAGAGACCCCAAAAGAGACACATGGCGTCACCACCATTGTTCTTCTTTGTGGTTAAACCACGTCACCCTATTTTTCCATTTCCATGTCACCATTGCCGACTCATCCCAAAAAAAAAAGCATCTTAACTGACGCTAAATTTCCCAAAACATACACATCTGAATTCCAAAGGTTGATTTCTCAAGGAAATTCTAACCGACACTAATTTGTTTATACTTTAATTCCAAACATTGCATTTCTGTTTCAGAGTTCTCCAAAGTCGAAACGACGCATCTTCTTGGACACTACAAATATATGAGATAATGGTTCATGGATTTACGTACATTTGCCTTAATGAAATCTCTTTGCGAAAACCTCTTTTTAAAATCATCACCATCTATTGATATTGAGATTTATGTTCTTCACTGCAATCATATTCTGCCCCTCATATTAGGAGAGAAGTCTGAAAAAACAACTCAATTTTTCAAATAAAATAATAATAGCCATTGTTAGAAGCTCATCTGGAAAGAGGCAATTACGATTTCCATTATCTAGAAGCTATTCAGTCTATAACCAAGATGTCAATGAGAATATCCATTATCTAGAAGCTATTAAGTCTATAACCAAGATGTCAATGAGAATAATATGCTTGCAAAATTGTTTGACATGACAATAGTAGACAGGTTTGGAGATTCCATATTGGTACGACAAGTAACACTAATAAGATTTAATAGATAAGTACGTAGATAGAAAAATATGGGTGTCATATTACTTGAACAACAGGTTATGAGTCCCACCTGAATGGTTACAAAGATAGGTTTGGAAAATCTTATTTGATGCCGACGAGATTGAGAATTGTTGGAACCAGGAACCAGTAAAAATATGGAATGCGAGAGAGATTATCCAAGAAAAGATGCATAGTTATCCAAGAAAAGATGCAAAGGTCTCTATATGAGGCAACCATTGTAGGCACTACCGAAGGGATGATTAATGTTATAAAATATTCACCAATCTAAAATGAACTTGTGGCCTTTTCCCTTAAATAACTTATTTTGTTTGCTTCGCACCATAACATCTAGAATTTCCACGCCAAATTATCCTACGTACCAGGATCTTAGATTCCTTTGGAAGACCAATAGACTGCAGGGATAAAGAGGGTGGAGGATGCCAAGGGATGTAGGATGGTAAATTGTAGACTATACCTGCTTGCAAAAGATAAAGAAACAAGTAGATAAGTGGACTCATTTCAAACACGTTTCACAACGAGTAACCAAGTGAAAAAACAAATTTCTAGCATCTACTCAAGGATTGACAATCACAAGGTAACGCAATTTATTTATTTTGTGTTCACGGCGGTTCTATGTGTGTGGTCGTGCTCCTGGAAGAACACACATCATCGTGTAGGAATGTGCAAGCCACGGGTTCAAAAAATGGAGTTCACACCAACAGAACTTAAAAATAACATCAATTGTATTATGTGCATGGTTGCAGAGAGTTTCAATGACAAACTCCAAGGGTGGTGCTTTTCTTTTATAAGTTTGATAAACTGTACGTTCCTTTCAAATAATCAAGGAATTTGTATTTTTAGTTTTACTTTGAAGATTAAATAATCAACAATATGCTTAGATTTTAGAATGAAATTTCTAATGAAGTTGTCTTAACACCAAACTTTGTTAGGACATGAGAACATAAAAGTTAGTTGTTATTGTTGGTGTTCAAAACAATATGCGTTGATGCAATACACAACTTTTTACGCAAGGAAGTTAAAAGTGGCACATCGTTAGTCGTTACCATTCGGCTTGGTTGTTTAACAGTTGCAGGAGATAATATTATGAAGCAAAATGAATAAAGTGAGCATCATGCTTCCATCTCTAATATTACTTAAAAAAGTACGCTTCAGAAAACAAGATTCCAAAGCACACATAAACTTCCATTGTTATGCATCTGATGCGTATGCACCGGGTTAAAGGCTTGTTAATATAATATATCTGGATTTATAAAGTTTATATAATATAAATTGATGTTTATTATAAAATAATTATTCAAAATGCAAAAGTAATAATCATAAAGTAATGGGAGGTTTTTTTTGTGGCAATTAGCGGCTGAATATAGACTACGCGACGTATTTTATACCACGCGATTAAATTTATCCGCTTTGTCATCCGTTTTTCAAGTTTTTTATTATCTCATAGTAGGAGCAAAATAAGCGAATCTAAAATTTCTCCATTTCATAAATTGGACTTACAGACTAAGCATTGATGACAGTTTTTGTTTTCTACATCGTACGTTTACGGGAGAGTTGGTGTTGAATTGTATTCCAAGTTTATATTACTTCTAAGTTTAGTATACGTGTGACTCAAGAATACTTGTAGGCTACGTATTCATATGTATAAATAGTTAAGACATTGATTTGTAATCTTTATCAGTTGATCAATAAAACTCTATATTGGAGACCAAAGTTTGGTTGCCATCAAAGAGCAAGTGCGATCCCCAATTTTACGTTCTTTTCAATACCACGGAGATATATTTTCTCTAAACCCTAGTTACTTATATTCTTTTCAATACCATACCATATTTTTATGAAAACCTAATCATCAACGATTTGAATATCCAGAGATATATTTCTCTAAACCTTATTTACCTAGAAACTAAACAAAACCCTAATACTTAGGAGCTATAATGGGTGGTGAAGATAAGTCAGAACTATCGTTCTCAGTAAATACAATGGGTGGTATGCAGACATACGAACCAACACCAACATCAATTCCACACGGAATAAAACTGAATGATACCAACTTTTCTCTATGATCTTAAATGGTGATAATGTTTGTTTATGGAAAAGGAAAAAGCGGATATCTTACGGTGATGCTGAAAAACCTGCTGAAAAAGACAAAGCTAAGTATGATAAGTGGATCATGGAAGATTCTATTATCAAGGGTTGGATGATTGGTGCAATGGAACCTGATTTAATGAATCTTTTTGTTCGTTTACCTACTGCAAAGGATGTTTGGGATGTTGCATCTCAAATGTATTATGAAAGAGCTGACAAGTGTATTCTCTATGACTTAATTCGGAAAGCCATGTCAACTAAACAAAGTGGTAGAACTATTTCTGACCTTTTCTCTGAATTAAAATCAATCTGGCAAGAGTTTGATTATAGAAAACCTATTACCTTTACACAACTAGAGGTGATCAAGAAACGTAAGGAAGAAATTTATGAAGAAAGAGTATATGTATTCCTTGCTGCGTTTGACGATGCTTATGATTCAGTTCAAGGAGAAATACTTAGTACTGATCCTTTACCCAAGCTAGAAGTTGTGATTACTATACTGAGGCGAGAAGAACAAAGACACAATACTATGTTAACTCAAGGAGTTGATTCTCAAATTGCTATGTCTGTCATGAAAATTGAGAAAAACATCTGAATAATAGTGGAAGATGTGTCCATTGTGGGAATACAAAACATCTTTCTGAAAACTGTTTTGAAAAAATTGGTTATCTAGATTGGTGGGATGATTACTAAAAGCGTATAAAGGTTGGGAAAGGAAAAGTTAAGGGTAAGGTAGCTACCTGTACAACTGTTTTTCCTACAACAACAACAACAGAGTCTGAACGAGATAATATTCTTCTTACGTATCTTGCTGATAATTCTAAAAAGGACAATGGTTGGATTCTTGATTCTGTTGCTACTAATCATATGACCTTTGATATGTCCATATTAAGGGACAAAACTACTTCAACTTGTTCTGGTGTTACAAATGCTAATGGTACAAATTATCCTGTTACAGGAGAAGGAGGTGTTGATTTAACAATCTCTTTATCTCTAGAACATACCTTATTAATTCCTTCTCTTTCAAATAATCTCTTGTCAGTGTCTCCAAGTAACTTCTCAGTTAAAGTGTTTAGTATTGATATATCCCCGATTTATGTTTTTTCTTCGGGATCTCAAAGAATGGGGAAATAATTTAGCGGGGTACTAAAAGAGGGGTTATACCATGTGGATGATGTGTGTGAATGAAGGTCTTTGTCAGCTAAAGGAATATCTCATACACATACAGATGAAATTTGGTTACATCATCGTAGACTAGGACATGTTTCTTTTGGATATTTGGAGCATTTATATCCAAGGTTATTTACTTCTTGCAAACCATTTAATTTTAAAGGTGAAACTTCCATTTTAGCAAAGAGCCACCGTGCTACTTATACTGATAGTTTTAATAAAAGATTTGTTTTATTTTCTTTGGATCATTCTGATGTTTGGGGTCCCTCAATGATTGTGTCTACTTCTGGTAATAGATGGTTTGTTCTATTTATCGATGATTGTACTCGTATGACTTGGCTTTATATGATGAAGAATAAAAGTGATATGCCAGACTGTTTTCGTAATTATCACAAGATAGTCCAGACACAATACTCTGGAAATCTAAAGGTTCTACGAAGTAATAGTGGTGGATAATATATTAACCGCACATTAAAAGGTTATTTTGTTGATCATGGTCTTGTTCATGAAACTACTTGTTCATCTTCACCGCAACAGAATGGAGTTGCAGAAAGGAAAAATAGACAGTTCTTGGATATTACCAGGGCTACCATAATTAGAGCATATATGAAACCAAATTTTTGGGAAGAAACTCTTATTATCATTGTTTTTCTTCTTAATCGTGTTCCTACACGAGTTCTGAAATTTCAGACACCGGTAGTTAAACTTGCTTCATTTGTGACTCTTCCATCTAATCTTACAATTCCATCACGAGTATTTGGTTGTGTAGCTTATGTACACATACAAAAACATTTACGTTCGAAACTTGATCCTTGTGCTCTTAAATGTGTCTTTGTTGGACAATCAATTTCAAAAGGGCTACAAATGTTATCATCCTCCAACAAGAAGAACGTATGTAACCATGGATGTGACTTTCTCTGAACATGAGATGTATTTTGCTTCCACTGAATTTAATTCCTCTCACTTAGGAGAGAGTGTAAAAGAAGATGTTAACTGGATAGAATTGTTTCCGGATAATTGTGATTTCATGGTAGAATCTACAGAAGCTGAAGAAGTTTTAACTACTAGTGATGATAAAGAAGAAGATGGTCAACAATTTGTTGAAGTATGAGATTTATCAATTGGTAATGTTGTTGCAGAAAATATAAATGAAGACAGAGATGAAACTCAAAGTCTTATTGAAGAAGATAACCCCTATGCTACTACAATACCTACTCCTGTCGATTCTACTCCTGCTGCTGAGGTAAGTAGTGATATTACTATTACTACTACTAACACTAATGCTGAGAATTGTGAAGTTGTTGAGGCTAACAGGTATCAACTACCACTAAGGAGAAATCGTGGAGTACCAATGAAAAGATAATCTCGGAACTGTAAAAAGGTTAAATATCCTATTGCAAATTACATGTCAACTCATAGATTGACAGAATCTTGCAAGGCATTTGTTAGTCAGATGTCAGATATTGACATTCCTACCAGTGTTTAAGAAGCATTATCCAATCCTAAATGGGCTAATGCTATGCTTGAAGAAATGCGATCTCTTATAAAAAATAAGACATGGAGGAAAGTTATACTACCAGAAGGAAATAAGCCAGTTGGTTGCAGATGGGTATTCTTTTGTGAGGATTAATCTTGATGGTTCTATTGACAGGTATAAGGCAAGACTTGTTGCAAAAGGATTTACTCAAACTTATGGTATAGATTATCATGATACTTTTGCTCCAGTTGCAAAAATGAATATTGTCCGTTTATTGTTGTCTATAGCAGCAAATTTGGGATGGCCACTACAACAATATGATGTAAAAAAATATTTTTTTTACATGGAATCTTAGAGGAAGAAGTTTACATGTCATTGCCATCAGGATTTTGTGATTGAAAAGGCGCTTTTGGAAGAAGATCAACTACTAATTATTTCACATTTGTTGGAGGTAACCTTGTTACTTGGAAAAACAGAAAGTTGTTTCTTTGTCTAGTCTTTGAGAAATTTGAATATAGTAAGGCTATGGTTAAAGGAATTTGTGAATTACTATGGCTTAAATAGCTTATAGGGGAGTTTGGTTTGTTTACCAATAATCCTATGAAGTTATTTTGTGATAATTAGTCAACAATTAATATTGCACAAAATCCTGTGCAACATGATAGAACTTAGCATGTTGAGATTGATCGAAACTTCATCATGAGAAGTTAGAGCATAAAATTATTAAATTATCGTTCATCGTTCTTGGATCCAATGGCAGATGTGTTAAAGCGATATCAAACAAATCATTTTGTAATTCTATTGTCAAAGTTTGGGCATATGTGATATTTATGCGCCATCTTGAGAGGGAGTGTTGAATTGTATTCAAGTTTATATTACTTCTAAGTGTAGTATACGTGTGACTCAAGAATACTTGTAGGCTATGTATAAATAGTTAAGACATTGAGTTGTAATCTTTATCGGTTGATCGATAAAATTCTCTATATTGGAGATCAAAGTTTGTGTGTTGACGTTTTCAGAACAAATGAAGCTACACATCCGCATGTCATGCAGGCAAATACTGATCGGATGAAACCCCTCCCTCAGGGTAGTTTAGCACGGGATGAGTTTAGTGTGGGTCTCACCTGGGTGTCTATCGATATGACCATGGATTCAACACGGAATATAAATCATTTTTCTTCCAAAAGTGAAAGTCAATAATCCGTTTCCAAAATTTAAGAATCATGTTTTAGGGCATACCTAATTTTTTTAGGATATACGATATAAAGACAAAAACGGGCTATTAGATAATAATCTTAAAAACCCCTTATCCATATATTTTGGTTAATGCCAAATCTGCCCTTATTTATATATTTTATTATTATTTTTTAAATTTTAATTTATTTTTTTTAAATTTAATTTATTTTTTCTTTTACATTATTTTTTAAGAAAAAAAACAGAAAAAAAAAAATTTAAAAAAAAAATTAAAAAAAAATTAAAGAAAATTAAATGACAAAATAAATAAATAAATTCATTAAGGATAACTAAGTAATTTACTTATCCTTGAATATCCCTTATCACCACGCCCTAATTAGGGTAATCATTTTGTATGCCCTAAAATTTTCTTCTATATCCTAAAACATGGTCCAAATTTAAACGGTGCAATCAAGATATCCTCGTGACATTTAAGAATATGTTTAAAATAGGTGAGAGAGAAAATTCAAACTGCTGATCAAAATAATTCGCAATGGAACTTTCTAAGTCAACATTTTCTAGCATGCATGCCGTGAATACTCATATCTTTGCGATTTAACAT
>JAJJWW010010383.1:0-262577 GCA_023531295.1 Papaver armeniacum
TGGTGATGTCTTCCAATGTTCATTATTTCTCTATCATCGGCATCTCTTGCGAAAACCCTGCTGAGAGTGTTATCGTGAAAATCTTCAATCGTCTTGTATGAGTGTATGATGGAGTTACAAAACAGATTCTTTGCCTTTGTGCCAACTTCAATCACAAATGTTTCTCTTTCTTTTGTTGTGTTTGGCTTGTGAATATCTGAAGGAGGTGGTAATGCTTGAGTTTGCGTTTGTCCTACTAGAAAGTGATTTAATTTTCCCTGATCTATCATCCTGAGAATGATTCTCTTTATATTTCTGCAGTCATTTGTTGTATGTCCATGGAAATGATGATAAGATCAAAATTCATTACTTCGTAGCTTGAGGTGGTTCACTCCCCATGTTCCATGGTGCGGGTATATTTTCCATTAGGATTATAGCTTCCCATATCTTCTCCACACTAGCATTCAAAGGTGGCATTTTGATTTCTTCCCATATTATCTTAGGATTTCGCTGTCCTCTGTGAAAGTTTTGCCTTTGTTTCAAAGGTTGACGACCTCCATAAGTTTCTTGTGGCTGATGACCTCCATACGTTTCTTGTGGCTGATCAAGTCTTTGGATTTTGTTATTTCCATCACGGCTATAGAAGTTTATCTCTCTCTCAAATTCTTCTTGATCACGGCTCCCCGTAGCTACTAGCTTTTGCTGACCATCTCCCATTATCCTCTCTTGTTGCCCTTGCGAGGTGCTCGCACCTTGTATTTATTAACTTGGGTAATAAGCTTGCATTCGCTGCTCTTGAACTTGTGTTCGCAATGGGGTATGATTCCATCTCATTTTGCTTTTCCTCAAGAGCAATATACTCCTCCTGTAGTTCTCGTAACTCAGTCATTGTGATTGTATTTTTGATTCCGAAAATATGAATGTATAACGGAGTTGGTTATGAACATAGCATTGATGAATGATAGAGTGAGATATCTTTCATCCACACGACCATACCATATCACTACACATTATCTTCCATCTCATAGTTAGGTGCTTCAAACTTTCGCCAACCCTTTGCTTCATTCCCAAATACATCTTCAATGCTGTGTCGCGAGGAATTGTTACTTATATATGCTCCTAAAAATATAGCTTGCAAGTGGTTGAAAGATGTTATAGTATTCTTTTGGCAAACCTTCAAACCATTTTAACGCTCTCCTCGTTAAACTTGATGCAAAATACTTGCATAATATTGCATCATGGTTCTCCCATTGTAGCATACATCTCACATAAGCTTTGATGTGTTGGATTGCACAAGTTGTTCCATCAAAAATCTTTGTTAACGCAGGTAAATTACATTTTGGGGGTATTCCTCCTAGTTGTACGTCTTGTGTGAATGGAGTTTTCGCAGCTTCCTCTATGGCTTCATCCAATTGTCTCTTACCTCCTCCTATTTTATTATTTATTATTCCTCTCATTTCCGCTAACTCTCTCAAAATTTGTTCATTTATACTTAATTGGGATCCATTGGTCTTTTCAACTCCGCCTCTCTTCTCCTGCGTTCATCTCTCGTTTTGACTTTCTTGTTCATCACTTTCCTCTCGTCTTTTCTGCGATCTTCTCTTTCCCTTCTTTCATTAATTCGCACATCATCACATCTCCCATTTTCTCATATTCGCCGCCTTTCGCCTCCTTTGTACTCTATCATATTCTTCATTGATATTAACATTATAGCGATTTCGCTCACGCCTCCTCTCTCGATTATCATGATTATTCTGTCGAATTGCCTCTTGTAATTCTTGTTCTTCCACTTCTGCTCTTAATCTTTCCCTCTCGCGAGCTAGATGTGCTTGTTCAGTATAGTGTCTTTCAATTTTATCTTCAATTGCTCGTTCATTTATTTGTATTTCTCTCCCATGTAATATTCTCCTCTTCCTGATTTTCTTCGCCATCTTGATTATTTCGCCCCTGATGGTGTCTATTTCCTTGAATTCTATCATTCTCGCTCGTTTTGAAGAATTTCAAAGACGTTGAATATAACGATCTTCCAATACTTCTCTTCCTTCGCGATGTTCTTCGCCTGGATTTTGCATTCCCTCTCGAGTTTCTCCATTAGCATTTTCTATAGGCAAATTTTGTCTTATTTCTTCTCTAACTGATCTTGAACGTGATCTTGTAGTGCTTCTTGACCTCCTATTTTGTAATCTTATGTTTTCCATCCTCAATTCATGATTTTGCCTTGTCAAATTCGCACGTTCTTCTGCTTCTAACCGCCTTTCTTCATGTATTGTTTGTCTCAATGCCTCTAATGCTGCAATCTCTTCATTTTCATGAATTATCCCTCCAATTACTTCTTGGTCTCTCTCCTCTTGTCCATTGCCTCCTAATTACTGCTCTTCTCCCATTTCATCTACAGAGTCTGACCGCCAAGTATGTACACTCACTCTGTCGTAATCCACAGTTCTATTTTGTACTGGTGGTGTACGCTGAATTGGCGGTGGAATTTGATCATCTCTATTGTTCCTTGTATTCATTCTTGAAGATTCCCTCATCTCGTCTCTCCTTTCTCTAGCAAGTCTCCTACTCCTTCTAACAGTTGTTGGTTGTTTTGATGCATGTCTTCTTCTTGCCATTTTTCAATCTTAATGAATTGTTGAAAATTATATGAAATTCCTTCCCTATTATTCCAAATTCTTTCAAATCACAATGTCAATCTTCAATCAGTCCCTATTTCTAGCGCCATATGTAATTGCAGGAAATCCCACAATACACACCTCACAAGAATTCGTAATATTCAACACATCTTTAAGATCAACAATCCATTTCTTTATTAATTGAGTTAGAAATTTTACAAGAAGAAAGCTAAATCAAGAATATAATTGCTACTCTAAACTTTCTCTCTCCTCAAAACTTTCTCTCTCGTCTCAAAAAGATCTCTCTCTCTCATAAGCCTATTCGGCTCTTTATATAGGGTATACATAGTGGATGGCAGCTAAGTTTGTCCTTATTTTAGGATCTCGACTTGCGACATTCTCGCGAGTGTACAAATGTTAAATCTCGCAACACTCCTATATCTCGCTAGATCTTCACATCTTTCTCGTGTTCAGGCTGTCGTCATCCGTTGCGTCATTTATATTACTTATCTGCGATATCTTCGCAATGTGTCGTTTATGGATTTTGCAAGGGTGTTGGTGTTGCGATATTCTGATCCTACATCCGTGATACAAGAGATTGTGCAGGGTTTGTCTAACCCGTTGCCTATTGTTTCTTCTCCTTTACCTCTTATTGGTTTGAATGTATGTGCTTCGAGAATATTGTTGAATGACTTTGTTTCTCGATATCCTCCATCAGAGATACTTGATTCTCATATTATGCAGGTTTTGAAACAAGAAACCGTGGTAGTCCCTGACTTCTATATTCTTTATACACTTCCAAGTGTGGACAAGAATAAGTGTGGGGGAAACTTTTATCGGTCAATAGCTTCATTTCTGTTTTATATTACTAATATTTGTGTGAAGCTAGTGTTTGCAAAACAGGTTCTATGGAAGGATCCTCAACTTTTTAGATTATTGGTGTATGGGGAATTCAATTTGCAAGTCAGGCTGACGACTTTAAACTAAGCGTTGCATGGGAGGCAACCCATTGGATGAGTATTTCTTATCTTATCTTTTTATTTTATTTTCTTGTCTTGTATTTACTATTTATGATTTCTTGTCTCATATTGTTATATGATTTCCCACCTTGACTTTCTTTGGAAGACTCAATTTACATTGAGGACAATGTAAAGTTTAAGTGTGGGGGAGTGGTTAAGCATTTGCATTGTAAATTTTTCATAAATTTTTCAACTTTTGTGTAAAATAGTGAATAAAAAACTCCAACTTGTAGTTAGTTTAGAGTCACATAGTATACATGTTGCTAATATTACATCGAGAATCTCATAAGAGTGACTGAACTTAGAGATGACAGAGAACATGATCGGGTTTCTTAATTGTATGAGAGTTAAAGTTGTATTTAACCATGCCGGTGGCAAACAAGGTGCAGACTCAAGGGTATTAGAGTAGTGGTCCCCTATAGTGGAGACTACCCATATTACATCATGAGAGGCACCGAACTTCGCTTCTTTGTACCTGTCTAAATTTATGCTTTTAGAGTGTGTGTCACCGTACGTAAACTCCGGGTAGAATGGTGAGCTACCCAACCTCCTACCAATAGAAGCACTATTTTGATCTCTTGAGTGCTATTTTGTCAATTATGATGGTGACATCGAATTGCTAACTTACATACCACTTGTAATCTTGTTCGCATTTAGCACCATCCACTTTATCTCTCTCTACACCAACAGGTCCATAGAAACACCATCATCATCAACAAGAGGAGCATCACAAATTCAAGGAAAGTTGAAGACGTTCAAGGTTTACAAGCAACGGTACAGAAATGAGCATATTTCAGATTCAAGTATAGCAACAAGACAAGGAGCAAAATTTTTACAAGTTGAAGACTTTTGTACAAGAGCGAAGATTATCAAGATGAGATTGAGAGTTCAAGAAGTTTATGATATCGAGACATACAAGTTGTGAAGAATTAAGCGGTAAAGTACTTACACCATGGCCTTTGTACTTGCATTTTTATTTTTATTTTCAGTTTGTGTTTATTTCTCTTGTCTCATAAAGAAAAAAAAACAAGAGAAAATTTTGTTAGGTTTATTATTAGCTTTATTATTTTGTTTTCATTTTGTATTTGTTTTATTTTTCTTGTCTCAATTAAATAAAAAAAAAGGAAAAAAAGGAAAAAAAAATCCATTGTATCATATTTTTTGTTTGTTTAGTTTATTTTAAGTTTTATATTCTTTCAATAAAGCCAATGGAAGAAGAAATATTCATAATGAAGTTTCAAGCAACAAGGAATCAGAGGAAAAGAGTTACATTGTCAAGATTCTACGAAGTTCAAGATTTCATCATCAAGAGTTGAAGACCGAAGACGAAGATGAAGACAAGGATTGAAGACCGAAGACGTTTCTATGGATGCTGTGAGAGTGGTGCTAGCTGCACGTCGAACGGATACCGAGGTAAGTAAGCATATTTCCACCTTCGTTAAGTGGTTGATTTCCTTTCTTAGAGATCGTCAGAAAAATGAGTTTTAAAAAAATAAATAAAATATGTGGGTTTTCAAAACAATTCGGAGGGTTTGGCCTTCCTACCATTCAACGTGTCGCAGGATTCTCTCTTCATTCCTACCTGGACACATGTGTGACCCATAAAAAAGTTGTTTATTATTGAGAGCAACTTCATAAAACCCTTTCTTGTGAGGCGAGTCGAGACTTTTGATCACTTCGAACCCGAATTTCTTTCGATAAGGGATGGTTATTTTCTCTCAACTTTTAAGGATGAGATTGTGTTCATTTATGTGTCTAACTTCTTATTACTAGTGTGCGAGAATCTTTATGTCTTCTTAGCGCGTTGGATGCTATCATTTCGGAGAACTAGTAAGTTGGAAAAATAGGTTTTGTGGGTATATCTCTAGTAAGCCCTCACGAGACTATAACTGGTCCACTAGGGACACCTAGGGGTTCAAAGGCTTGTTATATGTGTTAAGTGTGACCAGTAGCCTCGACGACACCGAGAGTTGTATGTATGTTTTAGAATAGTTTTGTTTGATTTGCTTGAGGACTAGCAAAGTCTAAGTGTGGGGGAATTTGATAGGTGTCTAAAACACCTAATTATATATCTAGTATTATGCTTTCTTTGCTACTTTTCTTGTAAATTGTGTATCTTATGATTACTTTTGAGCTAATCGGTACTTTGGAGTCATTGAGCAAAAGGAAGTGAAACTCGTTAAAACCATGGATTTCTTCCCATCATATTGTACAGAACGAAAGGACGAAGCCAGCGGCGAAAGAGTGAGTTCATTCAGACGTCGCATGAGAAAGATATGAGCACATCAATGATTAATCTTGTCAGTTCCCTGTAACTAACGGTACAAGATGAATTCGTGGAATGGAGGTAGCTTTTATCCTAACCCACGAGGTGTCAATAACCGTCCCACACTACTTGACTTATCTAGGTCGAGCTCAACTCATTCAGACAACATTTTCCCATTCTCTTTTTGCGGATATTGTGGGAGAAATTAGATCTGTGGTGGTAATGTATTAACATGAATTCATGCTAGGAAATCGAGATAGGAAGATCGATTTCAAGAGCTCTGCAGAGAAGACGGAGAAAGAGGTGGTAATTCAAGGTTAGGGTTTTGAAGTTGTTGGAAATGAAGTTCTGTAATCAAGACGGAAGAAATGGATAGATGGGTTTTGCTAGTTATGAAGAAAACAGAAGAGAGATGAACAAGGATGGTGTTGATGTTGATTTTCTGTTGAAGTGATAGTTGGAGTTCAGATGAAATAATGGATTGTGGTTCGATTTGATATTGAGCTTATAGGTGGTTGCTGCTGTTATGAGAAGATGAATTTGAGGATTAGGGTTCTGAGGTATTGCAGAGATGGTGATTTGTATGGATGAGATGAAGAATGGGGTAAGGCGTTGTTGTATTGGAGATGAGCTGAAGATAAAAGAGCTAGTAATTGTCTGCTGGTGATGAATCTGGGATGTTGTTCTTTGTTGATAGTTGAAAGTTCAATTTGAGATGAATGGAGGTTGTACAAAGATGGATTTTGCAGTTGAGTTCGAAGAATGAAAATGGAAGAACGAGCAATTGATAGTAAGGGTATCTGGTACTGATGGAGGAGAATGAACAGAACATAGAAGACTCAGTTGTTGTGAAGGCTTAGAAGGGAAATTGGTTGTGCAACTGGCATGTATGAGATGCAGTTGTTAAAGAGCTGCAGAATGGAAGATGCAGCTGAAAGTGGAAGCTACAACCAATGGATTGAAGGTTTGAGCTGTGAGAATGCCTGAATTGCACTAGATGAATGATTAGGAATGTGTATATGAATGAAATGTGCAGGGAATGAATTGAGATGGAGATTGAGGCTGTAAATGACAGAACTGTTGATGAAAATGTAGCTGCTTTAGGTGATGCTGGTATGAAGGTGTAGGATCAGAATATCGCAACACCAACACCTCTGCGAAATCTATAAACGCTACGTAGCGAAGGCGTCGCAAACGAGTAAAATAAGTGACGCAATGAATGACGACAGCCAGAACACGAGAAAGGTGTGAAGATCTAGCGAGAATTAGGAGTGTCGCGAGATTATGCATTTTGTACACTTGCGACACTTCGCAAGTCATTCCCGAAAATAAAGGACAGCTTAGCTGTCATCCATTATGTAATACCCTATATAAAGAGCCGAATAGGCCTATTAGAAGAGAGATCTTTTTCGAGTGTTGAGCAAGTCATTAAGAGAGAGAAAGTTTATAGTAATTGTAATTGTAATTTCTTTAGCTCTTTTCCATTTTTGTCTTGTAAACATTCAAGAAATTAATCAATAAAAACTATAATTGTTCATCTTCAATGGCTTAGTTGTGTGGATTCTTGTGAGGAGTGTAGTGTAGGATTTCCTGCAACTACATATTGGCGCTAGAAACAGGGAGGGGTTAAGAAGATTAGAGATTGGATATTGTCATTAAAATTGTTCAAATCAGGAGTATGATGGATAAATTGGTTAAAATGGAGAAAGTTTAATCAAAGAGAGTAATGGAGAGTTGGAATGTAATATGATTACAAAGACGATGGTTAATAAATTTCATGAAAATATCGGAGGAATAATACACAAACGAGATTTTGAAGGAAAGAAAGTTGTAACAACAAGAGAAGACGTCACCCTTGAAAGAATGGGAAAAACAGATGATTACGTTTAAAAAGAACAAAGATATCAAGAGAGAATTTAAATCACACGTCTCCACTAGTGATTACAGAAGCGCAAGCAAGGAAGAAGGAGAGCCAACAAAAAAAGTGGAAGAATGGGCAATAAATAGAACTTTGGTGGACACGGGAGTTTAGTGAATATAATGTTTTATCATGCTTATAAAGAATTTGGGTACAAAAATGAAGAAATGATTTCCTCAACATATTATATCCATGGTTTCGGCAAATCTATAACAAAACCTAAAGGGGAAATAAAAATACGAATTTTGTTGGGAGAAATTGAAACACAAGTGACAATCTGTGTAGTGGATATGGAATCGCCATACAACATGTTGTTGGGAAGACCATGGGTAAATGCAATAAAAGTTGTAGCCTCGACATTTCATCAATGTGTCAACTTTCCTATGCCGAGTGGGATTGGTGAAATCAGAGGAGATACCGATAAAGGAAGGATATATCATCAAATCGAGGTAAAACATTATGAAGAACAGGTGAAGAGGCGAAAAGATGGCAAAAAGATGGCAAAAGCAGTGAAAAAGGAAGAAGAATTTAAAACTTACATGATAAGAGCAGAAGAAGGAAAAGGAATACCTGGCGAAATCTCGGAAGAAGAAAATGAGCTTGCGAAGGAAATAAAAGGACCAACGCCTATGGGAGAACCGAAGGCTAACTACACTGCGGCAGAGCCGACAAAGGAAGTGAACGTCGGAACTGAAGAAGAACCCAAGATGTTAAAAATTGGGACTAAAATGGAGGCAGATGAGGAAAGAAGGACTGTTGATTTGTTGCGAGATTACAAAGACATTTTCGCATGGGATATGGATGAGATTCCTGGAATAGATCCATCTGTAGCATGCCATAAATTGGAGATTGACAAAAATGCAAGACCATTCAAACAAAGAATTAGAAAAAATGCAACAACATATCATCCTCAAATAGAAGAAGAATTGCAGAAGATGCTTGACGCAGGAATCATTAGACAAGCAAAATATCCCGAATGGATAGCAAATATGGTCGTAGTCCCAAAGAATAAAAAAGGGATAAGAATTTGCATAGATTTTACCGATCTAAATAAAGCTTGTCCTAAAGATAGCTTTCCTTTGCCAGATATTCCGCAAATGGTTGAGTCAGCGGCAGGAAATGAAAGGATATCCTCTCTTGATGGATACAAAGGTTACAATCAAATTCCCCTCAATGAAGAAGACCAAGAGCATCTACGCCTTTTTTCGCTCCAAGAGGATTATCTTATTATACAAAGATGCCATTCGGTGCGAAATCTTTGAGCAACATACCAAAGGATGGTAGAAAAGGTATTCGCTTAAATGGATACATAAAATACTAGAGGTATATGTGGATGACATGTTAATAAAAAGTAAAGAAGCAAAAGACCATGTACGGGACTTGAGGGAAATTTTTGACCAAATGAGGCATTTCAACATCAAGGTAAATCCAGAAAAATGTACCTTTGGGGTTGCATCAGGAATTTTTTTAGGTTACATTGTGTCAAAATAAGGAATACAAGTCGACCCAGAGAAAGTACAAGCAATTCGCGATATGCCAACGCCAAAGAACGGTGAAAGATGTGCAAAAGTTAAATGGACTATTAGCTTCGCTAGGAAGATTCATCTCGCGATCATCTGATAAGTGTAAGCATTTTTTCAACATACTTAAAAAGGAGCGAAATTTAGATGGACAAGATGAATGTGAAAAGGCTTTACAAGGAATAAAAGAACATCTAATGGAAATATCAATTTTACAAAAAGCAAAGCCAGGGGAGGAATTATTAATCTACCTTGCGACCACCTCGCATGCACTAAGCGCAAGATATTGTTGCGAATAGACGCGAGGAGTGGAAAAGCCAAACTATTACATCAAAGAAACATTCAATGCCGCTGGAGAGGAATTATTCAAAAATTGAAAAACTAATTTTGGCATTAGTCTATGCAACATTTAAACTTCGCATATACTTCCAAGCACACACAGTTAAGGTAGTGACAAAAGTACCGATTGAGTCAGTAATGAAAAATTCAAAAAGGTCAGGAAGGGTTGAGAGATGGAATGCTCAAGTAAGTCATTGTAAAATCAAATATGAAATACTATCTTCACCAAAATCACAAGTTGTCGCAGATTTTTTAGCAGAATTTCCTTTAGAAGAAGATGAAGCAGTGGAAGAAATGATGGATATAGAAGAAGAACATGGAAATCCAAGGGATTTATTAACTGAGCCAAACGGGTGGGGAAATATTGGTAGATGGATCATCAAATGGAGAAGGCAACGGAGTTGGGATCGTTCGATTTCGCGAGAAAGGCAATAAAATGGCTTTTTCTTTCAGATTGGAATTTGCATCTACCAACAATGAAACAGAATATGAAGCTATAATACATGCTCGCAATTCATAATAGAAATGAAGTTGGAGAATGTGAGAGTCACCGGTGATTCCCAATTAGCTATTCGCGGATAAAAGAAGAACATACTACAAATGAACCATCTTTGAAAAAATACAAGAAACTTGTTGAAGAATTGTCGGCGAAGATACCAAAAATAAAATGGAGACATATATCAAGAAGAGAAAATAGACTTGCGGATGCTTTCGCTTTTATATCAAGTATGATGACAGATCCAGCTACGAGATGCATAAAAATACAGACACTTCTATCACCATCAATCAATAAAGAGGAAGAGCAAGAGACAGAATTGATGCTCATAGAAGATGAGGTACAAAGACCCTATTGTAGTTGCAGGAAATCCTACACTACACCCCTCACAAGAATCTATACAATTAAATCATTTTAGGATGAACAATTGTAATTTTTATTAATTAAACTCTTAAAATGTTTACAAGATGAAATGGAAATCAGTTAAAGAATTACAATCACTCTAAACTTTCTCTCTCTTAATGACTTGCCCAACACTCGAAAAAAGATCTCCCTTCCAATAGACCTGCTCGGCTCTTTATATAGGGTATTACATAATGGATGACGCCTAAGTTTGTCCTTTATTTTCAGGGAATGACTTGCGAAATATCGCAAGTGTACAAATATATAATCTCGCAACTCTCCTAGATCTCGCTAGGTCTTCATATCTTTCTCGTGTTTTGGATGTCGTCATTCATTGCGTCATTTATATTACTCATCTGCGACACCTTCGCCATGCTGTCGTTTATTGATCTCGCAAGGTATTGATGTCGCGATATTCTGATCCTACATCTTGCCTCTTCTCATGTCTTCTCTGCGAAGAAGAGAATGTCATGAGAATTAGTATTTCTGAAATGCCGCAACTGTTCATCTTTATCTGTTTTTGATTAAATCCGTACTTTTACATGAAATTTATTACACGTGTTTCTTCTTCCACTCTTTTCTTGACACGTTTCTTTCAACCATTTATTCTTGACCATTCACGTCTACTTTCGCATTAAATGCATTTATCTTCTCGAGAACTCTTCTCTATATATAGTTTTCTCACCCTCATCTTCTTCTCTTTTTTTTTTTACTTTCTCTCTGCAATTTTTCTTCAATTCTCCTCCTCCACAATTTACGTTTCTGCTACTGTAAATCTTCCTTTTCTTCTTTCTCTTGATCTTTAACTTTCTATTCATTCCCATATTTGAGAATGGCTCCATCTGGTCGTAAATACGAAGTCCTTTTGAGTGAAACTCAAAAGAATTTACAAGAAAAGGGCTTCACTTTATCCACTATTCCCAATCAAGAATCTTCATCTATTCTCTCTGCAAAATTGTTTCCGATCATCATTGTGATGATCGGGAAAATCATATTTCATTGGTCGCCTCCTCGCAGGTCTTCCCATTCCTCTCTACAATCCCGAATTGCCCTTTTTCTATGAAATTCTTGCTCATGAGAAGTTCTCGCGAGCTATCTATCAATTAAGTGGGGATTGCATCCGTTTAATGCTTGAATTCTCCAATCGTGGTGCTGGTAAGGGATATCTATATCCTGATACAGTCAGAGATCCTAAATTTGCAAACTTAGAGATAGTTGCTGAAAAGTATTTAGTAGAAAACTTTTTTGAAAATAATGAAGTTATAAATATGAAGAACGATAGGTCTCGCTGGGGTGCACGGTTGAAAAGAAAAGAGAATATCCCCAGCGACAAGATACTCATGCAAGATATCGATTGGCACTCTGGCAAGAACAATGTTCCTCGCCATTCCAAAGATGACAAGTGGTGCGTCTTTCCGCTATTTTTTGAGCGGACCTTACATTTCAGGCCCCCATGTACTCCCTGCGAATCTCGCAAATTATCATCCTTGGGTATTTGATTGGCCCGGAAAAGCAAAAGAGGTATATTTCCTAATTTTCACTCACTTTGGAATATTCATTTCCTCTTATATCTAATCTTGCGGAATTTTTAGATCATCAAATAAAGAAGAAGTTACGAAAGGAATCCAAAGGCGAGTACTCTGGCGGTACTCCGTTCAATCACGGATGAAGTAAGAAATACTTTCTTTTGCTATTTTTAACAATATTGTTGTCCATGTTTCTTATCTTCATTCGTGTGTGAAGATTGGTATTGAAGTTGCCGGAGAAGGAGAAACTTCTGAAGCTACGAAGGCCAAAGGAAAGGGTAAAGATCCTCTTCGCAAGGGGAAATCCACTGCTCCACTTTCTAAAAAACGGAAGATTCACTCTTCTTCTCGCTCAAATCCTCTATCCAGCGAGAGTTCTGATGAGGATGATGACGATGTTGATATTTCTTTCGCGAAGGAGGATCATCCTACTGAATCCCCTATGGCGCTACTGTCTAATATCTTCTCAGATTCCATGCAAGGAATTGGAGATGATCGCCTTTCTAATACATGCGAAGCTCTTCCGAACATCTGTGATGCTTCCTTGCTAGAGGGTAATGATTCTCTTCAGGGGGTTTCCAGATCAGTGACTCCTAGCTTCTTAAATGCACTTGGTGCCTTGGTACGTCTACGTCTGTATTTCTTTATTCCTTCATAATTTTTATTTTAAATCATATCTTGATAATTTCTTTATCTTTCTTTGTAGTCTGGGAGAGCTTCCTTTGTTGTTGCCTCAGATCTTGAGAAAAGGTGCAACACTCTTGAAAAGAAATATCTCCGCCTTCGCAAGAAGAATGAAGAGTTAGAAAGTGACGATGCGGTTCTTCGCGAAAAGACTCAACAACTAGAAGTTTGAATCTTCCACATGAAGAATATAATATCTAGCCTTCAAAGTGCTAATCAAGAACTCTATGGTATAAGATTCTTCTTTTTTCCTTGCTTTTACTTTGTCATTTATTTTTCTTTATCTGACATATCATTTTCGCAGACATTTATAATCTCTCTGATGAAGCCATTCTTCTTCACTCATTTCCCGCCTATGGATAGTGATGCTCTTCTTGCTCATCTCAACGAATCTTTAAACAGTTCTTCAAATAACAAAATTAGATCTCTTCCACTAAACGAACTTCAAACCCAATTTCACCTCTTAGAAATTGATCATAGATCTAGTTTAGGTTTAGCCAACCGATTTAAACGTTTATACCTTAGTTCCCACGATAAACTAATATTTTAAGGAAGAAAATTAGTAAACTTATGGATGAAAAAGATCGCATTGCTAATCAAGGTGCCCAAGCGTTAGCGAAATTTCAAAAAACTCTTCTTGAAGTCCAAATTGAACGGGATGAATCTCTTCGTCAAAATGCTATACTTAAGGAGAGAGAGAATCAAACTCGTTCTCTTCTTCTCATAAATAGTGACGATGAATTCGCTTGGGCTGCGAAAGTTTTAGATAATGCCAGAAATAACTTAGGTGTTAACGTTAGCCTTCACGCTAAGCATACTTCCTTGGTTAAAGATATGATTTCTGACAGAGAAGGTTGTTAACTGTTCTTCTTTACTTTACCGCCTCTTTTTTGTGAAATTGCTATTAAGTTACTAATTCATTGTCATATGTTCACGTAAGTCGAGAAAAGGTTTGGACAAGAATTAAAGAACTTGAATCTGAGAAAGAACAACTTGCAAAGGACTTCTCTCTTCGCAATGACAAGTATTCCAAGTTGAAGAAGCAACTGCAAACTTCTGTAGCGAATTTCAAGAATGATGTTGTCCGCTTTCGCAATCAAACTATTAGGACAGTCTGCGATGACTACAGTATTCCTCTTTCTTCATATCCTTGTCTTCTTGATGATATTCCTGAAAATATGCCTTCCTTGGATGTCTCTGATAGTGATGCTAGCGAAGAAGAGGAGTCCGATGAAAAGTCTGATGAAAAAGAAGAATGAAATAAGAAGTAGCTCCATTTTCTTCTTTCTCTTCTTGTAATATTTGTACATTTATCCTTTTAGTCTTCCATTTTTGTAACTTCTTACTGTAAATCTCTTGGATCTTCAAATACAAGTTCTACTCTGTTGTTTTTTTTCCGCACATGTTAAAAGAACAATTCTTTCTTGCAATACAGTTAATCAATATCATGAGTGCGTAAATCTATCATATGAAAATAAATAACAAGTTTATATCCTATTCATTCCCATATTTGCCTCTGTTATTTGTTTTCAAATGAGAGATTTTAGTCGAGAACCTTTAAGTAATAATATTGTAGTTGCAGGAAATCCTACACTACACACCTCACTCGAATTTTCTTAATCAATCCATTTAGAGATGAATAATAATTTGTTTTATTAATTGTTTTCTTGAAAGGTTTACAAAGAAATGTAGATCAGAGCTAAAGAAATTACAATCACTCTTAATTTTCTCTCTCCTAATGACTTGCTTCACAATTCAAAGAGACCTCTCCCTACAACAGACTTACTCAACCCTTTATATAGGGTATTACAAAGTGGATGATGACTAAATTTGTCCTTTATTTTGGGGAATCCTTCGCGAAAGCGTCGCAAGTATGTAAGTGTTAGACTTCATGACACACTCCTAAATCTCGCCAAGTCTTCACATTTTCCTCATGTTATTTGTCGTCATTTATTATGTCATTTATTTATCTCCATGCGACTCCTTCGCGACGCGATCGTTTATTAATCTCGCGAAGTATTGGAGTTGCGATGTTCTGATCCTACATCTTGCCTCTTCTCATGTATTCTCTGCGAAGAAGAGAATGTCATGAGAACAATATTTTAGAATGCCGCAGCCGCTTATCTTTACTTCGCCATTGTTCATTTTTGCTCGTTTTATTTATGTACGGAATTTATCACAGGTGTTTCTTCTTCCATTCTTTTCTTGACACGTCTCTTTCAACTACTTATTCTTAACCATTCACGTCCCATCTCGCATTAAATGCGTTTATATTCCCGAAGATTCTTTCTCTCTATAAATAGTTTCCCCACTCTTTTCTCCTTCTTTTTTACTTTCCTTCTGCAAATTTTCTTTAATTCTCTCTCTCTTTCCGCAATTTGTGCTTCTGCTACCATAATTCTTCTACTTCTTTCTCATTCTTTTGATCTGCAATCATCCATTCCCATATTTCTAGCAATGGCTTCACTTGGTCGTTCATACACTCCTTCTTTTATTGATGTTCAAAAGAAGTTACAGGAAAAGGGTTTCACTTTATCAACCATTCCCGATCATGGATCTTCATCTATTCTTTCTGCAAAACTATTTTCTGATCATCAATGTGATGATCATAAAATCATAATCTCATTAGGTCAACTCCTCGCAGGACTCCCCATCCCTTTGTACAATCCCGAGTTGCCATTATTCTATGAAATCCTTGCCCATGAGAAATTCTCGCGTTTTGTCTATCAATTGAGTGGCGATATTGCATTCGTTTAATGCTTGAATTCGCCCATCGTGGCGGCTGGTAAAGGATCTTTATATCCTAATAATGTTAGGGATCCTAGGTTTTAGATTTACAAATAGTTGAGAAGTATACCAGTGGACAATTTCTTTGCGAATTACTACTGTTATAAATATGAGAAATAATAAATCTATTTGGGGTTTACTTTGAAAAAGAATGATAACGTTGATCTTGACAAATTGCTTATGCAAGATATTGATTGGCATTCGGGCAACAATAATACTCCCGATCATTCAAAGATGAGAAATGGTGGGTTATTCCTTTACTTTTGAGTGGTCCTTACATCGCAGGTTCACATATTCTCCCGCACACCTCATGAACTACCATCCTTGGGAATTTAAGTGGCCTCGAGGAATCAAATGAGGTATACTTCCTTTTTTTCAATTTTGCTTTGCGACATCTTCTTCCTCTTTTATCTATTAACTTTCAAAAATTTTAGATCGCCAGAATGAGGAAGAAATATAAAGAAAATCCAAAGCCAAGCATCTTGGCGATACTTCGATCGCTCACGAATGAAGTAAGAAACATTTTCTTTTGTTATTTTAAACAATATTGTTGCCTCTCGTTTCTTATCTTCATGCGTATGCGAAGGTTGAAGTTGAAGAGGCTGAAGGCTGCGAAGGCTAAAGGCAAGAATAAAGCTACTTTGCATAAGGACAAGTCTTACGCTCCGTTTTCTAAAAACGGAAAACCCATCTCTCTTCTCATTGTAGTTCTCAAACAGACGAGAATTCGACGAGAATGAAAATGAGGTTGGTATTTCTTACACGTAAGGGAGAATCACTCAACCACCTCTGCTATGGCGCAATTGTCTAGCATCTTTCCGATTCCATGCAAGGGTTGGGAGACGATCATTTAATCGCTACCTGCGAAGTTCTCGCTAAGATTTGCGATGCCCCACTGTTGGAGGATAATGAGTCATTTCGCGGGGTTTCCCGAACGGTGACTTCTAGCTTCTTAAACGCTCTTAATGCTTTGGTATGCTTGTATCCTTTTATTTCTTTGTGACTTCAATTATAAACTCTATCTTAATCATTCCCATATTTTTCTTTGTAGTCTGGGAGAGCTTCTTTTGTTGTCGCCTCGACCTTGAGAAAAGACACATCAATCTTGAAAAGAGAAATTTGCAACTTAAAGATAAGATCCGAGAACTAGAGAGTGAAGGCTGCGGCATCTCGCGAGAAGGATGAACGGATTAAACAAGCTGGAGAGTTTGAGCTTACTTCTCAACGGAATAGAGTATCTACTCTTGAAACGCAAATCGACAACTTTATGGTATAGCAATCTTTACTCCTCAGATTTTTTTTTTTTTTTATTTCATCATTTACTTTTCTTTGCCTGACTTACTATTTTCGCAGACATATATAATCTCTCTGAAGAATCTATTATTCTCCATTCATTTCCCGAGCCCATGGATGATGGTGTCCTTCTTACTCGCCTCAATGAATCTCTAAGTAGTTCTTCAAATGATACCAACCTTCTTTACCAACCTTCTTTCATTAAAGGATCTTCGATCCAAATATCATCTCTTAAAGATCGAGCATAGGGCTAGTTTAAGTTTAGCTAATCAACTTAAACGAATGTATCTTGATTCCAAGAAGAAAGCCAAAACCTTAAGGAAGAAAATTAGTGATCTCATAGATGAGAAAGATCGCATTACTAACGAGAGGTGCACAGGCATTAGCAAAATTTCAAAAATCTCTCCTTGATGTGCAAGTTGAGCGAGATGAGCTCCTTCGTCAGAATACCCTACTTAGCTTAGCGAGAAGACCAAATTCGCTCACTTTTTGTCATAAATAATGATGATGAATTTGCAGGGCTGCGAAGGTTTTAGATAACGCTAGAAATAACTTAGGTGTCGATGTTAGTCTTCGCACCGAGCAAACTACCTTAATCAAGGATATGATATTTGAAAGAGAAGGTTGTTTTTTATACTTCTTTACTTTTCTGTTCTTTTTCTTTTTGTACTATTATCATTAATTCATTTCTTCATGTTTCGAGAATGCGAAAGAGATTTGAGACAAGGATTGGAGAACTTGAAACCGAAAAAGAACAACTCGCCATGGATCTCTCTCTTCGCGAGAATAAATATTCTAAGTTGAAGCAGCAATTCCAAGCTACAGTGGCGAATTTTAATAATGATGTTGTTCGTTTTCGCAATCAAGCTATGGAAATAGTTTGTAAACGATCACAACATTCCTCTTCATTCATATCCTTTCCTTCTTTGAAGAAGTTCCGAGAACTTTTTGTCTCTCGATGTTTCGATAGTGAAGCTAATGAAGAAGAAGAATCTGGCGACGAAAGTGATGGAACCAAAGAATCGGATCAAGAAGAAGAACTAGGCAAAGAAATAACTTCTTTTTCTTCTTTCATTTCTTGTAATATCTGTATACATATATCTTTGACCATTGAATGTGAATTTCAATTTTTGCTTCCTTTGTTCAGATATATCAATCAAACAACCCTTCTTTGTAATTATAACTTCACACTTGCCTCTGTCCATAAGATATAATCAACTTTGCGAGTTACATAAAATATGATTATTCTCGCGAGATATATATATATCATTCATTTTTTTTTTTTTTTTTTTTTTTTTTTTTTGCACATTATCAATGCGACAAGATCGCAAGATATCTTCATGGATTAAGAAATCTATTGATCTTGCCTTATCATTATTTTGTGGTCTTATTATGCCTTCCTAAGTAAAGGTCTTATTTTGCCACCCCTCATGGCGACAAGATCGCGGGGACGTCTTTACATTTTCATGTAATGACCCATTGACCTTGTCTTATCATCTCTTAAGTATTTTTGCCTCTGCAGGACATTATATTTGCGACAATATGATAGGTTTAAACGTTCTTGCGACCATAAAATCCCGTGACAATATGATGCGCGTCGTTTACACAACAAATTATTCAAGATATTTCCCACTAATTAACTGGTAATATAGCGGTAGTAAGAGATCGTTCCCACAGAGAGCTGTGTAATTGATAGGTTATTTGATCAGCAAAATAAAGTAAATAACGAATGAGGGATTGGTTTAAAGTGAAATAAAAAGAATAACAAATAAAAGAAAGATGATTAAGGAATCATTCGCCGTCACTGGAAAGAAACTTAATAAAAGTACTTGTTTATTTCTTGTAGAATTTCTATATCACCAACCGTAGAATAGCAATAAGCTCTGTTATCCTCGGAATTCCTGTTGCCACTGGATACGGAAGCGCTCGACTACCAGATTCTATCCATCTGAGCCACCATGAATAAGCTCTCAAGATGTAACCCACCGGATGCATTACGTTTTGTGAATTAGGTTGATCCTAGCATCAGACGCATAAGCTCGGTGCGCTTACTAGTGTCATCTCTATACACAATTGCTTAACGAGAATCCCTCTCGTCGGCTTTTTGCGATGTACTACTTGTGTATGGAACTGAGTGACTATTACACGTATCACCAATCCCAATACTAGTAGAAGAATTACTATCAGGTTAATTCAAATGGCCAGTTGAATAACCCAATAGTAATCTTAGACACTAAAAATAATAAAGACAATCGACAAGAAAAATCAACTTAAAATAAACTTGTAAAAAGAATTAAAGTTTCATAAACCAGGACTTTGAAATCATACCTTAATCAGTAAAAATTCAGCTACACATGGATTTACTAAAACCCATAAAAATATATGTGAAATAAGAAGAAGAAAATAGCTTGGTTTCCCCCTAAAGGGGTAAACCCTAGAATAGAATATAACCTCCTTTCTCTTCTTTTTCTCTGTATTTTTCTCTCTAACAAGTTGTATAACTACAAAAGAAATAATAAAAGAATAAGTTTTTTTTTCTCTTTTTGTTTAGGTAGCTATTTATAGGCATCAAATACCCTAGCTGATCCACAAAAGTCGCACAAGATAAAGGTTTCAAAGTCGGTGGAGTTTATCTCAAAAGAGGTGTTCGTAATTGGGTGTTTGCGTGGTGTATTCTAGTAGCGTGCGGATAGCTTCGATCCGTTCGATCCTCCGAGGAACCTTTGAATCTTCATCTCGCACCGTTGATCTATCCGGCCTCGATGCTCCTTCTTACACACAATCTTCACTCATCTTCCAAACGCGTCATAGCTCCCGCAAAAACACCGCAAACACGGACCCACCATACGTCTTCTCATCCCACCACGTGATCTCCCTATTCCTTCTATGATTCGTACGGCTTTTGGACTTCCATCTACACCGTCACTCTCCGGCTGTCACTAGACATCGACTGCAACTCTGCTTCTCCATTCCATCACCTCAGCAGACTCTGCCATTTATCCACCTCCATTTAACTTCACCGATAATAGCAGCTCGTGCTCTCCCTAACAGCAGCACTCCATCACCGAGTATTATCGGAAGTAACAGTAGTCAATAATGGCAGCAAACTCGAGCTCGACTTCACCCAATAATGGAAACTGACAACATTCGAGTCTTGATTGTACTCCTTCAACAACGACCCATACTCGACATTCTTCATTCTCGATTTGCACCGCCAACATGGCCCTCCATGTTTCTTCTCCGATCATCGCACCGCAACTAAGCCCATTGATGTTCGTCATCGTGGCCAATAACAAAGCGTTAACAGTTCACCATCATCATCATCGTGAATCTGCGATAATGGCGCGGCAATTACGGCTTCTTCTCGGGATAAACTCGAATCGAGCGTAACCCAAGTCTTCTAACTGCCGGTATCCCATTGAACTATTCGAATTCAGAATCATTCCAAAATCGTCACATCTTGATCATCATGATCATCAGCATCATCATCCCTGAACCTGTTCGAGCCCTCCGATTTGAAATCGACTCCTACCCAAGATTCATATCATTCTCCGAACCAAAGTGATGTATTTAAATTCGAGTATAACGTTAATCAAGATCCATCATCATCGTGATCATCATGATCATCGAGTTCCGTCTGCCATTCCTGTGTTCTGTTTAAGAACAGTGAAGATGAAGTGCCCCGGGTAATGAAGGCGGGTGCCTTTAACAATCTTTGAATGTTGGCAGCCCCCTTAAGTAAAAGACTGGACTCCCTTTAGCACTTTCTTGAACTTGACTGCCCCTTAACAGGAAGTGCCCTTAACGGTCAGTGAGGATGCCAATAACACTTCTCTTTGAAATGACCATTTAGCCCTTAGTCTTCCAAGTTCTTGTTTTGCTCATAACTTCTTCATACGAACTCAGAATGACTCCGTTCTTTCGCCATTGTCTTCATCTTCTCGTCCTCTACACAATGAAAAGTAGGAATCTTGTGTTTGAACGAGTTCCAATTGGTCTTTAGCCTTTCTCCACTTATAGCTAGCTTATTTCCTTGCACAATTAAGTGCATATTCACTTCTTTTGGATGATTTACCTAATAAAACACAAATAAGAGAAAACAAGCGTAATATACAATAATTTGCAATAAAACCAACAAATACTAGCATGGAATTGACACTAAATATATGTGAAATATGCACTTATCAGCGACCATAAAATCCCGTGACATTGCCGTCTTTGCGACGAAATCGCAGGACGTTCTTACACTTTCATGTAAAAACCCCTTGATCTCGTCTTACCCTTGCGTTAGTATTATTGCCTCTGCAGGATCATTGCACAAATATGACAAGCCTAAATTCTCTTGCGAAAATAAAGCCTCGTGACATTTGCGTCTTTTGACACTTATCCGCTCCCTAATGGAGGGTGCCGCCCTTATCATCTCCCTGGTTGCCCCTTCAAGGAGGCGTACATCGGCCATACAAGACTAGCTCCTCCCATCCGGTCTTAACAACAACCAGTTGTTTTCGCAGCCTCTTATCCCTTATACATATATGGTTTATGGTTACGAGACTGCACCCTAAGTGGAGTTTTCTTCGGGCCGAGTGCAGCATGTGCCAAGACTTGTCAAGAGTGGTAAGGAAGTTCCATGCTCCCCGCACTCTTGACTTAACCGTGTACCTCGGCGCCTTGGTCATACACTGACTCCTTGGAAGAGACCCTCGGGCGTCCAACCAGGGTATAACCTTATACATATAGTTGTAAATCCAAGGTATCTCCCCCGGATAGGCTTTCATGGGCCCCAAATCTCCATGACCCAGGTTTCAGGAGCGGTGTAACCTTCCACCTAAGCCATGTTAAGAGATACCCCCTTATATGACGTACTTTAGGTCTTACATTTGCCTCTTGCGAAATATATCATTCGCGAACTAGGGTGTACGCCATAAAGGTTTGTCCCATTCACTCACTCATTCATTGTATCAATTTATTCAATCATTTGTCTGCGAAGTTATCGCACAATCTCATTTCAATTATTCACTAGATTTGTACATATTCTTCATGGCGAGATTCTCGCACAATTTTTCCGCAACCATCATCTCTGCTTCTTATCCTTATCATGCTTTCACCACTAAATTGTTATCTTTTCTCACAATTATTCATTTTTTACACCTTTTATTCTTACTTCCTTCTGCCTCCGCATCAGTCCAACATTTCAATGTCTCCTTTGCATCATGATATTCAGTTGTTTTTGTGCATTCACTTCGCAGCATTTCTTCTTCTTTTGTTTCTATGGTATCTACCATTAGTCTTTATTTTCTTTGTTCATCCGTTACATTCTTCCTCCAACCTTTCTTTTTGCTTTGTTCTCTCTTGCAGCCTCTCTACATCCACCTCATAACATTTTTGCCCCTCTATCCAATCTCCTTTTATAATTCCGACACCGCTAGGATGTGGAAATTTTATGCACTGATGGTATGTGGATGCTACACCCAGAATTTCATGAAGCCATGGTCTTCCAATCAATGCATTGTAGGGAGATTCCACATCAACTACACAAAACAAAATATCAGTTGATAACCCCTGCAAGGGTATCCTCATGTGCACTTCTCCTTTGGGCTTGTTCGCGGTACCATTGAAACCATATATCTTGTATGTTGAAGGGATCAAATCTTCATCTTTTCCTCCCATCGTTTTGTAAGTATGCTAGAAAAGAATGTTGACTGAACTGCTAGTATCAATTAATATTCTATTGATTGCCCAACAATTTTCCGCTTCATCATCTTCGCCATCAATAGGTTTTGGATTAATTTCCAGCTTCACAACCAATGGGCTATCATGTATTTCTCTTCCTTTGGGTACTTCTTCAGCCGAGAAAGAAATAATCTGTAGTTGCCATTCTTTTAGCTGCGATGTCTTCGCAACATTCATCACTTCTTTATCATCAGTATCCCTCGCAAAAACTCTACTAAGTACATTGTCATGAAAATCTTCAATAGTACGGTATGAGTGTACAATGGAGTTGCAAAACAAATTTTTAGCCTTTGCCCCAACTTCTATAACAAATGTTTCTTTTCCCTTTGCCGGTGGTGGTGGTAAATGTTGAACTTTCTCTTCTTCTTTTAAAAAGTGATTCAACTTTCCTTGATCAATCATTCTTAGGATAATTCTCTTGATGTTTAGGTCATTCGTTAAGTACCCATGAAAGCGGTGGTAAGAACGTAACTCGTGACTTCTATCTCCGGGTGGTGGTTCACTTCCCATGTTCCATGGTGCGGTATGTTTTCCATCAAAAGTATTGCTTCCCATATTTTTTCCACACTGGCATTCAATGGCGGCATTTTAATTTCCTCCCACACTACTCCGTGACTTCGCTGTCCTCTATGATAATTCTGCCATACGGCCTCCATAAGTCTCTTGCAAATTATGCCTTTGACCTCCATAGGTTTCTTGCGGTTGATCAAGCCTTTGAATTTTATTATTTCCGCCACGGTTGTAGAAATTTCTTTCTCTTTCAAATTCTTCCTGATCCCGACTTCCCATAGCTACCAATTTTGGATGTTTATCATCTACCATTCTCTCTTGTTGCCCTTGCGAGGTGCTCGCCACTGTTTGTATTAATCTAGGTAACAGACTTGCATTCGCAGCACTTGAATTTGTATTCGCTACTGGGTACGATTCTACTTCATTTTGCCTTTCCTCCAAAGCAATATATTCCTCTTGCAATTCTCTCAATTCGGTCATTGTGATCGTATTCTTGACTCTGAAAATTTGAACATATAATAAGTTGGTTGCGAACATAGCATTTATGAATGATAGTATGAGATATCTTTCATCAACCCGTCCCGCCATTTCGCTACACATTGTCTTCCATCTTACTGTCAGATGTCTCAAGCTCTCGCCAACTCTTTGTTTTAGCCCAAATACATCTTCAATGCCAGGTCGCGAAGAGTTGTTACTTATATACGCCCCCAAGAATATAGCCTGTAAATGATTAAATGACGTGATAGTATTTCTTGGTAAACCCTCAAACCATTTCAACGCTTCTCCAGTCAGACTTGATGCAAAGTATTTACACAATATGGCATCATGATTCTCCCATTGTAACATACATCTTACATATGCCTTGATGTGTTGTATTGCACAAGTTGTCCCATCAAAAATCTTTGGTTAATCTTTGGTAAGTTACATTTTTGGGGTATTCCTCCTAACTGCACCTCCAATGTAAAGGGATTCTTCGCAGCTTCTGCGATGGATTCGTCTAACTGTCTTCTTCCTCCTTCTCTTCTACTGTTCAATATCCCTCTCATCTCTGCCAATTCTCTCAAAATTTGTTCGTTTGCCTCAGGATTTGAATCTATTGGTCTTTTTAATTCCACCTCTCTTCTTCTGCGCTCATGTCTACTTATATTTTCTGGCTCATCACTTTCTTCTCTCCTTTCTCTGCGGCTTTCTCCCTCATTTCTTTCGCGAATTTGTACACCATTATATCTATCAATCTCTCTTCTCGGTTGTCTATCGACTCTCCTTTGCACTCTTTCATATTCTTCATTGATATTTTCCTTATTGCGATTTTGCTCGCGCCTTCTTTCTCTGTTGTCATGATTATTCTGCCGAATTGCCTCTTCAAATTCACGTTCTTCTATTTCTGCCCTCAATCTTTCCCTTTCGCAAGCTAGACGTGCTTGCTCAACATAGTGTTTTTCAATGTCATTTTCGATCTCTTTTTGTTTCCTTCGCGCCTCTCTCCCATGCAATATTCTTCTTCCTTCTATTCGATTTTCTACATCAGTCGGATTATTTTGCTCTTGAGGTTGTCTATCTCCTTGATTTCCATCATTTTGGCCATTTTGTACAGTCTCAGGTCGTGGAACATAGCGATCTCCTTCTATTTCTCTTCTCTCGCGACATCCTTCACCAGGATTTGGTTCTCTTTCCAAATTTTCTTCATTAATAGTTTCTGCGGGTAATGTTCTCCTCCGATCTTCTCTGACCGAACTTGATCTTGATCTGTTACTACTCCTCGATCTTCTATTTTGCAATCTCAGATTTTCCATTCTCAACTCATGATTTTGCCTTGTTAAATTTGCACGTTCCTCTGCTTCTAACCGCCTTTCTTCATACATTGTTTGTCTCAATGTTTCTAATGCTGCGGTCTCTTCATTTCCACGAATTGTTTCTCCCATCTCTTCTCGATTTCTATCTCCTTGTCCATTATTTATCTGTTGTTGTTCTTCCTCTCTTTCCTCCATAGAATCTGATCTCCATGTATGTACACTTACTCTATCATAATCTGTAGTTGTGTTTGCAGTCGGTTGAATTGGCGATTGAATTTGATTTTCTTCATCATTTCTTATGTTCATCCTTGATGATTCTCCCCTTTCATTTCTCCTTTCACCAGCAAGTCTCCCGCTTCTTCTCACGATTGTTTGTCCTTCTGGTACATTTCTCCTTCTAGCCATTTCTTTCTTTTGGTAAATTCTTAAAAATTGTATCAAATTTCTCTTCTCTTACTCCAAATTCTCCCTGTTTCTAGCGCATATGTAGTTGCAGGAAATCCTACACTACACACCTCACTCGAATTTGCTTAATCAATCCATTTAGAGATGAATAATAATTTGTTTTATTAATTGTTTTCTTGAAAGGTTTACAAAGAAATGTAGATCAGAGCTAAAGAAATTACAATCAGTCTTAATTTTCTCTCTCCTAATGACTTGCTTCACAATTCAAAGAGACCTCTCCCTACAACAGACTTACTCAACCCTTTATATAGGGTATTACAAAGTGGATGACAACTAAGCTGTCCTTTATTTTCGGGAATCCTTCGCGAAGCGTCGCAAGTATGTAAGTGTTAGACTCGCGACACTCCTAAATCTCGCCAAGTCTTCACATTTTCCTCATGTTCTGACTGTCGTCATTTATTATGTCATTTATTTATCTCCATGCGACTCCTTCGCGACGCAGTCGTTTATTAATCTCGCGAAGTATTGGAGTTGCGATCTTCTGATCCTACAAATATGCCTCAGTTTCATAACTGTTGTTGCTAAGTCTTCGCAAGCAAATTTTTACTGGTTGTTTCCATGTGTATACTCGCAAACTTATTTGTTTTCATATAATCATTTTCGCAAGCTTATTTGCTTACTCATTTTCTTGTGTGGTCTTATTTTGCCTTCCTAGTTAAAGGTCTTATTGCGCCACCCCTCGTCATTGCGACAAAATCGCAGGACGTCTTTACATTTTCATGTAATGACCCATTGATCTTGCCTTATCATTTCTTTAGTATTGTTGCCTCTGTAGGATAATTTTATTACGACAATATGATAGGCCTAAACTTTCTTGCGAAAATAAAGCCCCATGACATTGCCGTCTTGCGACGAAATCGCAGGACGTCTTTACATTTTCATATAAAGACCCATTGATCTCGTCTTATCCTCGCGTTAGTATTATTTCCTCTTCAGGATCATCGCACAAATATGACAAGCCTAAATTTTCTTGCGAAAATAAAGCCCCATGACATTTGCGTCTTAAGACACTTATCAGCTCCCTAATGGAGGGTGCCGCCCTTATCATCTCCCTGGTTGCCCCTTCAAGGAGGCGTACATCGGCCATACAAGAATAGCTCCTCCCATCCGGTCTTAACAACAACCAGTTGTTTTCGCAGCCTCTTATCCCTTATACCTATAGGGCTTATGGTTACGAGACTGCACCCTAAGTGGAGTTTTCTTTAGGCCGAGTGCAGCATGTGCCAAGACTTGCCAAGAATGGCCGAGACACTTCAAATGCCCCAGGCACTCTTGGCTCAACCGTGTACCTCGGCGCCTTGGTCATACACTGACTCCTTGGAAGAGACCCTCGGTCATCCAACCAGGGTATAACCTATATATATAGTTGGAAATCCAAGGTATCTCCCAGGATGGGCTTTATTGACCCCAAATTTTCATGACTCGAGGTTCCGGGAGCGGTGTAACCTTTTCCCTGAGCCATGTCAAGAGATACCCCTTATATGACGCACTTTAGGTCTTTCATTTGCCTCTTGCGAAATATCATTCGCGAACTAGGGTGTACGCCATAAAGGTTCGTACCATTCGTATATATCATTGATTTTTGATTATTTCTTCTCATTATCTTTGCGAAATTATCGCATAGTCTTGCTTTGTTTGTTGTGATCTCACTGTAATTCTTTAACCAGATTTTCATATATTCTGTCTCGCGAGCCTTTCGCGTACTCCTTCTTCGATCGTCATATTCTTTGTACTTTTGACATGTCTTTGTCACTCAAAACAATTTTTTTTTTTTTTTTTTTTTTTTTTACTCCTTTCACAAATCTAAAATCAATTATTCATTTCCTACACCTCTTATTTCTGTTACTCTCTGCTTCTTCATTTAAATTTCCTGATATTGCTTTCCCTTTTGCGAAACCATCGCAATTTCCAACTGTCTTCAGGCATTGGTTTCGCAATGTATCTTCATCTCTCACTTATATTGTGTCCACCATCAGTATTTCCCTTCTTTGTTCTTCTTTGATGTTCTGCTTCCAGTTCTTCTTTTGAGCAGCTCTTTCCTCGCATGATTCCACATCAACTTCATAGCACTTTTGTCCCTCTGCCCAATCTTCTTTTATAACTCCAACACCACTGGGATGAGGAAATTTAATGCACTGGTGGTAAGTCGATGCTACACCCAAAATCTCATGTAACCAAGGTCGCCCAATTAATGCATTATAGGGGGACTCCACATCGACTATGCAAAACAAAATTTCAGTTGATAATCCTTTCGGTGGTATTCGCATATGAGCTTCTCCTTTAAGTTTATTGGAAATACCATTAAAACCATAAATCTTATAAGTTGAAGGTATCAGATCTTCGTCTTTCCCTCCCATAGTCTTGTAAGTATGGTAAAAAAGGATGTTTACAGAGCTTCCAGTATCAATTAAGATTCTATTGATTGCCCATGAATTTTCCGCCTCATCATCTTCATCATCAACAGGTTTTGGGTTAATCTCCAATCTTACCACTAATGGGTTGTCATGCATCTCTCCTCCCTCGGGTACCTCTTCTGCGGTAAAAGAAATAATCTGCATTTGCCATTCCTTTAGTGGCGATGTCTTTGCGATGTTCATTACTTCTCTATTATCAGCATCTCTTGAGAAAACCTTCATCGAGAACACTATCATGAAAATCTTCAATTGTCCTGTACGAATGTACGATAGAGTTGCAGAACAAGTTTTTGGCTTTCGCTCCAACTTCTACTACAAATGTTTCTTTCCCTTTTGTTGTGTTTACTCTGTGAATTTCTGGTGGTGGTGGTAATGGTTGAGCCTTCTCTTCACATTTTAAGAAATGATTTAGCTTCCCTTGGTCTATCATTCTGAGGATGATTCTTTTTATATTTCTGCAATCATTCGTTAGGTGTCCATGAAAATGGTGATAAGAGCAGAATTCATGACTTTTGTCACCTGAAGGCGGTTCATTCCCCATGTTCCATGGTGCAGGTATGTTTTCCATCAGGATTATAGCTTCCCATATTTTCTCCACACTAGCGTTCAGTGGGGGCATCTTGATTTCCTCCCATACTACCCTATGACCACGCTGCCCTCTATGATAATTATGCCTCTGACCTCCATAAGTTTCTTGCGGCTGATCAAGTCTTTGAATTTTGTTATTTCCGCGACGGTTATAGAAGTTTCTTTCTCTTTCAAATTCTTCCTGATCGCGACTTCCCATGGCTACTAACTTTTGCTGACCATCATCCGTTATCATTTATTGTTGACCTTGCGAGGTGATCGCCACTGTGTTTATCAATTTAGGTAACAAACTTGCATTCGCAGCTCTTGAACTTGCATTCGCGACAGGGTATGATTCCATCTCATTTTGCTTTTCCTCTAGAGCAATGTATTCCTTCTGAAGTTCTCGCAGCTCAGTCATTTTGATTGTATTCTTGATTCTAAAAACCTGAATGTATAACAGGTTGGTTGCGAACATAGCATTAATGAATGATAAAATGAGATATCTCTCATCCACACGACCAGCCATATCGCTACACATTGTCTTCCACCTCACGGTCAAATGTTTCAAACTTTCGCCAACCCTTTGTTTTAACCCAAATACATCTTCAATACCTGGTCGCGAGGAATTATTACTTATGTACGCCCCTAAAAATATAGCTTGTAAATGGTTGAATGATGTGATTGTGTTTCTTGGTAAACCTTCAAACCATTTCAATGCTTCTCCTGTCAAACTTGATGCAAAATACTTGCACAATATAGCATCATGATTTTCCCATTGTAACATACACCTCACATAAGCTTTGATGTGTTGTATTGCACAAGTTGTTTCATCAAAAATGCTGGTTAACGCAGGTAAATTACACTTTGGAGGTATTCCTCCTAGTTGTACTTCTTGTGTAAATGGTATTTTCGCAGCTTCCTCGATGGCCTCATCCAATTGTCTCTTTCCTCCTCTCTTTTTCTTTGTTCAAAGCATTCCTCTCATTTCGCTAATTCTCTCGGGATTTGTTCATTTACATCGAATTTGAATCTCTTGGTCTTTTTAGTTCCGCCTCTCTTCTCCTGCGTTCATGTCTGCTTTGACTTTCTTGTTCATCATTCTCTTCTCGTCTTTCTCTGCGATCTTCTCCTTCGTCTCTTTCACGAATTCGCACACCGTTATATCTATCATTTTCTCTTCTTTGTTGCCTATCGGTTCTCCTTTGTACTCTTTCATATTCTTCATTGATATTACCATTGTTGCGATTTTGTTCTCGCCTTCTTTCTCGATTATCATGATTATTCCGCGAATTGCTTCTTCCAATTCCCTGTTCTTCCATTTCTGTTCTTAATCTTTCCCTATCGCAGGCTAGACGTGCTTGTTCAGCATAGTGTCTTTCAATTTCATCTTCAATCTCTTTTTGCTTCCTCCGTGCTTCTCTCCCATGCAATATTCTTCTTCCTTCTTCCTGATTTTCTTCATCAACTGGATTATTCCTCCCCTGACTGCCTATTTCCTTGATTTCCATCATTTCGCACATTTTGAAGAGTCTCGGGATGTGGGATATAACGATCTTCCATCATTTCTCTTCTCTCGCAATGTTCTACGCTTGGATTTTGCACTTCCTCTCGATTTTCTTCATCAGCATTTTCTATAGGTAAAGTTCTCCTTATTTCCTCTCTAACTGATCTTGAGGTTGACCTTGTAGTGCTTCTCTACCTTCTGTTTTTTAATCTCATGTTTTCCATCCTCAACTCATGATTTTGTCTTGTCAAATTTGCACGTTCCTCTTCCTCTAATCGCCTTTCTTCATGTATTGTTTGTCTCAATGCCTCTAATGATGCGATCTCTTCATTTCCATGAATTATTTATCCAATCCCTTCTCGGTCTCTCTCCTCTTGTCCATTGTTCACCAACTGTTGTTCTTCCCCCCTTTCGTCCTGAGTCTGATCTCCAAGTATGCATGCTTACTCTATCATAATCCACAGTTCTATTCGGTACTGGTTGAATTGGTGATTGAATTTGATTTTCTTCATTATTTCTTGTGTTCATTCTTGAGGATTCCCCCATTTCATTTCTCCTTTCTCCAGCAAGTCTCCTACTCTTTATAATAGTTGTTGGTTGTTCTGATGCATATCTTCTTCTAGCCATTTCTCAATTTCAGTAAGTTGTTGAAAATTATATGAAATTCCTTCCCTATTACTCCAAATTTTTTCAAATCACGGTGTCAATCTTCACTCTCTCCCTGTTTCTAGCGCCAATATGTAGTTGCAGGAAATCCTACACTACACCCCTCACAAGAATCTATACAATCAGATCATTTTAGGATGAACAATTGTAATTTTTATTGATTAAACTCTTAAAATGTTTACAAGATGAAATGGAAATCAGTTAAAGAATTACAATCACTCTAAACTTTCTATCTCTTAATGACTTGCCCAACACTCGAAAAAAGATCTCCCTTCCAATAGACCTGCTCGGCTCTTTATATAGGGTATTACATAATGGATGACAGCTAAGCTGTCCTTTATTTTTGGGAATGACTTGCGAAATAGCGCTAGTGTACAAATATATAATCTCGCATCTCTCCTAGATCTCGCTAGGTATTCATATCTTTCTCGTGTTTTGGATGTCGTCATTCATTGCGTCATTTATATTACTCATCTGCGACACCTTCGCCATGCTGTCGTTTATTGATCTCGCAATGTATTGATGTCGCGATATTCTGATCCTACACCTATAACGAATATTGGAGAACAGAACTTCATGCTTATCTGATGAAAGGAGAAACACCAAGAAATAGATTAGAGACGCACAAATTAAAAAGCCGTGCAACAAATTATGAATTAAGAGACGGGGTATTGTACCGAAGATCCTTTAATGGACCCTCGCTTAGATGTTTAACACGAAAGGAAGGAGAAGCAGTGTTAAAGATGTTACACAGTGGGGATACTGGCAATCACAGTGGTGGAAGATCTTTGGCACATAAGGCGAAAACGCAAGGCTATTATTGGCCATATATGCATGAAGATGCGAAACAAATATCAAGGCGTTGCGAAGATTGTCAAAGGCACGGAAAGAAAATACATGCACCAGGAGCACCATTAACCTCTTCAACAAGTGTATGGCCTTTTCGAAAGTGGGGTTTAGACATTGTGGGACCATTTTTACCAGGCACATGGAAAATAAGGTATCTGATTGTCGCTACAGATTATTTCACAAAATGGGCAGAAGTAAAAGCGGTACAACACATTCGCGATAAAGATATTTTTACCTTCATATTCGAAAACATCATATGCAGATTTGGAATCCCCGCACAATTGGTATCTGACAATGGGAAGCAGTTTGAGGGACAAAATATAGAATTGTTGCTTAATGCATTTCAGATAAAGTGTGGGAAATCAACTCCTTTATACCCGTTGAGCCAATGGACAAAAGAGAAGCAACCAATAAAACAATCGCAGATATACTGAAGAAGAAGTTAGAAGGACATAATAGGGCATGGTGTGAACAAGTGCATAATGCAGTATGGGCTTACAATACAACCAGGCGAGAAGCTACGGGAATGTCACCCTTTTGTTTAACATATGGAGTTGAAGTTGTACTTCCGACAGAAGTTATTATTCCAACAACAAAGAGAGAAGCTTGGGAAAAAAATCTTAGTGCGGGTAATATTTTGATCAAGTTAGATGAATTAGAAGAAAAAAGAGAAAGAGCACTACATCATATGGAGAATTATCAGCGAAGATTAGCCAGAAAATATAACAAACTTGTCAAGACACGCGAATTTCAACCAGGCGATTTGGTATTGAGAGAAACACCAGTATATCAGCGAGAAAGTGGTGGCAAGCTGGCGAAAAAATGGGATGGACCTTATATCATCAAGGAGATAGTCGGAACAGGGGCATATAGATTAATGGATCCTGAGGGAAAAGATGTGGGCCACAGATTGGATAGACCGTGGAATAGATTATACCTAAAGAAATATTACCCGTAGAAGACGGTGGGAAAAGAATAGACTGCGAAGTAATGTATGGTTGAAGCGAAATGAACTTATATGAAAATATTGCGAAAAAATCATTGCGAAATTGCACGAAACAAATAAAGAGAATGCGAAGATCTCGCAAAGAAAATAACAAGAGATAATAAAAAAACAATAACATATCAGAATGGGACGAACCTGCTATGGCGTACACCCTAGTTCGCGAATGATATTTCGTAAGAGGCAAATGTAAGACCTAAAGTACGTCATAAAAGGGGGTATCTGTTAAACATGGCTCAGGGAAAAGGTTACACCGCCCCTGGAACCTGGGTCATGGAGATTTTGGGTCAATAAAGCCCATCCAGGAGAGATACCTTGGATTTCCAACCATATATATATAAGGTTATAACCTGGTTGGACGACCAAGGGTCTCTTCTAAGGAGTCAGCGTATGATCAAGGCACCGAGGTACATGGTTGATCCAAGAGTGCCTGGGGCATTTGAAGTGTCTCGGCCATTCTTGGCAAGTCTTGGCATATGTTGCACTCGGCCCGAAGAAAACTCCACTTAGGGTGCAGTCTCGTAACCATAAGCCATATAGGTATAAGGGATAAGAGGCTGCGAAAATAACTGGTTGTTGTTAAGACTGGATGGGAGGAGCTAGTCTTGTATGGCCGATGTACGCCTCCTTGAAGGGGCAACCAGGGAGATGATAAGGGAGGCACCCTCCATTAGGGAGCTGATAAGTGTCTTAAGACGCAAATGTCATGAGGCTTTATTTTCGCAAGAAAATTTAGGCTTGTCATATTTGTGCGATGATCCTGAAGAGGCAATAATACAAAATACAAAGATAAGACGAGATCAATGGGTCAGTACATGAAAGTGTAAGGACGTCCTGCGATTTCGTCGCAAGACGGCAATGTCATGGGGCTTTATTCTCGCAAGAAAATTTAGGCATGTCATATTGTCGCAATAAAATTATCCTGCAGAGGCAACAATACTAAGAAATGATAAGGCAAGATCAATGGGTCTTTACATGAAAGTGTAAAGATGTCCTGCGATTTTGTCGCAATAACAAGAGATGGCATAGTAAGACCTTTAACTAGGAAAGCAAAATAAGACCATATGACAAAAGATTTATAAAAATTAACTATTATTTATGAAGGTCATTCATTGCAAAGAAGAAAATAAGAGACAATATGAGAGTTATTCAACAAAAAACATAATATTTCTTCCAAAAAAGTGCACTTCAGAAGGAAATAAAAAATATCATATGCAAGAAGTTATGAAGATCAAGAAGCTAAAAGAAGTGAAATTACAAAATAAATTCATTTCTCAACATTAATTCTTTCATCTTCAACAACTTTATCAGCTTCACCGGCTTCCGCACTTTCTTGATTGTTGCATTCACGCGAGAACCCCTTCACCTGGATTATTATTGATAGCTTCATTGTTTGTTGGGATCACCTTTTCATTAGCGAGATCTTCGCCGCTTTCATATTCATAGTCACTATCAGGAGAATTAGGGATTTCATCATCCTCAACTTCAAGGGGTTCGACAGATACAGGGTCAAGAGATTTGGACAATAAGACATCATTCAAAAGAACTTCAGCTTTGAGATGAAATTGGCGAAGAAGTGCCTTTTGATCATTTCTACTCTGGATATCTTTGGAGTAACTGAGGTAATCAAATCTCCTTTCGGCCCGATCGCGAGAACGAGCGAGAGTAGTGGCAAGAATCGCATTTTCTTTGCGAATTTTGGCATAGCTAGCCTCCAAAGTCGAAAGGGAGGAACGAAGATCTTTCTCAGATTTTGCAAAAATGAAGAACAACAGAGTTATACAAATACAGAATTCGCAATAAAAGGATATCATAAGAAAACTAGACAAAGAAAAAATGGATGAGGCAGTCAAATTTTATGACTACCTTCCTTTTGCGAGATAAGATGTTGGGTCATAGCCAAGCAACTATTCTCCAAATGATCCATGGCACTATCAAAATTATTTCCAACCAGACCTTTTAATCGAGAATGCAAACTCTTTTCGTTAGAAACAAGTAAGGTATTCTCCTTAGCAAGGGATGAGTAGGATTCTTTTAACTTGGAATATTGATCCTTGAGTTGGCTCGTTTTCACACTTAAAGTTATTCTACCCTGAATAAGCTTATCCCTCTCAGCAGTAACTTCTTTGAGTTTACTTCTCAGCGAACAGAGAGATTGTTCTTGTTCGTTACATATTTTTTGACAGACATCAAGCTGTTGCGAAGAAATCGCCACCTTATTTAACAAAACTCGCTTCTCTTGAGGTAGAGTTCCATTCTCATCTGATAAGGTTTCCAACTCCAAATTAGATTTAGCCAAAGAATAAGAGAGATGAGATAATTCATTACTTAACGAGTCTTGATTCTGAACTAAGTGAGAATTCTCTTTGGAAAGGTTATCTATTTGATCAACAGAGTACGAATGAAGATTATCTAGTTGGTTATATTTCTCCATCCAACCATCTCTATCCATTCGAGTTTCTTCAACGACAGATTCCAACTGATAAATCTCCATTTTTCGCTTATGGTTTAAAGCTTAAAAGGCGAACAAGGTCTTTTAAAAAAAAAAAAAATGGAGAGCGTAATACCTTTTAATTCTTCATTCTTCTTGCGAAGATTGTCGCGATCCAATGAAACGTTTTGAAGTTTCTGATTCTCAAGATGGAGAGTGTCACACTTCGCAGTCATATCTTGAAGATTATTCTTCAGCACTTGATTCTCTTGTTCTAAAGACATTTGCGACATCCTGTCAGAACTAAAGTATTTACTCAAAGATTCGCAAACACTAAACTTGATGGGATCAATGGAGGTCTTCTTGGCGTCATTCATAATATCTGATAAAACTTTGAAAGTTACATCCATTCCCTCCAGATTTTCTTTAGTAAGGAGAATAGACTCAGAAGAAGAGGTAGTGATGACAGAAGAGAAGGGTTCATCTTGAGGGACTTCATTTATAGAAAATTCAGGTATAAGAGGAAAATCGGCAGCGACATTTTCAGAGATAACCAAAGTAGAATTATCTTGCGAAGATATCGTAGGAGATGTTGTTGTAGTTGCAGGAAATCCTACACTACACCCCTCACAAGAATCTATACAATCAGATCATTTTAGGATGAATAATTGTAATTTTTATTGATTAAACTCTTAAAATGTTTACAAGATGAAAATGGAAATCAGTTAAAGAATTACAATCACTCTAAACTTTCTATCTCTTAATGACTTGCCCAACACTCGAAAAAATATCCCCCATCAACAGACCTGTTCAACTCTTTATATAGAGTATTACATAGTGGATGACAGCTAAGCTGTCCTTTATTTTCGGGAATGACTTGCGAAATATCGCAAGTGTACAAACATATAATCTCGCAACTCTCCTAGATCTCGCTAGGTCTTCACATCTTTCTCGTGTTTTGGCTGTCGTCATTCATTGCGTCATTTATATTACTCATCTGCGATACCTTCGCAATGCTGTCGTTTATTGATTTCGCGAGGTATTGATGTCGCGATATTCTGATCCTACATCTTGCCTCTTCTCATGTCTTCTCTGCGAAGAAGAGAATGTCATGAGAACTAGTATTTTTGAAATGCCGCAACTGTTCATCTTTATCTGTTTTTGATATGACCCCGTACTTTTACACAGAATTTATTACACATGTTTCTTCTTCTGCTCTTTTCTTGACACGTCTCTTTCAACCGTTTATTCTTGACCATTCACGTCTCCTCTCGTATTAAATGCATTTATCTTCTCGAGAACTCTTCTCTATATATAGTTTCCTCACCCTCCTCTTCTTCTTTTTTACTTTCTCTCTGCAATTTTTCTTCAATTCTCCTCCTCCGCAATTTACGTTTCTGCTACTGTAAATCTTCTTTTTCTTCTTTCTCTTGATCTTCAATTCTCTATTCATTCCCATATTCTGAGAATGGCTCCATCTGGTCGTAGATACGAAATCCTTTTAGGTGAGACTCAAAAGAATTTACAAGAGAAGGGTTTCACCTTATCCACTATTCCCAATCAAGAATCTTCATCTATTCTTTCTGCAAAATTATTTACTGATCATCATTGTGATGATCAGAAAATCATAATTTCGCTAGGTCAGCTCCTCACAGGTCTTCCCATTCCACTCTACAATCCCGAATTGCCCTTTTTCTATGAAATTCTTTCTCATGAGAAATTCTCGCGAGCTATCTATCAATTAAGTGGGGATTGCATCCGTTTAATGCTTGAATTCGCCAATCGTGGCGCTGGTAAGGGATCTCTATATCCTGATGAAGTCAGAGACCCTAAATTCGCAAACTTAGAGATAGTTCTTTGAAAAGTATTGAGAGAAAGCTTTTTTGAAAATTATGAAGTGATAAATATGAAGAACGATAGGTCTCATTTGGGGTGCTCGGTTGAAAAGAAAAGAGAACATTCCTAGCGACAAGATACTCATGCAAGATATCGATTGGCATTCTGGCAAGAACAATGTTCCTCGCCATTCCAAAGACGACAAGTGGTGCGTCTTTCCGCTATTTTTGAACGGACCTTACATTTCAGGTTCCAATGTACTCCCTGCGAATCTCGCAAACTATCATCCTTGGGTATTTAATTGGCCCGGGAAAGCAAAAGAGGTATATTTCATAACTTTCACTTACTTTGCAATCTTCACTTCCTCTTATATCTAATCTTGCGAACTTTTTAGATCACCAAATTGAGAAGAAGTTACGAAAGGAATCCAAAGGCGAGTACCCTGGCGATACTCCGTTCAATCACGGATGAAGTAAGAAATACTTTCTTTTGCTATTTTTAACAATATTGTTGCCTCTGTTTCTTATCTTCATTCGTGTGTAAAGATTGGTGTTGAAATTGCTGGAGAAGAAACTTCTGAAGCTGCGAAGGCCAAAGGAAAGGGTAAAGGTCCTCTTCGCAATGGGAAATCCACTGCTCCACCTTCTAAAAAACAGAAGATTTACTCTTCTTCTCGCTCAAGTCCTCTATCCAGCGAGAGTTCTGATGAGGATGATGATGAAGTTGATATTTATTTTGCGAAGGAGGATCATCTAACCAAATCCCCTATGGCGCTACTGTCTAATATCTTCTCAGATTCCATGCAAGGAATAGGAGATAATCGCCTTTCTAGTACCTGCGAAGCTCTCGCAAATATCTGTGATGCTTCCTTGCTAGAGGGTAGCGATTCTCTCCAGGGAGTTTCCAGATCAGTGACTCCCAGCTTCTTAAATGCACTTGGTGCCTTGGTACGTCTGTATTTCTTTATTTCTTCATAATTTTGATTTTAAATCATATCTTGATAATTTCTTTTTCTTTCTTTGTAGTCTGGGAGAGCTTCCTTTGTTGTTGCCTCGAGATCTTGAAAAAGGCGCAACACTCTTCACAAGAAAAATCTTCAACTTAGCAAGAAGAATGAAGAGTTATAAAGTGCAAAGCTGCGGTTTTTCGCGAAAGGATTCAACAACGGAAGTGAATCTTCCGCATTTAAGAATAAAATATCTATCCTTCAAAGTGCTAATCAACAACTCTATGGTATAAGATTCTTCTTTTTCCTTGTTTTTATTCTCGTCATTTATTTTTCTTTATCGACATATCATTTTATGAGACATTTATAATCTTCTGAAGAAGCCATCCTTCTTCACTCATTTCCCGAGCCTATGGATAGTGATGCTCTTCTTACTCATCTCAACGAATCTTTAAACAGTTCTTTGAATAACAAAATTAGATCTCTTCCACTAAACGAACTTCAAACCAAATTTCACCTCTTAGAAATTGATCTTAGATCTAGTTTAGGTTTAGCCAACCGATTTAAACGTCTATACCTTAGTTCCCATGAGAAAACTAATATTTTAAGGAAGAAAATTAGGAACCTTATAGATGAGAAAGATCGCATTTCTAATCAAGGTGCCCAAGCATTAGCGAGATTTCAAAAAACTCTTCTTGAAGTCCAAGTTGAACGGGATGAATCTCTTCGGCAAAATGCCATACTTAACGAGAGAGAGAATCAAATTCGTTCTCTTCTTCTTATAAATAGTGACGATGAATTCGCTTGGGCTGCGAAAGTTCTAGATAATGCCAGAAATAACTTAGGTGTTAACGTTAGCCTTCACGCTGAACATACTGCCTTGGTTAAAGATATGGTTTCAGACAGAGAAGGTTGTTAACTGTTCTTCTTTACTTTACCGCTTCTTTTTTGTGAAATTGCTATTAAATTACTAATTCATTGTCATATGTTCACGGGAGAGCTGAGAAGAGGTTTCGCATAAGAATTAAAGAACTTGAATCGAGAAAGCACAACTTGGAAAGGACTTCTCTCTTCGCAATGACAAGTATTCCAAGTTGAAAAAGCAACTGCAAACTATCAGTAGCGAATTTCGAGAATGATCTTTGTCCGCTTTCGCAATCAAACTATTAGGACAAGTCTGCGATGACCACAGTATTCCTCTTTCTTCATATCCTTGTCTTCTTGATGAGATTCCTGAAAATATGCCTTCCTTGGATGTCTCCGATAGTGATGCTAGCGAAGAAGAGAAGTACGATGAAGAGTCTGATGAAAAAGAAGAATGAACTAAGAAATAGCTCCATTTTCTTCTTTCTCTTCTTGTAATATCTGTACATTTATCCTTTTAGTCTTCCATTTTTGTAACTTCTTACTGTAAATCTCTTGGACCTTCAAATACAAGTTCTACTTTGTTGTCTTTTTCCGCACATGTTAAAAGAACAATTCTTTCTCGCAATACAGTTAATCAGTATTATGAGTGCGTAAGTCTATCATATGAAAATAAATAACAAGTTTATATCCTATTCATTCCCATATTTTCCTCTGTTATTTGTTTTCAAATGAGAGATTTAATCGAGAACCTTTAAGTGATAATATGCCTCAATTTCGCAACTGTTGTTGCTAAGTCTTCGTAAACAAATTTTTCCTGGTTGTTTCCATGTATATACTCGCAAACTTATTTGTTTTCATATAATCATTTTCGCAAGCTTATTTTCTTACTCATTTTCTTGTGTGGTCTTATTTTTCCTTCCTAGTTAAAGGTCTTATTGCGCCACCCCTCGTTATTGCGACAAAATCGCAGGACGTCTTTACATTTTCATGTAATGACCCATTGATCTTGCCTCTGCAGGATAATTTTATTGCGACAATATGACAGGGCTAAACTTTATTGCGAAGATAAAGCCCCATGACATTGCCGTCTTGCAACGAAATCGCAGGACGTCTTTACATTTTCATGTAAAGACCCATTGATCTCGTCTTATCCTCGCGTTAGTATTATTACCTCTTTAGGATCATCGCACAAATATGACAAGCCTAAATTTTCTTGCGAAAATAAAGCCCCATGACATTTGCGTCTTAAGACACTTATCAGCTCCCTAATGGAGGGTGCCGCCCTTATCATCTCCCTGGTTGCCCCTTCAAGGAGACGTACATCGGCCATACAAGACTAGCTCCTCCCATCCGGTCTTAACAACAACCAGTTGTTTTTGCAGCCTCTTATCCCTTATACCTATAGGGCTTATGGTTACGAGACCGCACCCTAAGTGGAGTTTTCTTTGGGCCGAGCAAAGATGTGCCAAGACTTGCCAAGAATGGCCGAGACACTTCAAATGCCCGGGCACTCTTGGCTCAACCGTGTACCTCGGCGCCTTGGTCATACACCGACTCCTTGGAAGAGACCCTCGGTCGTCCAACCAGGGTATAACCTTATATATATAGTTGGAAATCCAAGTTATCTCCCCGGATGGGCTTTATTGACCCCAAATTTCCATGACTCAGGTTCCAGGGGCGGTGTAACCTTTTCCCTGAGCCATGTCAAGAGATACCCCCTTATATGACGCACTTTAGGTCTTACATTTGCCTCTTGCGAAATATCATTCGCGAACTAGGGTGTACGCCATAAAGGTTCGTCCCATTCGTATATATCATTTATTTTTGATTATTTCTTCTCATTATCTTTGCGAAATTATCGCATAGTTTTGCTTTGTTTGATGTGATCTCGCTGTAATTTTCTAACCAGATTTTCATATATTTTCTTTCTCGCGAGACTTTCGCGAACCCCTTCTTCGATCATCATATTCTTTGTACTTTTGACATGTCTTTGTCACTCAATTTTTTTTTTTTTTTTATTTACACCTTTCATAAATCTAAGATCAATTATTCATTTCTTACACCTCTTACTTCTGTTACTCTCTGCTTATTTTCCTGATATTTCTTTCCCTTTTGCGAAACCATCGCAATTTCCAACTGTCTTCAGGCATTGGTTTCGCAATGTATCTTCATCTCTCACTTCTATTGCGTCCACCATCAGTCTTTCCCTTCTTTGTTCTTCTTTGATATTCTGCTTCCAGTTCTTCTTTTGAGCAGCCCTTTCCTTGCAAGATTCCACATCAACTTCATAGCACTTTTGTCCCTCAGCCCAATCTCCTTTTATAACTCCAACACCACTGGGATGAGGAAATTTGATGCACTGGTGGTAAGTCGATGCTACACCCAAGATCCTATGTAACCAAGGTCGCCCAATTTGTAGGGACAGAATATCACGACATCAATACTTTGCGAGAATAATAAACGACTACATTGCGAAGGCGTCGCAGGTAAGAAATATAAATGACGCAATACATGACTAAAGCCATAACGTGAGAAAAGTGTGAAGACTTGGCAAGATTTAGGAGTGTCGCAAGGAAAAATGTTTATAACACTCGCGACACTTCGCGAGTTATTCCCGAAAATAAAGGACAGCTTAGCTGTCATCCACTGTGTATTACCCTATATAAAGGGTTGAATTAGTCTGTTGTGAGGAGAGTTCTTTTTGAATTGTTAAGCAAGTCATAAGGAGAGAGAAAATCTAGAGTGATTGTAATTTCTTTAGATCTGATATATCTATCCTTGTAAACATTTCGAGAAGATTATCAATGAAAGTATATAATTAATCATCTTCCAATGTGTTAATTAAGCAAATTCTAGTGAGGGGTGTAGTGTGGGATTTCCTGCAACTACGTATGCGCTAGAAACAGGGATGAGTAGAAGATCAACCTTGTGAATTGGAAGAATCAGGTGTAACAAGAAAGAAATTTCGAATAATTCTCAACAATTTACTAAAATTGAGAAATTGCTAGAAGAAGGAATGCATCAGAACAACCAACGATTGTAAGGAGAAGTGGGAGATTAGCTGGGGAAAGGAGAAATGAAGTAGGTGAACCATCAAGGATAAATGCAAGAGATAGAGAAGAAGGTCAAATTCAACCACCAATTCAACCAAAGACCTGAATAGAGTAATAGATTATGATAGAGTGAGCGTGCATACATGGAGATCAGATTCTATGGAAGAAAGAGAAGAAGTGCAACAACTGATGAATAATGGACAAGAGGAGAGAAATCGAGAAGAAATGGGAGAAACAGCTCATAGAAATGAAGAAATTGTAGCATTAGAAACGTTGAGACAAACAATACATGAAGAAAGGCGTCTAGAAAGCGGGAAGAACGCGCAAATTTAACGAGGCAAAACCACGAATTAAGGATGGAAAATAGGAGGCTGCAAAATAGAAGATCGAGAAGTAATAACAGATCAAGAATCTTCGCAGAAATATTACCTGCAAAAAACGTTAATGAAGAAAATTTGGAAAGGGAACTAAGTTTTGGCGAAAGAGGTCGTGAAGGAAGAGAAGTAGTAGAAGATCATTATATTCCACGTCCTGAAGATCTACAGAATGGTCAAAATGACGGAAATCAAGAAAATAGGCAGCGTCAAGGGCAAAATGATCCAATTAATGAAGAAAATCAGGGAGAAGGAAGAAGAATATTGCTTGGGAGAGAAACACGAAGGAAACAAAAGGAAATTGAAGATGACATTGAAAAACATTATATTGAACAAGCACGTTTATCTCGCGAGAGGGAAAGATTGAGAGCAGAAATGGAAGAATAGGAATTGGAGGAAGCAGTTCGGCAGAACAATCATGACAATCGAGAAAGAAGGCGCGAGCATAATCGCAATAATGGAAATATTAACGAAGAATATGAAAGAGTACAAAGGAGAATTGGTAGACAACCAAGAAGAGAAAATGATAGATACAATGGTGTGCACATTCGCGAACGAGATGAAGGAGAAAGTCGCAGAGAAAGAAGAGAAGACCAGGACTTTAGAATTAAGAAATTATTGCGGTCATAACATCATCAAATGGGTAGAATGTTGAACAAGAAAACCAAGATAGGCGTGAACGCAGCATAAGGAGAGAAACAGAGCTAAAAAGACCAATGAATCCGAACACCGAGGTAAATGAACAAATTTTAAGAGAATTGGCGGAGATGAGAGGAATGTTGAATAGTAGAGGAGGTGAAGGAAGAAGACAATTGGATGAGGCAATCGAGGAAGCTGCAAAAACCCCATTTACTTTAGAGGTGCAGTTAGGTGGGATACCCCCAAAATGCAATTTACCTGCGTTAACCAGCATTTTTGATGGAACAACTTGCGCAATACAACACATCAAAGCGTATGTAAGATGTATGTTACAATGGGAAAGTCATGACGCTATATTGTGCAAATATTTCGCATCAAGTTTAACAGGAGAAGCACTGAAGTGGTTTGAAGGTTTACCAAGAAACACCATCACGTCATTCAACCATCTACAAGCTATATTCTTAGGGAAGATTGAAGATGTATTTGGGCTAAAACAAAGGGTTGGCGAAAGTTTAAGACACCTAACTGTGAGATGGAAGACGATGTGTAGCGAGATGGCTGGAAGAGTAGATGAAAGATATCTCATTTTATCATTTATAAACGCTATGTTCGCAACCAATCTGCTATATATTCAAATTTTTAGAGTCAAGAATACAATCACGATGACGGAGCTGCGAGAATTGCAAGAGGAATATATTGCTTTGGAAGAAAGGCAAAATGAGGTGGAGTCGTACCCGATTGCGAATACAAGTTCAAATGCTGCGAATGCGAGTTTGTTACCTAGGTTAATACACACAGTGGCGAGTACCTCGCAAGGGCAACAAGAGAGAGTGGTAGATGATGGACATCCAAAGTTAGTTGCCATGGGAAGCCGAGATCAAGAAGAGTTTGAAAGAGAAAGAAATTACTACAACCGTGGCGGCAATAACAAAATTCAGAGACTTGATCACTCGCAAGAAACTTATGGAAGTCAAAAACAGAATTATCATGGAGGTCAGCGACGTCATAGAGTAGTATGGGAAGAAATCAAGATGCCACCACTGAATACTAGTGTGGAAAAAATATGGGAAGCTATACTCCTGATGGAAAACATACCCGCACCATGGAACATGGGGAATGAACCACCACCAAGTGATAGAAGTCACGAATTCTGCTCTTACCACCGTTTTCATGGACATCTGACAAATGACTGCAGAAACATAAAAAGAATCATCCTTAGAATGATCGATCAAGGGAAGCTGAATCACTTTCTAAAAAGTGAAGAGAAAGTTCAACAATTTCCTCCACCACCATCAAAGGGGAAAGAAACGTTCGTAATAGAAGTTGGGGCGAAAGCTAAAAATTTATTTTGTAACTTCATTGTTCACTCATATCGCACAATTGAAGATTTTCATGATAATATACTCAGTAGGGTTTTTGTGAGGGATGTTGATAATAAAGAAGTAATGAATATTGCGAAGATGTCGCAGTTAAAAGAATGGCAAATGCAGATTATTTCTTTCAACACAGAAGAGATTCCTGAAGGCAAAGAGACGCATGACAACCCATTGGTTGTAAAATTGGAGATTAATCCAAAACCAGTAGATGGCGAAGACGATGAAGCAGAGAATTGTTGGGCGATCAATTGAATACTGATTGACACTGGAAGTTCAGTAAACATCCTCTTTTACCATACTTACAAGACTATGGGAGGAAAGGATGCAGAATTGATACCTTCAACATACAAGATATATGGTTTCAATGGCACAACAAACAAGCCTAAAGGAGAAGTTCATATGAAAATACCTCTGCAAGGATTATCTACTGATATTATGTTCTGTGTGGTCGATGTGGAATCCCCTTATAATGCATTGATTGGAAGGCCATGGTTGCACGACATTTTGGGAGTAGCGTCAACATATCATCAGTGTATAAAATTTCCTCATCCTAGTGGTGTTGGAATTATAAAAGGAGATTGGACAGAGGGACAAAAATGTTATGAGATCGATGTGGAGAGCTGCGAAGAGAGAGCTGAGAAAAGAAAGGGTTGGAAACAACATGCAAAAGATGAGAAAATAAGAGAAAGATTAATGGTGGATGCCATTGATGTAAGAGGAGAAGATACATTGCGAAACAAGTGCATGAAAACAGTTGGAAATTATGATGGAAAGGAATCATTAAGAGATTTGAATAATATAGAAGCAGAGAATAGCAAGAGCAAAAAGTGTAAGAAGTGAATAATCATCAAAAAGCAACAACAAAAGATTGTTCGGAGTAAGAGGAAGAAACAATAATTGATGAAGAAATATGCGAGGATCTCGCTGATAGGTGTAGAATACACCGTATTTACTATCTAGTAGTTTATGCTTTCTTTGCTATTTTTCGTGTAAATTATGTATTTTACGTGTGTTTTTGAGTTATTAGGTACTCGGGAGTCATACGGAGGAAAAGAAGAAGAAATTACTCTATTTGAGCAAAAAGGGCAAGATTGTCATTTTATGGGCGAGCACTATCCGGAGCCAATCAAGGGTTAAGGGGTAACCTACAGAAGTGCTAAAGGCACCAGGGCAGAAACTCAGGGCAACCAGTAGAGGTGGTACCTATCCCTGGGGCGTAACAATCCAACCTCGAACTACTCTACCCTAAATCGACATATTCATCTCTTTCATTCAGTTTCATTACATTTCCCTGAAAATGAGAAGAAGAACAAGTTGCTAATGCTAATGATTGACGCTGGGCCGAGAAGAAATTGGTTGCCGCCGTTAATGGAGGAGAGAAAATAGGTGTCGTTCTTTGATAAGTGAATCACGAGAGAAGAAATTAGGGTTCCGAGTTGAAGACGAAATCAAGAGATGGGTTAAAGCGCTGTCAAGTTAAAATGGGTTCGATGTTCTTTGGTCTAGAGATGAAATCAAGGTTTAGCAAGATTAAAGGTGGGTCGGTGACGTTGATGATTGAGAAGCAGAGATGAAATCGAGATCGACTCAAGAAGAAATGAGGGTGTTGGCGATGAAGGTGGTTGTTGATTATCTTATTCGGAGATCGTAATCGATTCAGGGAAAGAGGAGATTAAATGGGTTTGTGTTGTTGTAAGCCTGGGTTTGATTGGAATTAATGGAGTTGATTTATCGATTCAATGAAGCTACAACAGATTGGAGCCGGATTTGGGGTTTGAAGAACTCAGGGGATCGAGCTCGTTTTGAGCTGATATAGATGGATATTGCAACCAGGATTGAGATGAAGAACAGTGCAAAGGGAGATTAAGGTGGTGCTCAGCTTATGGTGAGAAAAGAAGATGTTGGTGCTGTGGAAAGTGAATAACAGATTTACAGGCAATGGTGGTACTGAGTTTGATGCAGCTCAGAAGAGCAAGGTGGTGCAGGACAAGGTGCTTATGGAGATGGTATGAAGACCTGTTGTGATGTTACCTGATGATGGAAATGAATGTTGCAGTGAGCAGGGAAGCAAGGATTAAGATGGCAGTGGTAATGAAGCTAGTTGGGGGTCTCTGGTGAAGAATGAATGACTGAGAATTGAGAGATTGGAAGATTGAAGCAATGTTGAAATGCTCAATAGATGTATGTGCTAGGAATTCTTAACATGGAATGAAGATCGGCGTGAATGTGGCACAGGAAGCCCCTGTAAGTAGCCGAAACTTCGGCCAAATCATCCTTCGGCGAGTCAACTTTGAGCCGATCCGAACGAGTTCGATGACCGAGCCGAACGAGTTCGATAACCGATCCATTACTAGACTCATCCGAGTAAGACTCGCAAGACCAACCAGCGGCTGACTCGTCCTGACTCAGTAGCTGACTCTCTGACTTGACCCGGTTGACTAACAGTCGACTGTTAAGTTTGACTTTTGACCGTTAGTCCTAACGGAGGACTGACGGAATATTCCGTCGAATATTCCTTTAACGGAGAAATTTTCAGGCGACCGGCGGCAACAATTCCGGCCACAATCCCAGTTTTCCGGCGAGCAAAAATTCCAGAATTTTCTATGGACTTCTCTCATGGGTGTGAAGACTTGGGCTATGAATTGGATGGAGAATTGGACTCAAATTTGGAAAGAGAAGGTGGAAGAGTTGAGAAAGACTTGAATTTGGAAGTTGAATTGCTAAAGGAAAAGGATTCTAATCCTTGGAAGAGTTGGAGAATATTGAAGCCTATAAATAGAGAAGTTTTCTATACCTCTCTACACACCTCTCTACACACACAATTCTTTTCTTTTCTTATTCTTTGTGTGAACTCTTTAACATGAGTAGCTAATTTTATTGATTGAGGATGAATTCCTAGTTCTTAATATGATTTGAGTTTTTGTTTTTAATTCTATCTTGAAGTTTTCACATGATTGTCGTTTGTTTTTACTAATAGGAATGATCTTAATGACATTCATGATTGATTGATAGATTGTTTAGAATGCATGCTAAATTGATTTGTTAGTTTAATCTAAAGCTAGTGAAAGTTAGGGGATAAGTAATCGTTTCTTGACTCTTTACATAAGTAGCAAACACGAGACCTTGCGGAGGGATTCCGTGGAGCAATTGTGTGTAGAAACAACGTTAGCAAGTGGACCTTGAGCTAAGAGTCTAACTACTAATATCAACCTAAGAAATTCACAAAACTTAATGCATGAGCCAAGTTACATCTAGGTTGAGCTAATTCTAGGTGGCTTGGTGATTAGAATCCGGTAGTCGAGAACTTCCGTGTCCGGTGATACAAGGGATTTAGGGGTTTAGCACTGAGCTAGCTGCTTTACCTACGGTTGGTGATAATTTGTGACTAATAACAAGTAGAAAAGAACATAACTTTAATCATTGTTTCGTAACGAAGAAGGATTCCTTGATCTTGTCTCTCTTATTGCTTTCAATTTTACCTTTTAACTGCTTTGTTTATTTTCTTTTGCTTTTTACACCCCCCTTTCGTGACAATTTTTACAACTAGAATCTCGTGCTCCTCGTGGGATCGACCTTGACTACCCTATATTACTTGTTAATTAGGTAGTAAAGTATTAATTAATTTGTTGTGGTTACGACACGCATCAAATTTTGGCGCCGTTCGGGAGCAAGCGGATGATTTTAGTTGTTTTTATTTTTCTTTTTGCTTTATTCTTGTTTTGTTGGATTCTATTCCGTATCTAACTTGGTTTTTGAATCTTATTTCAGGTGCCGGTTTTCCATGTACGGTGGACGAGAGCAAGCATATTACAACAATCAATACGGTTTTCAACCTCAACATTATGACAACTTCCAACCATCCTTAGGATACAATCAAAACCAATCTTTTGGCTATGATCAATTTCCTACAGAACCTTATGGATATTCTCATACATATCAACAACCTTATGACGGGTATGTAAGTGGACAATCACAAGGATGGGAGGATAGTTTTGTTTATGATCAGAAATTCTCTAGTTTTGCAGATAAGATGTTGGCCATGATTGGGGATCTTCAACAAAAGTTGCAAGAATCACTACAAGACCAGCAACCTTATGTTTGGGAGGAACCACATCGAGAAATTCAAAGGAATTCGGAGAAGATATACGAACAAATTAACCAACCTTTGGAGACTTTTGATGACGCTAGTGTAGATTACTCGAGCCTTGATCTTAATAATGATCAATCACCTATTCAAAAGGACGAGCTTGAGGAAGATGCATTTATTGCTTGGCAAAAATTTCTTAGGGAAAGATGGGAGTCCGCGGAAGTGTATGAATGTTCCGACAATGAGGGAGTTATTCCAACTCCGGATCATAATAACGATCCTTCACCTATTCAAAAGGAGGAGATTGGGTGTGACTTACCTATTGTTATAAACGAAGTAACACCCGCACAAGAAGATCTTACAATCTATACCGATGAAAATCATTTTAGTGAATGGCCCGATTCCGATGATGAGAATGTTGAAGAGATGATACTAGAGGATGAAACCACATTCATTGATTTTGTGGAAGACCCAATTGAACTTGCGAATGATTTTGATGATGCCGAGACTTTGGTTAAGGTAAAAAATGACGAAGAATGGTTGCAAGGTTTAATAGAGGACCACGATATACAAGAGGTAAGTAATTCACTCGAATTTTTTAAGGATGAAGAGGATTCTATAATACAAGAGATTGTGCAAGGTTTGTCTAACCCTTTGCCTATTGATTCTTCTCCTTCACCTCTTATTGGTTTGAATGTATGTGCTTCGAAAGTATTTTTGGATGATTTTGTTTCTAGATATCCACCATTGGAAACACTTGATTCTAACACTATGCAGGTTTGCCAAGAGGAATACATGGAAGTTCCCGAATTCTATGTTCTTTATACACTTCCGAGTGTGGACGAGAATAAGTGTGGGGGAAATTTCTATCGAGCGATAATTTCACTATTGTTTTCTTGTGCTAATATTTGTATGGAGTTATTGTTTGTAAAACAGGTATTATGGGTGGATCCTCAAATTTTCCGATTGTTAGTATATGGGGAATGAATCTTGCAAGAGCCAAGTCGGGCCGTCGACTTTAAAACAAGCGCTTAATGGGAGGCAACCCATCGGTTTTGTATTTCTTATCCTTTTGCTTTTTGTTATTTCTTTTTCTTGTTCCTTATCATGTTAAAATTTCCCACCTTGACTTTACTAGGAGGATTCAATTACATTGAGGACAATGTAAGGTTTAAGTGTGGGGGAGTGGTTAAGCATGTTTTTAAAACAAAAATTACAAAAAAAATTAAAAAATTTTGAAAAAAAAAAGAAAAAAAAGTTTTACTTAAAAATTCCAACTTTTAAAGATTTTAGAGTCACTAGCATACTTCTAGGTATGTTTACATAGAGATTTTGACCGACATAATTGAACTTGGAAATGTTAGAGAACTACATTCGGATTTCTTGCTTGTTTGAGTGTTAAATAATGGATTTAATCATGCCGGTGATGCGAATTTGGTGCGGGGAGAAAGGCGTTATTAGAGTTCTTTGATCAATCATTAGTGGAGACTACCCGTATTCATATCATGAGAGGCACCGACCAGAATTCTTCCATCTACTAAAGAGCTTCTTTTGAGTGTGTGTCACCATACGTTAATTCCGGGTAGAATGGTGAGCTACCCAACCTCCCACCAATAGAAGCACTACTCTTTGATCTCTTGAGTGCTAATTTTGTCAATCATGAGGGTGATGTCCATGGATGAAAGCTTCCTTCTTGTAGTTCGATTTGCAGTTAGCACCATTCTCTCTCGCGACAACAACGGATCCATAGAAACACCATCATCATCAACAAGGAGCGACATCAAAATCTACAAGGAAAGTTGAAAAAGTTTAAGGTTTACAAGCAACGGAACGAGAAAAAGAGCAAATTTCAAATACAAGTAAAGCAACATACAAAGTGCAGATTTTTACATATATGTTGAAGACTTACAATACAATGAGGTAATTTTATATTCAAGTATGAAGACTTATTCATGAATGCGAAGAAAATTAAAAGGTGAAAATTTTTGAAGTTTATGATTTCAAGACGATACAAGTTGTGAAGAATCAAGTGGTAAAATACTTCTCCCACGGCCATGGTTTATTTTTGTATTTAATTTCTCTTGTTTCAATTTCAAAAAAAAAAAAAAAAAAAAAAAAAAAAAAAAAAAAAAAAAAAAAAAAAAAAAAAAAAAAAAAAGAAAAGAAAAAAAAAGAGAAAAACAAGAGAAATATTTGTTCTTATTTAATGAGCCATGGGGAAGGAAAATTTATAAGGAAGTTTCAAGCGACAAGGATTTTTAAGGTAAAAAGAGTTACAAATTGTTAAGGATTTATGAAATTCAAGGGTTTATCATCAATAGTTGAAACCAAAGACGAAGACCAAGAAGATCAAGACGAGGAGCGGAAGACGTTTCTATTGGATGCCGTGAGAGTGGTGTTATCATAATTGGCGATCGGATGTGAAGGTGAGTAAGTAATCTCATCCTCGATAATAATGGTTGATTTCCTTTCGTAGAGATCGTCAGAAAAATGGTTTTTCAAAATATTAAAAGATGTGGGTTTTTAAAAATATTTCGGAAGTTGTCCTTCCCACCATTCAACGTGTTGCGGGGAATTCTCTCTTCATTCCTACCGCACACATTGAGAACCATAAAAAAGTCGTCTTTTTGAGTGCAATTATCATAAAATCCTTTTTGGTGAGGCAGAAGTCGAGGCGAAATGCTTATTGATCGTTTCTCAAACACGCGTTCTCTCATTATGGTGTGGTTATTTCTCACTCAACATTCAAGAATGAGAATATGTTCTTTAGTATTTCTAACTTCTTATTACTAGCATGCAGAAACTCTATGTCCTCATAGCTTTTTGGATGCTTGTGACGCTTGAACGCTTTGAAGTTGTGAGTTTTTAGTTTGATTTGCTCGAGGACTAGCAAAGTCTAAGTGTGGGGGAATTTGATAGGTGTAGAATACACCGTATTTACTATCTAGTAGTTTATGCTTTCTTTGCTATTTTTCGTGTAAATTATGTATTTTACGTGTGTTTTTGAGTTATTAGGTACTCGGGAGTCATACGGAGGAAAAGAAGAAGAAATTACTCTATTTGAGCAAAAAGGGCAAGATTGTCATTTTATGGGCGAGCACTATCCGGAGCCAATCAAGGGTTAAGGGGTAACCTACAGAAGTGCTAAAGGCACCAGGGCGTAAACTCGGGGCAACCAAAGAGAGGTGGTACCTATCCCCGGGCGTAACAATCCAACCTCGAACTACTCTACCCTAAATTGACATATTCATCTCTTTCATTCAGTTTCATTACATTTCCCTGAAAATGAGAAGAAGAACAAGCAATATTGCTAATGATTGACGCTCTTTGAGAAGAAATTGGTTGCCGCCGTTAATGGAGGAGAGAAAATAGGTGTCATTTTGCCGATAAGTGAATCACAGAGAAGAAATTAGGGTTCCGAGTTGAAGACGAAATCAAGAGATGGGTTCTGGCGCTGTCAAGTTAAAATGGGTTCGATCTGTTGCTGGTCTAGAGATGAAATCAAGGTTTAGCAAGATTAAAGGTGGGTCGGTGACGACTGATGATTCAGAGAAGCAGAGATGAAATCAGAGATCGACTCAGTAAGAAATGAGGGTGTTGGCGATGAAGGTGGTTCTGTTGATTATCTTATTCGGAGATGCTGCAATCGATTCAGGGAAAGAGGAGATTAAATGGGTTTGTGTTGTTGTAAGCCTGGGTTTGATTGGAATTAATGGAGTTGATTTATCGATTCAATGAAGCTACAACAGATTGGAGCCGGATTTGGGGTTTGAAGAACTCAGGGGATCGAGCTCGTTTTGAGCTGATATAGATGGATATTGCAACCAGGATTGAGATGAAGAACAGTGCAAAGGGAGATTAAGGTGGTGCTCAGCTTATGGTGAGAAAAGAAGATGTTGGTGCTGTGGAAAGTGAATAACAGATTTACAGGCAATGGTGGTAATTGAGTTTGATGCATCTCGGAAGAGCAAGGTGGTGCGGGACAAGGTGCTTATGGAGATGGTATGAAGACTGTTGTGTCTTTGTTACGATGATGGAAATGAATGTTGCAAAGTGAGCGGGGAAGCAAGGATTAAGATGGCAGTGGTAATGAAGCTAGTTGGGGGTCTCTGGTGAAGAATGAATGACTGAGAATTGAGAGATTGGAAGATTGAAGCAATGTTGAAATGCTCAATAGATGTATGTGCTAGGAATTCTTAACAGGGAATGAAGATCGGCCTGAATGTGGCCTGGGAAGCCCTGTAAGTAGCCGAAACTCGGCCAAATCATCCTTCTGGCGAGTCAACTCGGAGCCGATCCGAACGAGTTCGATGACCGAGCCGAACGAGTTCGATAACCGATCCATTACTAGACTCATCCGAGTAAGACTCAGTAAGACCAACCAGGCAGCTGACTCGTCCTGACTCAGTAGCTGACTCTCTGACTTGACCCGGTTGACTAACAGTCGACTGTTAAGTTTGACTTTTGACCGTTAGTCCTAACGGAGGACTGACGGAATATTAAAATCGAATATTCCTTTAACGGAGAAATTTTCGGGCGACCGTGGCGGCAACAATTCGGCCAAATTCCAGCCGCAATCCCGATTTTCCAGCGAGCAAAAATTCAGAATTTTCTATGGACTTCTCTCATGGGTGTGAAGACTTGGGCTAGGAATTGGATGGAGAATTGGACTCAAATTTGGAAAGAGAAGGTGGAAGAGTTGAGAAAGACTTGAATTTGGAAGTTGAATTGCTAAAGGAAAAGGATTCTAATCCTTGGAAGAGTTGGAGAATATTGAAGCCTATAAATAGAGAAGTTTTCTATACCTCTCTACACACCTCTCTACACACACAATTCTTTTCTTTTCTTATTCTTTGTGTGAACTCTTTAACATGAGTAGCTAATTTTATTGATTGAGGATGAATTCCTAGTTCTTAATATGATTTGAGTTTTTGTTTTTAATTCTATCTTGAAGTTTTCACATGATTGTCGTTTGTTTTTACTAATAGGAATGATCTTAATGACATTCATGATTGATTGATAGATTATTTAGAATGCATGCTAAATTGATTTGTTAGTTTAATCTAAAGCTAGTGAAAGTTAGGGGATAAGTAATCGTTTCTTGACTCTTTACATAAGTAGCAAACACGAGACCTTGCGGAGGGATTCCGTGGAGCAATTGTGTGTAGAAACAACGTTAGCAAGTGGACCTTGAGCTAAGAGTCTAACTACTAATATCAACCTAAGAAATTCACAAAACTTAATGCATGAGCCAAGTTACATCTAGGTTGAGCTAATTCTAGGTGGCTTGGTGATTAGAATCCGTAGTCGAGAACTTAGTGTCCAGGTGATACAAGGGATTTAGGGGTTTAGCACTGAGCTAGCTGCTTTACCTACGGTTGGTGATAATTTGTGACTAATAACAAGTAGAAAAGAACATAACTTTAATCATTGTTTCGTAACGAAGAAGGATTCCTTGATCTTGTCTCTCTTATTGCTTTCAATTTTACCTTTTAACTGCTTTGTTTATTTTCTTTTGCTTTTTACACCCCCCTTTCGTGACAATTTTTACAACTAGAATATCGTGCTCCTCGTGGGATCGACCTTGACTACCCTATATTACTTGTTAATTAGGTAGTAAAGTATTAATTAATTTGTTGTGGTTACGACACGCATCACTCGCCATTCAGAATGTATGACAATTTGATTAAAGAATTGAAAAACAAAAATGATTAAACAATGTAAGATTGTGCGATAGTTTCGCAAACAAAATGAATGATTGAATGAATTAACAAAAATGAAAGAGTGAGTGAATGGGACGAACCTTTATGGCGTACACCCTAGTTCGCGAATGACATTTCGCAAGAGGCAAATGTAAGACCTAAAGTGCGTCATATAAGGGGGCATCTCTTGACATGGCTCAGTGAAAAGGTTACACCGCTCCTGGAACCTGAGTCATGAAGATTTGGGGCCCATGAAAGCCTATCCGGGAGAGATACCTTGGATTTCCAACTATATATATATATAAGGTTATACCCTGGTTGGACGCCCGAGGATCTCTTCTTAGGAGTCGATGTATGCTCAAGGCGCGGGGTACACGGTTGAGCCAAGAGTGCCAGGGTATTTGAAGTGTCTCGGCTATTCTTGGCAAGTCTTGGTATATGCTGCACTCGGCCCGAAGAAAACTCCACTTAGGGTGCAGTCTCGTAACCATAAGCCATATAGGTATAAGGGATAAGAGGCTGCGAAAACAACTAGTTGTTGTTAAGACCGGATGGGAGGAGCTAGTCTTGTATGGCCGATGTACGCCTCCTTGAAGGGGCAACCGAGGGGAGAAGATAAGGGCGGCACCCTCCATTAGGGAGCTGATAAGTGTCAAAAGACGCAAATGTCATGAGACTTTATTTTCGCAAGGAAATTTAGGCTTGTCATATTTGTACAATGATCCTGTAGAGGCAATAATACTGACGCAAGGATAAGGCGAGATCAATGGGTTTTTGCATGAAAATGCAAAAACGTCCTGCGATTTCGTCGCAAAGACGGCAATGTCATGGGATTTTACACTCGCAAGAGTATTTAGGCCTGTCATATTGTCGCAGAAAAATATCCTGCAGAGGCAAAAATACTTAACAAATGATAAGACAAGGTCAATGGGTCATTACATGAAAATGTAAAGACGTCCTGCGATTTTGTCGCAACGAGGGGTGGCGAAATAAGACCTTTAATTAGGAAGGCAAATAAGACCACACAAAAATGATAAGGCAAGAGCAATGGATTTCTTCATTTGTGAAGACATCCTGCGATGTTGTCGCAATAATGAACTTCAACATAACTAAAGATATAGACATGCATAAAATTGAGGAAGCGAGTAAGCTTGCGAAAACGATTATGTTCCATCATAGAGTTACAAATAATAAAGGATGAAGTCAGAGATTTCATTACTCAGATATAATTGGTCAAATCACTCATTTGAAAATGAATAACAGAGGCAAGTATGGGAATGAATAGGATAAAATCTTGTTATTCATTTCCACATGATGGATTTATGCATTCATAATGATAGTTAGCTGAATTATAAAGAAGAATTGCTTGACGAATACGCGCAAGTAAAGAAAACGAAGATTGAATTCATATTTTACAATCCAAGAAGATTGAAAGAGTATATATATTACAAGAAGCGAAAGAAGAAAAAGAAGTTAATACTTTGAGGATTCTTCTTCTTGGTCAGATTCTTCAGTTCCATCATTCTTTTCGCCATAATCTTCTTCTTCGCTAGCTTCACTATCAGAGACATCCCAGAAAGGCGTATCCTCAGGAATAACATCGCGAAGACAAGGATATGAACTAAGAGGAATGCGGTGATCATTGCAAACCATTTCAATAGTTTGATTGCGAAAACGAACAGCAGTATTGTTGAAATTCGCCACTGTAGCTTGTAACTGTTTCTTCAACTTAGAATACTTGTTATTGCGAAGAGAAAGGCCTTCTGCGAGTTCCCCTTTTTCAGACTCAAGTTCTTCAATCCTTGTTTGAAATCTCTTCTCAGATTCTGCAAAACATATGATAATGAATTAACAACACTATAACAGTACTACAGAGGTAAAGAGCAGTAAAGTATAATAAACAACCTTCTCTGTCAGATATCATATCTTTAACCAAGGCAGTATGCTCGGTATGAAGACTAACATCAACACCTAAATTATTCCTGGCATTATCTAGAACCTTCGCAGCCCAAGCGAACTCATTACCATTATTTATAATAAGAAGCGAACGAACTTGCTCTTCTCGCTCCATAAGTATGGCATTCTGACGAAGGGATTCATCTCGTTCAATTTGTACTTCGAGAAGAGATTTTTGAAATATTGCTAATGCCTGTGCACCCTTATTAGCAGTACGGTCTTTCTCATCTATAAGGCCACTAATTTTCTTCCTTTGAAGCTCGATTTTTCCTATAGGAATCAAGATACATTTGTTTAAATCGGTTGGCTAAACCTAAACTAGCTCTATGTTCAATCTCTAAGAGGCGACATTTGGTTCGAAGTTCATTTAATGAAAGAGAATCAATTTTGTTTGACGAGTTACTTAAAGACTCGTTGAGATGGGTGAGAAGAACATCATTATCCATAGGCTCGGGAAATGAATGGAGAAGAATGGCTTCTTCAGAGAGATTATATATGTCTGCGAAAATAATAAATCAGGCAAAGAATAGTAGTGACAAAGTAAAGACGATTTGAAGAGTAAAAGTTTTATACCATAAAGTTCTTGGTTTGCACTTTGAAGAGTAGACATCTTAGTCTTCCGAGAAGCGATTCGATTTCCAATTGTTGAATTCTTTCATCTTTCTTGCGAGACATCGCAACCTCAATTTCTAGTTCTCGGATCTTCTCTTTAAGTTGGAGATTTTTTCTTTTCAAGGTTGTCGCGTCTTTTCTCGAGATCTGAGGCAACAACAAAGGAAGCTCTCCCAGACATAAAAAGGAAAATAAAGAAATTGTTAAGATAAAGCTTATAATAGAAGTTACAGAGAAGCAAAGGAATATGAATATACCAAAGCATTGAGAGCATTCAAGTGGATGGAAGTCAATGTTCGGGAAACTCCGCGAAAAGATTCATTATCCTCTAATAGCGGGGCATCGCAAATATTCGCGAGAGCTTTGCAGGTTGCAGTTAAATGATCATCGCCTAATCCTTGCATAGAATCGGAGAAGATACCAGATAACTGCGCCATAGCAGAGGTGACTGAATGATTTTCCTTCGCAGAAGAAGTACCAATCTCATTTTCATCTTCGTCAATGTTCTCGCTGGTTTGGGAATTAGAATGAGAAAGAGATTGGAGTTTCCGTTTTTTAGAAGATGGACCAGAAGATTTATTCTTGCGAGAAATGATTTTACCCTTGCCTTTAACTTTAGCAGCTTCAGCTTCTTCAAAATCAACCTTCGCACACGTATGAAGATAAGAAACAGAGGCAACAATATTGTTTAAAATAACAAAAGAAAATGTTTCTTACTTCATCCGTGAGTGATCGGAGTATTGCCATGGTACTCGCCTTTGGATCTTCCTTATACTTCTTTCTCATTCTGGCAATCTAAAATTTTTTGAAAGGTTTAATAAGTAAAAAAGGAAGAAAATGACGCAAAGCGAAATTGAAAAAAAAAAGGAAATATACCTCTTTTGCCTTCTCAGACCGCTTAAACTCCCAAGGATGGTAATTCGCGAGGTGTGCAGGAAGAACATGTGAACCTACGATGTAAGGTCCACTCAAAAATAAAGGAACAACCCACCATTTCTCATCCTTGGAATGACGAGGAGTACTATTATTGCCCGAATGCCAATCAATATCTTGCATGAGCAGTTTATCAGCATCAACATTATCTTTTTTCTTCAGTCGAGCGCCCCAGCGAGATTTATCATTTCTCATGTTTATTACTGCATAATTCGCAAAGAAACTTTCTACAGTATACTTCTCAGCAATTATCTCCAAATTTACAAATCTAGGATCTCTAACGAGAGCAGGATATAAAGATCCTTTACCAGCGCCACGGTTTGCGAATTCAAGCATTAAACGGATGCAGTCGCCACTCAACTGATAGACAGCTCGCGAGAATTTTTCATGAGCAAGGATTTCATAGAATAATGGTATCTCGGGATTATATAGAGGAATGGGAAGTCCTGCGAGGAGTTGACCTAGCGAGACTATGATTTTATGATCATCACATTGATGATCAGAAAACAATTTTGCATAAAGTATATATGAAGATTCTTGATCAGGAATGGTTGATAAAGTGAAACCCTTTTCTTGTAACTTCTTTTGAACATCATTGAAAAGGGATGCGTATGTACGACCAAGCGAAGCCATTGTTAAAGTAGTATGGGAATGAAGGGTGAAGCAAAAATCAAGAGAAGGAAAAAAGGATTTACAGTAGCAGAAACGCAAATTACAGAGGAAAGAAGCTGAAGGAAAGTTGCAGAAAGAAAATAAAAGAGAAAAAGAGAAAAACGAGAAAACTATATATAGAGAAGAGAATCCTCGAGAAAAGAAATGCATTTAATGCGAGATGGGACGTGAATGGTCAAGAATAAGCGGTTGAAAGAGACGTGTCAAGAAAAGAGTGGAAGAAGAAACACCTGTAATAAATTCCGTACATAAATAAATGAGTAAGAATGAATAATCGCGAGATAAAGATGAGCAGCTGCGGCATTTTAAAAAAAAATATATTGGTTCTCATGACATTCTCTTCTTCGCAGAGAAGACATGAGAAGAGGCAAGATGTAGGGACAGAATATCACGACATCAATACTTTGCGAGAATAATAAACGACTACATTGCGAAGGCGTCGCAGGTAATAAATATAAATGACGCAATAGATGACGAAAGCCATAACGTGAGAAAAGTGTGAAGACTTGGCAAGATTTAGGAGTGTCGCAAGGAAAAACGTTTATAACACTCGCGACACTTCGTGAGTTATTCCCGAAAATAAAGGACAGCTTTTTGTCATCCACTGTGTATTACCCTATATAAAGGGTTGAATTAGTCTGTTGTGAGGAGAGTTCTTTTTGAATTGTTAAGCAAGTCATAAGGAGAGAGAAAATCTAGAGTGATTGTAATTTCTTTAGATCTGATATATCTATCCTTGTAAACATTTCGAGAAGATTATCAATGAAAGTATATAATTAATCATCTTCCAATGTGTTAATTAAGCAAATTCTAGTGAGGGGTGTAGTGTGGGATTTCCTGCAACTACACAATTAATGCATTATAGGGGGACTCCACATCAACTATGCAAAACAAAATTTCAGTTGATAATCCTTTCAGTGGTATTCGCATATGAGCTTCTCCTTTAGGTTTATTAGCAGTACCATTAAAACCATAAATCTTATAAGTTGAAGGTATCAGATCTTCGTCTTTCCCTCCCATAGTCTTGTAAGTATGGTAAAAAAAGGATGTTTACAGAGATTCCAGTATCAATTAAGATTCTATTGATTTCCCATGAATTTTCCGCCGTATCATCTTCATCATCAACAGGTTTTGGGTTAATCTCCAATCTTACCACTAATGGACTGTCATGCATCTCTCCGCCCTCAGGTACCTCTTTTGCAGTAAAAGAAATAATCTGCGTTTGCCATTCCTTTAGTGGCGATGTCTTCGCGATGTTCATTACTTCTCTATTGTCAGCATCTCTTGCGAAAACCCTACTGAGAACACTATCATGAAAATCTTCAATTGTCCTGTGTGAATGTACGATAGAGTTGCGAGAACAAGTTTTGGCTTTCGCTCCAACTTCTACCGCAAATGTTTCTTTCCCTTTTGTTGTGTTTACTCTGTGAATTTCTGGTGGTGGTGGTAATGGTTGAGTCTTCTCTTCACATTTTAAGAAATGATTTAGCTTCCCTTGGTCTATCATTCTGAGGATGATTCTTTTTATGTTTCTGCAATCATTTGTTAGGTGTCCATGAAAATGGTGATAGGAACAGAATTCAAGACTTCTATCACCCGGAGGTGGTTCATTCCCCATGTTCCATGGTGCAGGTATATTTTCCATCATGATTATAGCTTCCCATATCTTCTCCACACTAGCATTCAGCGGGGGCATCTTGATTTCCTCCCATACTACCCTATGACCTCGCTGCCCTCTATGATAATTCTTCCTCTGACCTCCGTAAGTTTCTTGCGGTTGATCAAGTCTTTGAATTTTGTTATTTCCGCCACGGTTATAGAAGTTTCTCTCTCTTTCAAATTCTTCCTGATCACGACTTCCCATGGCTACTAACTTTCGCTGACCATCATCCGTTACCATTTCTTGTTGACCCTGCGAGGTGCTCGCCACTGTGTTTATCAATTTAGGTAACAAACTTGCATTCACAGCTCTTGAACTTGCGTTCGCAACAGGGTATGATTCCATTTCATTTTGCTTTTCCTCTAGAGCAATGTACTCCTCCTGAAGTTCTCGCAACTCAGTCATTGTGATTGTATTCTTGACTCTAAAAACTTGAATGTATAACAGATTGGTTGCGAACATAGCATTAATGAATGATAAAATGAGATATATCTCATCCACACGACCAGCCATATCGCTACACATTGTCTTCCACCTCACGGTCAAATGTTTCAAACTTTCGCCAACCCTTTGTTATAACCCAAATACATCTTCAATACCCGGTCGCGAGGAATTATTACTTATGTACGCCCCTAAAAATATAGCTTGTAAATGGTTGAATGACGTGATTGTGTTTCTTGGTAAACCTTCAAACCATTTCAATGCTTCTCCTGTCAAACTTGATGCAAAATACTTGCACAATATAGCATCATGATTTTCCCATTGTAACATACACCTCACATAAGCTTTGATGTGTTGTATTGCACAAGTTGTTCCATCAAAAATCTTTGGTTAACGCAGGTAAATTACACTTTGGGGTATTCCTCCTAGTTGTACTTCTTGTGTAAATGGAGTTTTCACGGCTTCCTCGATGGCCTCATCCATTTGTCTCTTTCCTCCCCCTTTTCTTGTTCAAGACATTCCTCTCATTTCGCTAATTCTCTCAGGATTTGTTCATTTACATCAGAATTTGAATCTACTGGTCTTTTTAGTTCCGCCTCTCTTCTCCTGCGTTCATGTCTGCTTTGACTTTCTTGTTCATCATTCTCTTCTCGTCTTTCTATGCGATCTTCTCCTTCATCTCTTTCACGAATTCGCACACCGTTTTATCTATCATTTTCTCTTCTTTGCTGCCTATCGATTCTCCTTTGTACTCTTTCATATTCTTCATTGATATTACCATTGTTGCGATTTTGTTCTCGCCTTCTTTCTCGATTATCATGATTATTCTAGCGAATTGCTTCTTCCAATTCCTGTTCTTCCATTTCTGTTCTTAATCTTTCCCTCTCGCAGGCTAGACGTGCTTGTTTAGCATAGTGTCTTTCAATTTCATCTTCAATCTCTTTTTGCTTCCTCCGTGCTTCTCTCCCATGCAATATTCTTCTTCCTTCTTCCTGATTTTCTTCATCAACTGGATTATTCCGCCCCTGACGCTGCCTATTTCCTTGATTTCCATCATTTCGCCCATTTTGAAGAGTCTCGGGATGTGGGATATAACGATCTTCCATTATTTCTCTTCTCTCGCAATGTTCTACACTTGGATTTTGCGCTTCCTCTCGATTTTCTTCATCAGCATTTTCTATAGGTAAAGTTTTCCTTATTTCCTCTCTAACTGATCTTGAGCTTGACCTTGTAGTGCTTCTCGACCTTCTGTTTTGTAATCTCATGTTTTCCATCCTCAACTCATGATTTTGTCTTGTCAAATTTGCACGTTCCTCTGCCTCTAATCGCCTTTCTTCATGAATTATTTGTCTCAATGCCTCTAATGCTGCGATCTCTTCATTTCCATGAATTATTTCTCCAATCCCTTCTCGGTCTCTCCCCTCTTGTCCATTGTTTACCAATTGTTGTTCTTCTCCCCTTTCGTCCACAGAGTCTGATCTCCAAGTATGCACGCTTACTCTATCATAATCCACAGTTCTATTCGGTACTGGTTGAATGGTGATTGAATTTGATTTTCTTCATTATTTCTTGTGTTCATTCTTGAGGATTCCCCCATTTCATTTCTCCTTTCTCCAGCAAGTCTCATACTCCTTATAATAGTTGTTGGTTGTTCTGATGCATATCTTCTTCTAGCCATTTCTCAATTTCAGTAAGTTGTTGAAAATTATATGAAATTCCTTCCCTATTACTCCAAATTTTTTCAAATCACGGTGTCAATCTTCACTCTCTCCCTGTTTCTAGCGCCAATATGTAGTTGCAGGAAATCCTACACTACACCCCTCACAAGAATCTATACAATCAGATCATTTTAGGATGAATAACTGTAATTTTTATTGATTAAACTCTTAAAATGTTTACAAGATGAAAATGGAAATCAGTTAAAGAATTACAATCACTCTAAACTTTCTCTCTCTTAATGACTTGCCCAACACTCGAAAAAAGATCCCCCATCAACAGACCTGTTCAACACTTTATATAGGGTATTACATAGTGGATGACAGCTAAGCTGTCTTTTATTTTCGGGAATGACTTGCGAAATATCGCAAGTGTACAAACATATAATCTCGCAACTCTCCTAGATTTCGCTAGGTCTTCACATCTTTCTCGTGTTTTGGATGTCATCATTCATTACGTCATTTATATTACTCATCTGCGATACGTTCGCAATGCTGTCGTTTATTGATTTCGCGAGGTATTGATGTCGCGATATTCTGATCCCACAGTTGGTTTATCCTGTGAAGATATCATAGAAGGTATCGGTTTATCTTGCGACGATATCGCAGAAGGAGTTTTGAGCTTGAATACAGGAAAGGAAACAGAGGATTCAACATTTTTAGAACGACGAGTTTTCTTGGGGGATTTATCAGTATTTTTGTCATCCTGCGAATCACAAGTCAAATAAGAAACAGAGGCAACAATATTGTTATTAGAAGAATAAGTGTTTCTTAATACCTTGGTATTCGCAGTCTTCCTTTTAGTAACAGCGATTTTCGGTTGCGAGCCCACGGGAACAGTAGGGTTTAGAACTGTGAACTTGGTGTTAGATTTATTCTTACTGAAACAAAAACAACAAGGAAGTCATTAGAGAAAGAATAATATTAGGATAAAACAATTTTGATAGAAGAAATCAATCACAAAAAGATCAATTTTGGCAAAATCAACAAACCTTGATGGCTCCATAGAAACAGTAGCAGAAAAGTGATGAGAACGAGAGCGAGAAAGGTGATGAGAACAAAGAGTAGGGAGATAATAACAAGAAGACGATGAAGAATTGCGAGAAAGAAAAATAGCAAAGTAAAAAGTTGCAGACGATGAAGAAGATGAAATAAAAGAAAGGAAACATCCTCATGGAGAATTTCTCCTTAAATAGACAAGAAAAAAGTGACCGGTTAACATTAAATGTACCGGTAAAAAGGGGAGATTTTGACACGTGTAGGCAGTTACGCCTAATTCACGGAATCCTAGCGGTAGATTGATGGAAAGAAATGAACAGTTGCGGCAGTTTGAAAATAATAATTCTCATGATATTCTCTTCTTCGCAGAGAAGACATGAGAAGAGGAAAGATGTAGGATCAGAATATCGCAACACCAACACCTCTGCGAAATCTATAAACGCTACGTAGCGAAGGCGTCGCAGACGAGTAAAATAAGTGACGCAATGAATGACGACAGCCAGAACACGATAAAGGTGTGAAGATCTAGCGAGAATTAGGAGTGTCGCGAGATTATGCATTTGTACACTTGCGACACTTCGCAAGTCATTCCCGAAAATAAAGGACAACTTTGCTGTCATCCATTATGTAATACCCTATATAAAGAGCCGAACATGCCTATTAGAAGAGAGATCTTTTTCGAGTGTTGAGCAAGTCATTAAGAGAGAGAAAGTTTATAGTAATTGTAATTTCTTTAGCTCTTTTCCATTTTTGTCTTGTAAACATTCAAGAAATTAATCAATAAAAACTATAATTGTTCATCTTCAATGGCTTAGTTGTGTGGATTCTTGTGAGGGGTGTAGAGTAGGATTTCCTGCAACTACAGAAGGCATAGCTGGTGTTGTTGGTCCTTGGATATGGAGTAGGTGATTATGAAGTGCAGTCAAGGGTTGTGAGAAACAGATGGCAGAGCAATGGAACTGCAGGTGGTGATTTCAGTTACACGAATAGAGCAGCTGGAGTTGCAGTGAAGAAGATGAGCAGTTGGAGTTGAACTCAAGTGCAGTGAATGAACTGGTGCTAGTGGTTGCTGCCAAGGGAACTGAGTTGCAGTTGCAGGGATTCACTATAGTGCTATGAACTGGAGAATACTGAAGCTGAATAGAAGATTACAAGGGTTTTGAGTCTGATTCCATGAGTTTGTGGCTGTGCTTGTCTGCCGAGTCGAAGAAGACATGGAATGAGGCTGAGGACGAGAAATTGTGAGCCAATAGAGATCAGGGATGAGCTGGTGACATAAATCTGGGGAAGAATTAAGTCGTGTCGTGACTGGTGGCGTGAAGTAGAGTCGACACTAGAGGAATTTGAGCAGAGAAGAAGTGTTGCTCATTACAGGTAATGGTTTCTATGCATTGAGTGGACTTGCCAAATGTTTAAGCTGAACTGAAGCAAGAGATGAATGCAATGGGTTGTATGGATTGTGAATGGATATTGGAGAAGGAGAAAGTGGTGACTGAAATTGATTATTGCGGAAGGGAAGTGATCGAGTAAGAGACTTGGTTGTGAGTTCTATGGACTTGACAGGCCAAATGTTTAATGGGCTTATGTGCTTTATCTGAGGCCCGATTGGTAGTTGTGAGTATGGGATGGACATATTTGCCGAGATTTGCGGGATATACTTGCGATCAAGGTATTCTAGGGCCTTTGATAAAAGTTGAGATTAAAATATCAATTCTAGTTATTGTGTTGAAAACATGTTAAGGGCTAGTCAAGGGCTAGTCATGATATTTTATAGGATTTCCTTAATATCTTGACAAAGTCAAAGCGGACACTTAATTTAGGACGGAGGGAGTATTATTATTTTTATATTTCCTTGATTTTATGAAATTCCTTGATTTCACGATATTTCCTTCAAATTATGAAAATTCTTTCAAAATCATGAAAATCCCTTCAAATCATGAAATAATACATAAAATAAGGGAAAACTCACGGGATCGGTCCCTAGCCGGCCAACCATGCTCAAGTCGGTCCCACACGCCCTTATTTTATTATTATTAATATTTTTGTTTCCTTCATCTCATGGAAACTCTTTGATTTCAAAAAAACTCCTTGGTTCCAACAAACTCTTTGGTTTTATCATATTTCCCTAAAATCATGAATATATTATAAAAAATTAGGGAAAACACCATGGGACCGGGCTCCTTGGCCGGCCGTCATGCCTTGGCCATATCCGGTCCCACACTTCATGATTCCCTCATTTTCTATTATTTTCCTTCATCTCATGAAGGTTTTGACGGTTTCAGCAAAAACCCTGATTTCTACATATTTTCTCAAAATGTTGCTCAGACGCATACCAGAAAATATCAAAATTCTCAGAATTGAGATACGGACATTTTGGTGACGTGAGCATGTTACCTTGACCGACCAAGGTTGGCTCTTTGGCTTGCAAGAAGCCGGTCCCACGTATTCTCATGATTTGACCTAATTTGCACAATTGCACGTATTAGGTCCAAAACTCTTCCAAACAACTTGGAACTTCATGGAACGATCATCATTTGATCCCGTGAACACCCAGGGCCGGTTTCTTGACCCCTTGGTCGGTCCCTTATCTCTTCATAATTAATTGGGTTTTATCACCTAAGGTTCAGCATTATTTTAATAAATGATTAAACCAGCATTTAATCATCCTTTCATCAACAAGTTAACTGGTCTTCGGGAGATCTTGATATTTGCTCACGTGAGCATCTGGGCACTACATGGTTGACCCATAATCCCATGTAGCCGGTCCCTCCTTTTCTATGGTTAATTCTCAATAAACCACCAATAAATCATCAATTGATCAAATTAGGGTTTTGAGTCCAAGGTTAATGATTCCAGATTCAAACGTTAATAATTTTACGTTGATCCTATGATCAACATTTTATTTATCATACTCGGTTCAATTGCCAGTATTCTAATTTAATATTTTATTTGGTCATGCTACCATAATTCATCAAACGAGCAATATTTGCTCAGATGAGCAATACTTGCTCAAATCAAAGAATATTGGTTCAACTATCAATATTCAACAATTCATCAAATGAGCAATATTTGCTCACATTAACTTATTCACACATCATATCTCTGTCTTAACAGACATGTTCAATTCATGAGTCTCAGAACATTTCCAAACCACGTTCGGATCAACAATACAAGGACTCATCGTCCCATGAAGTCATGAAGTAAACGACTGACTAACTAAATACACGTCTGCCTTGCAGACTCCACACTTACACGAGACATCAATCGTGTCACATGGGGGGATATTAACTAGGGTTTTGGTCTGGCGGTCTACGACACGTGTGTTCATACACACGATGAGAATGTGAGCAAGTCGTGCAATCAATTGAAGGATTTAACAAAGTAGTGGATGGAAAATCAACCAAGTCTCCACATGTTGAGCAACTGGTTTTAACACGATTTCCACTTCCCCATTCTTTGATTCCATCAACTGTCACACTTCATGATATCATGGTGTTTTAAATTCCAGCAATATAAATAAATCTCTGAATCATGATTGAAACAGGGATAATCTCACGTCAAACAGACAACACAAGATTAACAGTCCAACTCTCAACAGAGCAAATTCAATCATTCAGAATTTATATTATTATCAGAATACACAACACACCTGCAATCTTCGATTACCATTGATCTCACACATTTCTCAACTTCCCTCCTACAGATCGACCCATCCTCTCTTGTGACCGAATTTACTCTGGAACGGCCATTGTCTTGGTTTAGGCCGGAGTACTACAGATTGATCTCTCGAATTCAAAGCACTCCCTTCTTGCAGTGCATCTGTATGAGGTTAAACATTTCGCTCGGCTCAAGGAGTCTCCTCCGCATGGTCATCTCCTCAATTCCGTAAAAACCAGCAAATTGTTTTTCCCCATCTACAGATTAGCGACCACAGTGGGAGATCATTCTCTCGGTTGCAATCCCAATTCTCACAAAGATGGTCGGTCTCAGATCTAATTCAGTTACGCAAAACCCAATCCGGAATCCTTCAAACGGCGATGTTCCTCCTTCTAACGCTACGTCTGACAGCACGGAAGGTGAAGAAGTCCCAACTCTAACTGAGTTGGAACGAGTCTTAGAGATCCACACCAGGAATATGGATCTGATGAAAGATACAATGAACCACGTACTCGACTTTCTCATTAAACTGACATCCGAGTTAAGTGCAACCTTTGCTTCAGAAGTCCCAGCACTGGGGACTAACTCGTCACATAGTGACCCTCAAAGTAACAGTTTCACCACTTATGAGAAGCCGGTGGACCAGGAGGTTGCAAAGTTAGTTGAAAACTTGTGTGCTCTCTTACACTTTTCCAGAAAGCAACGTACAGACACGTTTGCTGCGCTCAACTAGATATCATCTGATGTGCCAGTAGCTTCATTATCTCCAGCAGTCGAAGGAATGACCATGATGTCTGAGCATTTGATCAACAACATCACTTTCGGAGAAGAAGACCGCAGGGCATACGAAGAACATAATCGAGCCCTGTACGTGACCGACTTCATCAGAGACTATGAATTCAAGAGAGCCCTCGTTGACACGGGCGCTTCTAAAAATATTATCACTATGAAGACTCTCAAATCATCCAGGTTCCCACAAAATAAGATTGTCCGGCACCCCATCCTAATGACAGGCTTTGAAGTAAGTCAGATCCATACGTACGGATATGCATACATAGATTTGAAGGTGGGGCCTATTCAATCAAAAGTCAAATTCCACGTGATCGAACAAGAGCCAGATTATCACATGATACTTGGACGTCCATGGCTCCATGATAACAAGGTGGTTCCTTCAACGTACCATCAATGTATGAAGGCTTTACTCAACAACAAGATTGTTCGCATCCCGGCTTCATCATCTCCTTATGCTCCTGTCTATGATGCTGAATTCCTTGAATCTCAAAAGAGTGTCCCGGAGCCTCCAGGCAAAGTTTACAACACTCCACTCCCAAGTTGGAAGACTATTGAAAAGGTCGCTGACAAGCCATCATCCTCAGATGCTAAAGTGATCATATCATCCGCTACAGCGTTAAAACGCCGTAATGACCAGGTTTCAACTCCAAGGTCGAACTTCATAACCAGCCACGACGTGGAGGGGAGGATCGTTTATCGCTGACGGGAAGATTAGCAATTAATCGGGGAGAACGATGAAAAGTCTCCCCACCCCGAAGAATCATGCCAGAACGAACCATCACTCGAGGAAGAGGTTCAGGATGCCCCACTACAATTACAAGACGGTACTGACTCTACCACTGACGATCTCGAAACAATCAACATTGGGACAGAGGATGATCCAAGGCCGATCCTGATCAGCTCAGCGCTATCATCAGAGGAACGGACGGAACTGATAAAGCTATTAAAAGAATATCAAGATGTCTTCGCCTGGACGTACGAAGAAATGCCAGGTCTAGATGACAAATTGGTTACTCATCATATGCACATTACTCCTGGCTCCAAAGCTGTCAAACAACCGTCGATACAGTTCAGACACGAAGTCGAAGAACAAATCAAAGTTGAGATTCAGAAACTACTAGCAGCTGGGTTCGTCAAACCTATTCAACATCCAACATGGCTGGCAAATGTTGTTCCTGTCAAGAAGAAAAATGGTCAAATCAGATGCTGTGTTGATTTCAGGAATCTGAATAAATGTTGTCCGAAGGATGATTTTCCTTTACCTAATATTGATATGCTCGTTAATGCAACCAGTGGTCACGGTATGTTCTCATTTATGGATGGTTACAGTGGATACAACCAGATCAAGATATACGAACACGATGCTAACAAGACTGCATTCCGCACTCCTATCGGGAATTTCCACTACACTGTGATGCCCTTCGGATTAAAGAATGCCGGTGCTACTTATCAACGAGCCATGACTACTATATTCCATGACATAATGCACAAGCAAGTGGAAGATTATGTTGATGATGTGGTGGTGAAATCTAAAACTCGAGCATCTCACTTCGAAGTCCTAAGACAAGTCTTTGAAAGATGCAGAGAATACAAATTAAAGATGAACCCTCTGAAGTGTGCATTTGGTGTCTCCTCTGGGAAATTTCTAGGATTCCTAGTCACAGCAGAAGGAATCAAAGTCGATCCAGACAAGACGAAAGCTATTACTACCATGCCTCCTCCACGCACTGTGAAAGAACTCCAGAGTTTCATGGGCAAGGTAAATTATATCCGACGCTTCATTCCCGGATTGGCTCAACTCGTTGCTTCGTTCACCCCCTTACTGAAGAAAGGAGCAAGTTTTACATGGACGACCGCTCAGCAAGAAGCATTTCAGAAGATACAACAGATACTGTTATCACATGCTGTCATGAAGTCACCTGTGCAAGGACGACCGCTGATACTTTACACAGCTTCTAGTGATGTCGTTATCGGAGCACTCCTGGCTCAAGAAGACGAAGAAGGCATCGAACGACCAATCTACTACTTCAGTCGTATAATGCGAGATGCTCAACTTCGGTACCCAAAGGCTGAGAGTAGGGCTGTCAATGGATGCTAACGTAACGGATAAAGGCTTTGCCGCTGCCGTTTCCATTAAAAGTTAGCGGATATCCGTTATCCGTTAATTTCCGGCGGAAATAGGAAATTCAAAAACGTTACCGTTACGTTGGATTTACCTGGGATAACGGATATTTTTCCGTTACCATCCGTTGATCGAATCGATCTAGTTTCCTTCCTTTCGTTGTGTTCTAGCATTTCCTTCAACCGCCGATCAATTAATATCAACAGCTCGAAGTACATACCACAATAAGAAACCCACATTTCCGTCGACGTTGCTGCTTGATTCGAGTAGAAGCTCGATTCCATCTTCATTCTCTTTGGTACAGCCAAGTTGATTCATGGCAACAACATATGCGTCTTTAATTTCACTTCTCAGTCAATAAACCAATAGTTTTGCCTAATCGATTTCGGACCCCACAATAACCCAACTTGTTGCTTCGTTGTAGCACGTTGCTATCTTCCCCGATAGCTCTTATTTCAGCCACTTCTTCTCTAATACTAACAATCGACACCATGGATTTCCACCTTGCGAAATCAGATGGTTGAAACCCTCTCGAACTCCACCGCTTCTTTAGGAATGAGAACTTGTATGGTTTTGTACACTCCACTAATAACACGCGGTGAAATAAAGCATTTCGAAGTCTTTGTAGATTTGCTTCGCGACTGGGAATGGATACTACTACTTCATTCATTATTTCTTGTAAGAGTTTACACGTGCAGTATGCACGTTTCCGGATAACGGAACTAAACCTAACGAAAATACACGGTTCCACTACCGTTACGTTAAGAAGGGATTATCCGTTAGCTTATCGGTATCGGATATCCGTTTACCGCTATGTCGGATGGTAGCAGTAACGGCTAACGGATTATCGGTATCGGATGTCGGCTAATCGGTATCCATTGACAGGCCTAGCTGAGAGAGCATGTCTGGCATTAGTGCATGCAATTCAGAAATTCAGGCACTATTTACTATCCAGCAGGGTCGTGCTTGTTTCCAAAGTCTGACCCTATAAAGTTTCTACTATCAAAGCCCGGCCTTGATAGGAAGACCAGCAAAATGGCTACTCCAAATGTCGAATTTGACATAGCGTGTACACCGCCTAAAGCAATCAAAGGCCAAGCAGTTGCAGACTTGATCGCTGCTTTTCCAGGAGAGGATGCAACAATGTTACATGAAGATGTGCCTGGTGAGTTTCCAGATATCCTAGATATTAAAGAAGAGACGTGGCTTTTATACTTTGATGGTTCTGTCACCCCTAGCAACGACACTGGAGGAGCAGGCATAATGTTAGTCTCTCCATCTGGCGAAGTCTTCTCACATTCATTCAAGCTGGATTTCCACTGCACCAACAATTCAGCAGAATACGAATCCTTCTTACTAGGATTGTCCCTAGCCAAGCAAGTAGGAGAAACACACCTCGAGATAAGGGGAGATTCAAAACTACTCAATCAAATGAATGGAACATACTCCCTTAAAGAAATCACACTTGCTCCATTCAGGACTGAAGCTCAACGGCTTTTAACCTACTTCGCTGATGCAACGATTGTCCATACTGGACGAACCAACAATAGGCATGCTGACTGCCTGGCAACTCTCGCTTCTAAGCTGCAATTTGAAAGAGCAGAGAAAACTATTACTATACAAAGGTGCGTTGTTTCATCCACATGGCTCGCTCAAGTCGAAGACATTCAAGCAGATGATTGGCGAGCACCTATTATTCATGAATTGAGCAGTTCTCTTTCAAAAGGGAAAATCAGTCTCAAGGAATTAGAGAATTATCTCTTACTTCATGGAGCGTTATACTATCGAAACTCTGATGGGTCATTATCACGATGCCTTGGAAGTGACGAAGCGGACGAACAACTCAAGCGCATACATGAATAAACATGCGGACAAACACTGGTAGTAACACTCTACGGAAAGCTTCAAATAATGGGATACTATTAGCCTTCCATGGAAGCTCAATCAAGAATTCTGCAAAAGTCATGTCCCAATTGTCAGACACCTCCTCATCACTTAGAAGCTCTGACAACATATCACACTGGGGATTGGAGGGAACCTTATATCAAATATCTCCGGGATAATGAATTACTATCAGAAAAGAAAGAAACCATCAAACTCATTCAAATGGCTAAGAGATTTGTCTTTCTTGATGGAATCTTATACCGCAAAATCTTTGGTGGAAACTTGCTGAGATGCTTAACCGAGCATGAAATCCCAACAATTTTAAAAGAGATGCATGATGGAGAACATCAAGGAAAAAGAAAATTATTTCTCCAGATTCATGAGAAATATTATTGGCCAACCATGGAAGACAATGCATCTGCACACGTTCAAAGGTGTCATCAATGCCAAGTCCATGGTAACCTCATTCACACTCCTTGTCTTCCATTGAATTCTGTGAATAGTCCATGGCCTTTCTATAGCTGGGGACTGGATATCATCGGGAAAATCAATCCAGCATCTTCGAAGCAGCATGAATACATCATCACTGCAACCGAATATTTTACCAAATGGGTTGAAGTTATTCCTCTTCGAAGCACCACTGGAGTCACGATTGCAGCCTTCATCAAAGAATACATAATATGCAGATTTGGTGTTCCCAAACACATTGTCACTGATAATGGGACTCCTTTTGCCAACAAACACGTGACAAAATTGCTCGAGGAATACGCATCAAACAAGTTTTCTCCACGCCATATTATCCCCAAGAAAACGGACAAGCAGAGAGTACCAACAAAACTTTGATCCGGATTCTCAGCCGAACAATCCATGATAATCCTCGAACTTGGCATGAACAATTACCTATGGATTTATGGGCTTATCGAACCGCGTCAAGGAGTTCGATCGGGACTTCACCATATTCTCTTTTCTATGGGGCCGACGCAATACTACCGGCGGAAATCAAAATTCCTTCAGCACAGATTGCAACATCCAGTGGAATACGATGGGATGAGGCCGAATTTTCCAACTCAATAGTTCTGAACTAGACATGCTCGAGTCGAAGCAAGCTAAGGTGGAAAAATATGTAGAAGCCTACAAACAAAGAATCGCCAGAGCCTACAACAAAATGGTAAGACCTCGAACATTTCAAGTAGGAGATCTGGTATTAAAGACTGCAAAGCATATTCAACAAGACATGTCCGCTCACAAGTTCTCTCCGAAATGGGAAGGACCATATGTAGTTATCAAAGCAGTATCCAGCGGATATTACAAAATCTTAAAGATTGATGGAGGAGTGGAAGGAAATATAATCAATGGTAAATGGCTCAAAGCATATTACGCCTGATCCATGGAAAACAATTATCTTTTCACCATTTCATCATTTCAAAGCATTTTTCAGAATGTAATTTATATTCCTCCAAAGAGCGTGCAAAATGCTCCTTTGTTCATTAAACATTTCATAAATGAACAAAATTTCCTCATAGCATGATCAGTTATTCCACCTAAGAAAAGCATGAACCTATTCAAAAAACAATAATCATAAATACTCACTCAGAGTAAACCATCCAGCAAAGAGTAATTCTTAAAAACAGCCATGTCAAGCTTCTTTTGAAAGTTCCTGGTCTTCACCTTCAAATCCTGGACAGTTTTCTCAACTCTCTCCGACTCCAAGGCAAGTGCCTTCTCCTCTTCCAGAAAAGCAGTTATAGTGGAAATTGCTTCAGCAGCGGCCGCTGCCCTGTCAACCTTGATCATCTCAAGACGACGACGAAGCCAACTTACATTGAACCTCAAGGTCTCACAGTTCGATATCATACCATCCCACCTGTGAAGGTCACAATTCTTAACATCTTGCAGATTCGTCTCCATCATATCTTCAATAATTGGTAAAACCCCAGCGACTGTAGTCAGGAGGGTCGGCAAAAAGTCTCTCCACACCTCAGTGGTGGCAATGTGACCATATCGTCTCCAAATCTTGGTATACAAAGACGCATGACATTTGGGAACCACGAAGCCGCCAACTATTTCATTGCCAGGGAAATTATTGATCATGGGAGTCTCAAACGGGAGTCCAGCCGTTGGGTAGTAAGTTCCAGTTCCGGACTTCAAGGAGTTAATAGAACTTTCGTCGACGTCATCATCATCGGTCGCAGACTTTCCATTCCTCCTCTTTTCGGCATCAACAACAACATGCACATCAACCTGCAGAAAAGAAATCTTAATTTCATATGAAGATTGGATAGAACCATCGAGTAATACACCACTTGAAAATCATGGAATTACTCACGGATGCGCCGACTTCAACATGAGTTGATCTATATCGAGCGGGGGCTCTAACATTCCGCTTAGGTCTCGAATTATGAGAAGAAGACGGATTTTTCTGATTGTCCTGCAACAAATTATTTTCCTGTGATCAATAACTCTGATCAAATGGAGATGAAAGAAAATACACAACTTACTGAGACGAACACTTCTACTTCATGCTTCGACTGAGGTTCATTCCGAGAAGAAATGCTAGTGCTGGACATAGCGAAACGGTATGATAATCAGGATTTCCTCCGCGACTCAGGATTAGAAGAAATATTTGCGCAAATTCTAAACCCTAAGTCCTGGGGATATATACAAGATACAGTGGATACTTATCTTCTGCAGATAGTCAAATTCAGTTGCGGATTTTACTGAAACCCTAAGATTCAAGTAAGATCAATACTGAAGATGCGGAGAAAAATAACTGGGGACTGAAGGGATTGACGGAAGCTGCGCACGGTATACACGGATTTGCGTTTGATACGTGTTATTCTCACGTAACTTATCTTAGTATTTTCACAAATGGAAATCGCCAAGACAAGTTGAAAATGATCGTGATGAATTTTGGGGCATGGACATTAGTCCATTCCATTCAATTTGGGAAAAATCAACATTCACAAAGGGGTTTCTCACTCGAAAGAAAAAATCCTAATCTAGAAGAAAACTGTTCAGATCATCAAAGAAACATCTACTACGAGGATAAAAAAAAAACCATTCAAATATTTAAATAAGATCACAAGCAAGACTAGTCAGAGTCATCTGCATCGCCGTCTTCATCATCATCATTCTTTTCATCATCTGAAGGATCCTCTTCAGACTCTTTCTTGGAGTCACTGTCCGAGTCAGAAAATTCTTCTTCTTCGTCATCACCCTCTATCGCATCCTGTAGATCTTCATCGTCACGTTCAGCTTGGAGATCAGCCCTAACCTGTCGATCAATCTCCCTGTGTGGAGAGTATGGCCTATCCTTGCGTGTTGTAGAATCCCATACGAGCTCTTCTTCTTCATCCTCAAAGATCCGAACTGAGGCCACACCATAAGGACGGGATCGGAGCCTTTCCTCGGCTCTTTGTCTTTTCCACTCAATTCTACGCCTTTTCTTTCGATACTCAGCAAGTATCTCCTCATTTTCTTTCCTCTTCAAGAGCTCTTCACGATCAGATTTCAGTTTATCAAGAGACCTGCTATTTTCCAATAAAGCACGATCTATGCTTGCACGAGCTTTGGCCTCGGAAATCCTTGAATCCTCCTCGGAAGAGCTGGAAGACTAATCGCTGCTGGAAGATACCATTATCTGGAACCAGAAGCACGGAGTTATAGATGCGCATATGTCAATTCCACAAAATGGTAATCCTCAACTCTTACCTTTTTACGATTCCACTAACAATAGTGATCACAACGTAAGAGTTAAACACTTCAAAACTTGCTCGCCTCTTCGAACCTACAAAAGACGAGCATAAACTCAGATTTTCATAAAATCACGAATATTTCTACTGCGTGAGCATTCACCATGGAATTATGAAAACTAAAACATTATTTCATCATAAATAATTGTTTACTTACAAAGAATAAAAAACTCAATTTTTAATTTATATTTATATATAAAATATATATATAATGTGATTAGTTCACGTAAATAAAAAAATGTTTTGAGATGAGTAAAGCTCATGAAAATAAAATCCGTGGGATATCCCACGGTTTCATAAAAAATACATATCCATGAACAAGCCATGGTTTTATAAAAAAAAAAATTCCTTCGTACGATCGTCTTTCTTTGAAACGAAGGTTTATTTCGGTTCTATGAAAGCTCACATCTTTTCAAGGTAAAGTTTTGGTCTTCATGAAAGTTCATAAACAAAAAATTTATCACTAGACACAGGTCTATACATAAAAAAAAAAATCTCTACTAGGTTAGGGATTATTAATGGGTTCTCAAACTAACGACGAAACGAACGTACGTTTTCTAAAATAAGGGTTTTTAACAAAACTCACACACGTATATGCACATATATATAATTTCAACATAATCAAAGCATGAACAACTCATGAACTCAGCAAACTTGTGAAAAAAAAATAATGTGCGGACGTACCTGGTCGGCGCCGGTCGGAAATTGGCCGGAAGGTGATTACTCCAGTCGGACGGTGGCGGCGCTCCGGCAAATTTTCTCTTCTCCTGTTGACGTGAAGGAGATGATGAGTTGATGAAGGTGGTGGTCGTTCAAGGTGAAATAAAAAAAGGGGATTAATTCCCTTTTATATCAAATCTTATTTCCAAAACCTAATCTCACAAGGATTTCCTTATTGGGCCCGGCCCGCGAATCCTAAACGACCAAGGTCCTGTCATCAAAATCAGCGGTTCAACACCAATTTATGCTCATTAAGCGATGCTCTATCATGCCACTGGAATCTTCATTCAAGTCGTGGTTTGCTCGTAGTATCAAAAATCCGGTAAGGTTTCATCTAAATGACTAAGTTCAATTTCTTATATTGTTTGTGACCGGAAAATCACCATTCAGTGCTGACTGAGGAACATGACTGTCCCTTACTAAGCAGGGGACTTAATGTAGATGGTGGATTTTCGACAAAGGCTAAAATCGTAAACCCATAATTATAAGTATTCCTGATCCAGCAATCAGACGAATATTGAGACTCATGTCTCTTATCGAAAGCATGAAAGCTCATGCCACAAGAATCTCTCGGCGAGAATATTGTCTCTCGTAGTATATATGAATATGTAGTCTCTCAGCTGAGGCAACGGCATATCTCATGAATACTGAGCAATTTCAGTAACTACTTCTACATAGAATCGAAAGATTAGACGTCTCCTAGACAGCTTGCCTTCTAGTATAGAGCAATAACGTCTTCAGGATGTAACAATGTTTACCCTGACTATATGAAAGAAATATGACGCTTCAACAAGCTCATATCACTCAATTCCTGAATAATTAACGCTCATAGACGATCGTACTAGTATAGAGCCATTAATTAAGTATTCTCAAAATCAATAGATTCAAATACCTGGAAAATATTCAATATTTTCATAATATTTCGTTACTTCAATTTATGGTTCTGTAGGATCAGAATATCGCGACATAAATACCTCGCGAGATTAATAACTGACGACATTGCGAGGGAGTCGCAGGGAAGTAAAATAAATGACGCAATGAATGACGACAAATTTAACACGAGGAAGATATGAAGACTCAGCGAAATTTAGGAGTGTCGCGAAATTGTATACTTGTACACTTGCGATATCTCGCAAGCCATTCCCGAAAATAAAGGACAGCTTAGCTGTCATCCACTGTGTACTACCCTATATAAAGGGTTGAGTCAGTCTATTGTGGGAGAGTTCATTTTGAATTGTTAAGCAAGTCTTGAGGAGAGAGAAAGTTTTAGAGTGATTGTAATTCTTTAACTCATTTCTATTTCCTATTGTAAAGATTCAAGTATTCAATCAATAGAAATCATAATCATTCATCTTAAAATGACTTACTTGTGTAAATTCTAGTGAGGGGTGTAGTGTAGGATTTCCTGCAACTACATAATGGCGCTAGAAACAGGGATTGAGTAGAGATCAACCTTGTGAATTGAAAGAATCAGGAGTAACAAGAAAGAAATTTCGTATAATTTTCAACAACTTACTAAAATTGAGAAATGGCTAGAAGAAGGAATGCATCAGAACAACCAACAATTGTAAGAAGAAGCGGGAGATTAGTTGGAGAAAGGAGAAATGAAGTAGGTGAACCATCAAGAATAAACGCAAGAGATAGAGAAGAAGGTCAAATTCAACCAGCAACGAATAGAGTAATAGATTATGATAGGGTGAGTGTGCATACATGGAGATCAGATTCTATGGAAGAAAGAGAAGAAGTGCAACAATTGATAAATAATGGACAAGAGGAGAGAAATCGAGAAGAGATGGGAGAAACAACTCATAGAAATGAAGAAGTCGCAGCATTAGAAGCATTGAGGCAAACAATACATGAAGAAAGGCGATTAGAAGCGGAAGAACGTGCAAATTTAACAAGGCAAAACCATGAGTTAAGAATGGAAAATATGAGGTTGCAGAATAGGAGGTCGAGAAGTAATACCAGTCAAGATCGTGGATCGGTTAGAGATGATATGAGGAGAATATTATTTGTAGAAAATGTTAATGAAGAAAATCTAGAAAGAGAGCCAAATCTCGGAGAAGGATGATGCGAAAGAAGGGAAATGGTGTGTATTCCACGTCCTGAGATTTTACAGAATGTCCAAAATGACGGAAATCAAGGAAATAGGCAGCAGAATGGTCCAATTGATGAAGAAAATCAGGAAGAAGAATACTGCATGGGAGAGAAACACAGAGGAAACAAAAGGAGATTGAAGATGACATCGAAAAGCATTATATTGAACAAGCGCGTCTAGCTTGCGAAAGGGAAAGATTAAGAGTAGAAATGGAAGAACGGGAATTGGAGGAAGCAATTCGGCGTAACAATCATGACAATCGAGAAAGAAGGAGCGAGCAAAATCGCAATAATGGAAATATCAATGAAGAATATGAAAGAATACAAAGGAGAATCGATGGACAACCAAGAAGAGAAAATGATAGATACAATGGTGTGCGAATTCGTGAACGAGATGAAGGAGAAAGTCGCAGAGAAAGAAGAGAAGAAAATGCTTTGAACAAGAAAATCAAGGTAGACATGAACGCGGAAGGAGAGAGGCAGAGCTAAAAAGACCAATAAATTCGAATCCTGATGTAAACGAACAAATCTTAAGAGAGTTGGCAGAAATGATGGGAGTGCTGAACAATAGAAGGGGAGGAGGAAGAAGACAATTGGATGAGGCCATCGAAGAAGCTGCGAAAACCCCCTTTACAGTAGAGGTGCAGTTAGGAGGAATACCCCCAAAGTGCAATTTACCCGCATTAACCAGCATTTTTGATGGGACAACTTGCGCAATACAACACATCAAAGCGTATGTGAGATGTATGCTGCAATGGGAAAATCATGATGCCATATTATGCAAATATTTTGCATCAAGTTTAACAGGAGAAGCGCTGAAATGGTTTGAGGGTTTACCAAGAAACACAATCACGTCATTCAATCATTTACAAGCCATATTCTTAGGGGCATATATAAGTAACAATTCCTCGCGACCAGGAATTGAAGATGTATTTGGGCTGAAACAAAGAGTTGGCGAAAGTTTGAGACACTTAACTGTGAGGTGGAAGACAATGTGTAGCGAAATGGCCGGACGAGTGGATGAAAGATATCTTATTCTATCATTCATAAACGCTATGTTCGCAACCAATTTGTTATATATTCAAATTTTTAGAGTCAAGAATACAATTACAATGACTGAGTTGCGAGAACTTCCGGAGGAATATATTGCTCTAGAGGAAAGAAAAAATGAGATGGAATCATACCCAGTTGCGAATACAAATCCAAATGCTGCGAATGCAAGCTTATTACCCAAATTGATAAATACAAAGAGCGAGCACTTCGCAAGGGCAACAATAAAGGATAATAGATGATGGACAGCCAAAGATAGTAGCTATGGGAAGTCGTGATCAGGAAGAATATGAAAGAGAAAGGAACTATTACAACCGTGGCGGCAATAACAAAATTCAAAGACTTGATCATCCGCAAGAAACTTATGGAGGTCGAAGACAGAATTATCATGGAGGGCAGCGAAGTCACAGAGTAGTATGGGAAGAAATCAAAATGCCACCATTAAATACTAGCGTGGAAAAAATATGGGAATCTATACTCTTGATGGAAAACATACCTGCACCATGGAATATGGGGAATGAGCCACCACCAAGTGATAGAAGTCACGAGTTCTGTTCTTACCACCGCTTTCATGGACACCTAACAAATGACTGCAGAAATATAAAAAGAATCATCCTCTTAATGATTGACCAAGGAAAGCTGAATCATTTTCTAAAAAGTGAAGAGAAGGTTCAACCGTTACCACCACCGCCTTTAAATGCACAGGACAAATTCAAAGAAAGGGGAAAGAAACATTCGTAATAGAAGTTGGAACGAAAGCCAAAAATTTGTTTTGCAACTCCATTATACATTCATACCGAGCAATTGAAGATTTTCATGATAATGTTCTCAGTAGGGTTTTTGCGAGGGATGCTGATGATAGAGAAGTGATGAACATCGCGAAGGCGTCGCAGTTAAAAGAATGGCAAATGCAAATTATTTCTTTCACTGCAGAAGAGACACCTGAAGGCAGAGAGGCGCATGATAACCCATTGGTCGTAAAATTGGAAATTAATCCAAAACCTGTAGATGGCAAAGATGATGAAGCAGAAAATTCCTGGGCGATCAATAGAATATTAATTGATACGGGGAGCTCAGTAAACATTCTTTTTTACCATACTTACAAGACTATGGGTGGGAAGGATGAAGAGTTGATACCTTCGACATACAAAATATACGGTTTCAATGGCACAACGAATAAGCGTAAAGGAGAAGTTCATATGAGAATACCTTTGCAAGGATTATCAACTGAAATTTTGTTCTGTGTAGTCGATGTGGAGTCCCCTTATAATGCATTGATCGGAAGGCCATGGTTGCACGAAATTCTGGGCGTAGCGTCGACTTATCATCAATGTATAAAGTTTCCTCATCCTAGCGGTGTTGGAGTTATAAAGGGAGATTGGATGGAAGGACAAAAATGCTATGAGATTGATGTGGAGAGTTGCGAGGAAAGAGTGCAAAAAGAAAGGGCTGGAAGCAAAATATAAAAGATGAACAAAGAAGAGAAAGGTTGATGGTGGATACCATAGATACAAGAGGTGAAGATACATCGCGAAGCAAGTGCATGAAAACAGTGGAAGATAATGATGGAAAGGAATCATTAAGAGGCTTGAATGGTGCAGAGGCAGAGAGCAGCAGGAGCAAAAAGTGTAAGAAATGAATAATCATTATTATCAAAAGCAATGATAAAGGCATATCAAGAGTAAGAGGAAGAAATAGTAATTGAAGAAGACATACGCGAGAATCTCGCCATCAAGAATGTATGAAAGTTTGATTGAAGAATTAAAAAAACCAAAAATGAATAAACAATGCAAGATTGTGCGATAGCTTCGCAAACAAAATAGCAAGAGAAAACCAAAAATGAATGATTGAATGAATTAACAAAAATGAAAGAGTGAGTGAATGGGACGAACCTTTATGGCGTACACCCTAGTTCGCGAATGATATTTCGCAAGAGGCAAATATAAGACCTAAAGTGCGTCATATAAGGGGGTATCTCTTGACATGGCTCAGGGAAAAGGTTACACCGCTCCTGGAACTTGAGTCATGGAGATTTGGGGCCCATGAAAGCCTATCCGGGAGAGAGACCTTGGATTTCCAACTTTATATTTAAGGTTATACCCTGGTTGGACGCCCGAGGGTCTCTTCCAAGGAGTCAGTGTATGTTCAAGGCGCCGAGGTACACGGTTGAGCCAAGAGTGCATGGGGCATTTGAAGTGTCTCGGCCATTCTTGGCAAGTCTTGGCATATGTTGCACTCGGCCCGAAGAAAACTCCACTTAGGGTGCAGTCTCGTAACCATAAACCCTATAGGTATAAGGGATAAGAGGATGCGAAAACAACTGGTTGTTGTTAAGACCGGATGGGAGGAGCTAGTCTTGTATGGCCGATGTACGCCTCCTTGAAGGGGCAACCAGGGAGATGATAAGGGCGGCACCCTCCATTAGGGAGCTGATAAGTGTCACAAGACGGCAATGTCATGGGGCTTTATATTCACAAGAACATTTAGGCCTGTCATATTGTCGCAAATGAAATATCCTGCAGAGGCAAAAATACTAAAGAAATGATAAGACAAGATCAAAGGGTCATTACATGAAAGTGTAAGGACGTCCTGCGATCTTGTCGCAAGACGTCAATGTCATGGGATTTTATGTTCGCAAGAATATTTAGACCTGTCATATTGATGCAAAATGAGGGGTGGCAAAATAAGACCTTTAACTAGGAAGGCAAAATAAGACCACACAAAAACAATGATAAGACAAGATCAATGGGTCATTACATGAAAATGTAAAGACGTCCTGCGATTTTGTCGCAATGATGAATTTCAACATAAATGATGATAAAATAACACAAGAAATCGAGTAAGCAAACAAGCTTGCGAGTACGATTATATTTCTTCATTTATCTGTGAAGAATCAAAGCAACAAGCGATTATGAAATTAAGAAGTATCATTACTTAATGATTATCGACTTGATTTATCTCATGTGAAAATAAATAACAGAGGCAAGTATGGGAATGATTAGAATAAAAATTTGTTATTTATTTTCATATGATAAATTTACAATAAGAGATTACAAATGGAAGGTTAAAAGGATAAATATACAAATATCACAAGAAGAGAAAGGAAAATGGAACAATCTAGCAACTTATTCTTCTTTATCAGATTCTTTATCAGATTCTTCTTCTTCGCTTACATCACTATCAGAGACATCTGAGCAAGGCATATTATCAGGAATTTCATCGAGAAGACAAGGATATGAAGAAAGAGGAATGTTGTGATCATTGCAAATCTGTTCAATAGTTTGGTTGCGAAAACGAACAACATCATTATTGAAATTCGCCACAGTAGTTTGTAGTTGCTTCTTCATCTTAGAATATTTGTCATTGCGAAGAGAGAAGTCTTTTGCAAGTTGCGCTTTCTCAGATTCAAGTTCCTTGATTCTAGTTTGAAACCTCTTCTCGTTTCTCGCGAACAAATGACAATGAGTTAGCGGTTTAATAACATGATTTCGTAAAAAGAAGTGGAAAAATAATGAAGAATAGTAAAACAACCTTCTCTCGTCGTCAGAAAATCATATCTTTAACCAAGGCATTATGCTCAGCATGAAGACTGACATTAACACCTAAGTTATTTCTGGCATTATCTAGAACCTTCGCAGCCCAGGCGAATTCATCATCATTATTTATAACAAGAAGTGAACGAATTTTATTTTCTTGCTCATTAAGTATGGCATTTTGGCGAAGAGATTCATCTCGTTCAATTTGGACTTCAAGAAGGGTTTTTTGGAATTTTGCTATTGCTTGTGCACCTTGATTAGCAATGCGATCTTTATCATCTATGAGGCTGCTAATTTTCTTCCTTAGAATATTATTACTCTCCTGGGAGTCAAGATATAACCGTTTAAATCGATTGGCTAAACCTAAACTAGATCTATGTTCAATTTCTAGAAGATGAAATTTGGTTCGAAGTTCACTTAACGAGAGAGAATTAGTCTTGTTTGAAGAACTACTTAAAGATTCATTGAGATGAGCGAGAAGAGCATCATCATCCATAGGTTCAGGTAATGAATGGAGAAGGATGGCTTCGTCAGAAAGATTATAAATGTCTGCGAAAATGATAAGTCAGGCAAAGAAAAGTAAATGGCAAAGTAGAAATGGAGAAAAAAGGAGGGTGTTATACTGTAAAGTTGTTGATTAGCACTTTGAAGTGTAGATATTTTGTCTTTCTGGGAAGAAGATTCAACTCCCAATTGTTGAATTATTTCATCCTTCTTGCGAGATGTCGCAACTTCAATTTCTAGTTCTTTGATCTTCTCTTTAAGTTGAAGATTTTTCTTTTCAAGATTGTTGTGTCTATTCTCAAGGTCTGAGGCAACAACAAAGGAAGCTCTCCCAGACTATAAGGAAAGATAAAGAAATTGTTAAGATAAGGTTTATAATCGAAATTACAGAAAAATAAAGAAATATGAACATACCAAAGCACTGAGTGCATTTAAGAGACTGGGAGTCATTGTTCGAGAAATTCCGCGAAAAGAATCATTATCCTCTAGCAGGGGAGCATCGCAAATCTTAGCTAGAGCTTCGCAAGTAGCAGATAAATGATCATCTCCCAATCCTTGCATAGAATCGGAGAAGACACTAGACAATTGCGCCATAAAAGAAGCAACCGAATGATTCTCCTTTGCAGAAGAAGTATCAACTTCATTTTCATCTTCGTCAGAACTCTCATTTGGTTTGGGAACTAGAACGAGGAGAGGGATGGATTTTCCGTTTTTTAGAAGATGGAGCGAGAAGATTTATCCTTGCGAAGAGTGATTTTATTCTTGCCTTTAACCTTCGCAAAGATCGGGAATGTTAATTTCTTCAACGACCTTCGCACACGAATAAAGATAAGAAACAGAGGCAACAATATTGTTAAAAATAACAAAAGAAAGTATTTCTTACTTCATCCGTGATTGATCGGAGTATCGCCAGAGTACTCGCCTTTGGACGTCTTTCATAACTCTTTTTCAATTTGGCAATCTGAAAATTTTACAAGTCTAATCTAATAAATATAAGAGGAAGGAAATATCGTAAAAGCAAATCTGAAATAGGAAATATACCTCTTTTGCCTTCTCGGGCCACTTAAATTCCCAAGGATGATAGTTTGCGAGATTCGCAGGGAGTGTATGAGAGCCTGCAATATAAGGTCCGCTCAAAAATAGAGGAACAACCCACCATTTCTCATCTTTGGTGTACCGAGGAACATTATTTTTGCCCGAGTGCCAGTCAATATCTTGCATAAGCAACTTATCACTGGAAATATTATCTTTTCTCTTCAATCGAGCACCCCAGCGAGATTTATCATTTCTCATATTTATTACTTCATAATTTGCAAAAAAGTTTTCTACAGTATATTTTTTAGCGTCTATTTCTAAACCCGCGAATCTAGGATCTTTGACATCATCAGGATATAAAGATCCATTACCGGTGCCACGATTGGCGAATTCAAGCATTAGACGGATGCAATCACCACTTAGTTGATAAATAGCTCGCGAGAATTTCTCATGAGCAAGAATTTCATAGAATAAAGGTATCTCGGTGTAGGATCATAATATCGCAATGCATAGGGCTCGCGGGATCAATAAACGACGGTACCGCGAGGGAGTCGCAGGAAACTAAAATAAACGACGCGATGGGAAATAACGACACACAAAATAGCTGAAAGACATGGAACCTGGCGAGGGTTAAGAAGTGTCGCGAGATTGAATAGTTGTACACTGGCGACATTTCGCGAGACATTCCCGAAAATAAAGGATAGCTTAGCTGTCATCCACTATGTATTACCCTATATAAAGGGTCGAGTGAGTCTGTAAAAGGGAGGGATCTTTTTAGAATTGTAAGGCAAGTCATTAGGAGAGAGAAAGTTTAAGAGTGTTTTAACTTCTAAGTGTAATTCTATTTTACTGTGTAAACACTTCATGAATTCAATCAATAAATGTTCTTGATCTTACATCTTCTAATGGATTAATTAAGCAAAATCGAGTAAGGGGTGTAGTGTGGGAAATCCCGCTACTACATATGCGCTAGAAACAGGGACTGCGTGCGAGATTGACGTAGAAATTGGAAGGAATTTGGGTTAACTTAAAAAAGATTTGGAGAAGATACTCAAGAATTCATTGGAAAAGAAAAATGGCTAGAAGAAGAAATGTACAAGGGCAACCAACGATTGTAAGAAGAAGTGGGAGACTTTGGAGAAAGGAGGAATGAAACGGGAGAATCATCAAGGATGAATAGGAGAAATGATGGAGAAGATCAAAATCAGCCACCAATCTCCCCAAGTAGCAAACACGGCCGAGGATTATGATAGAGTAAGTGTACATACTTGGAGATCTGATTCTGAAGACGAGAGAGAAGAGGAGCAGCAGTTGGTGAACAATGGACAAGGAGGAGGAGAGCAAGAAATGAATGGAGAAATGAATCCGGGTAACGAAGAAATCGCAGCATTAGAAAGATTGAGACAAACAATACACGAGGAGAGACGGCTAGAGGCAGAGGAACGAGCAAACTTGACAAGACAGAATCATGAATTGAGGATGGAAAATATGAGGTTGCAAAATAGGAGATCTAGAAGTAGCGTGAGATCAAGTTCAAGATCGAATGGAGAAGAAAGAAGGAGAGTTTTACCAACAGAAAGCACCGATGAAGAAACACAAAATCCGAATATAGAGCATGGCGAAAGAAGAGAAGAAATAGAAGATCGTTATATTCCTCAACCCGAAAATCTTCAAAATGAGCGGAATAGGGAAAATCAAGGAAACATGCAACTCCAAGAACCGAATGATCCATTGCTTTGAAGGGAGAATAATCTTGCATGGGAGAGAAGAATTGAGAAGAAACCGAGAGATCGAAGATGACATTGAGAGACACTACATTGAACAAGCGCGACTAGCTCGCGAAAGAGAAAGAATGAGAGCAGAAATGGAAAATAACCATGACAACCGCGAGAGAAGGAGGGAACAAAATCGTACCAATAGAAATATTAATGAAGAATATGAGAGGGTGCAGATGATGAGAGCTGAGAGGCAACCAAGAAGAGAGAACAACCGATATAATGGCGTGCGAATTGACGAAAGAAACGAAGAAGAGCGTCGCGAGGAAAGAAGAGGAGAAAATAACGAGCAGGAAGGTCAAAATAGGCACGAGCGAAGAAGGAGAGAAGCATAGCTAAAAAGACCAGTAGAATCAAATTCTGAGGCAAATGAACAGATATTAAGAGAACTGGCTGAAATGAGAGGATTACTAAATAATAGAAGGGAAGGAGGAAGGAGACAGTTAGACGAAGCTATTGCAGAAGCCGCGAAGAATCCCTTCACGCTAGAAGTACAGATGGGAGGAATACCTCCTAAGTGCAATCTACCTGCATTAACCAACATCTTTGATGGAACAACCTGTGCGATACAACATATTAAGGCTTATATGAGATGTATGTTACAATGGGAGAATCATGATGCCATATTGTGCAAATATTTCGCGTCAAGCTTAATAGGAGAAGCACTAAAGTGGTTTGAAGGTCTACCAAGGAACACAATCACATCATTTAACCATTTACAAGCCACATTCCTGGGAGCATACATAAGTAACAACTCTTCACGACCAGGTATTGAAGATGTATTCGGGTTGAAACAAAGGGTTGGTGAGAGCTTAAGGCGATTGACAATAAGATGGAGAACCATGTGTAGCGAAATGGCAGGACGGGTTGAGGAAAGATATCTCATCCTCTCATTTGTGAATGCTCTCTTCGCGACTAACTTGTTATACATTCAAATTTTTAGAGTCAAAAATACAATCACGATGGCAGAACTGCGAGAATTACAGGAAGAATATATCACCTTAGAAGAAAGACAGAATGAAATGAATTCTTATCCGATCGCGAACACAAATTCGAATCTGCGAACGCAAGCTTGTTACCTCAGTTCATCAATACGATGGCGAGCACTTCGCAAGGACGACAAGTGAGGAATGCTGATGAGAGACAGCGGAAGATAGTAGCTATGGGAAGCCATGACCAGGAGGAATTTGAACAAGAAAGGAACTACTATAACCGTAACAGCAATAATAAGATTCAGAGGCTAGACAATGTGCAAGAAACTTATGGTGGACGAAGGCAATATAACCATGGAGGCGAGAAGCCGCGAGAATAGTATGGGAACCAATTAGGATGCCTCCACTTTGAATGCTAGTGTGGAAAAGATCTGGGAGGCTATACTCGTGATGGAAGAAGTACAAAGCACCTTGGAACGCGGGGATGGAACCACCACCAAAGCGACGAAGTCATGAGTTTTGTTCTTACCATCGCTTCCATGGACATCAAACAAACGATTGCAGAAACGTAAAGAGAATTATTCTCGGGATGATTGATCAAGGGAAGTGAATCACTTTCTAAAAGGAGAAGAAAAAGGCCAGACATTACCACCACCACCGAGAAATGCACGAGCGAGTGTCGGCGAAAGGAAAGGAAACATTTGTGATAGAAATCGGAACGAAAGCCAAAAATTTGAATTGCAACTCTATCGTCCACTCCTATCGCACAATCGAAGATTTTCATGACAACGTGCTCAGTAGAGTCTTTGCGAGAGATGCGATGATAAAGAAATAATGAGCCCGGCGAGAACGACTTGATTAGAAAAGTGGCAGTGAAGACTATTTCTTTCTCTGCAGATGAAGTGCCAAAAGGAAGAGAAACACATGATAGCCCGTTGGTTGTGAAACTAGAGATTAACCCGAAACCAGTTGATGGAGAAGATGATGAGGCGAAGCTTGCTTTGGGCGATCAACCGAATCTTAATCGACACCGGAAGTTCGGTGAATATTCTCTTCTACCATACTTACAAGACGATGGGAGGAAAAGATGAGGATTTGATCCCCTCTACATACAAGATATATGGCTTTAATGGCACCGCAAACAAACCAAAGGGAGAGGTTCACATGAGAATACCTCTACAAGGATTATCAATCGATATTTTATTCTGTGTGGTTGACGTGGAATCTCCATACAATGCGCTGATTGGGAGGCCATGGCTTCATGAAATCTTGGGAGTCGCGTCAACATATCATCAATGTATTAAATTCCCACATCCAAATGGCATTGGTATTATACAGGGAGATTGGAAGGAGTCGCAACAATGTCATGAAGTAGATGTAGAAAGCTGCGAAGAAAGGAATGCCAAAAGAAAAGGTTGGAAACAACATGTGAGAGATGAGCAGAGAAAGGAAAAATTGATGGTGGATGCCATAGAAGTAAGGACTGAACATACCTCGCGAGGTGAGTGCCTAGAGAAAGGCGAATATTATGGTAATAAAGAAGCAAAGGATATGAGGAGCAAAAGGCATAAGAAGTGAATAATCAACAAAAACAGGAGAAAAAGTAGCAATTGAAGTAATGATGTGCGAGAATCTCGCAGCCAAGAGTATATGGGAATTCAATTAAGAAAGAAAAATGAAAATACAGAATTGTGCGAATACTTCGCAAACAAGAATCAGCAAATAATGAAACTTGAATGATTGAATGATTTAACAAATATGAATAAGTAAAAGAATGGGACGAACCTTTATGGCGTACACCCTAGTTCGCGAATAACATTTCGTAAGAGGCAAATGTAAGACCTAAAGTGCGTCATAATGGGGGTATCTCTCGACATGGCTCGGGGGAAGGTTACACCGCTCCCGAAGCCTCGAGTCATGGAAATTTGGGGCCCATGAAAGCCTATCCGGAAGAGGTACCTTGGATTCCCAACTATATATGTAGGTTATACCCTGGTTGGGCGACCGAGGGTCTCTTCTTAGGAGTCGATGTATGCTCAAGGCGCGGGGTACACGGTTGAGCCGAGTGCAGGATGGATGAACCTACCCTGGCCATTCTTGGCAAGTCTTGGCATGCGTTGCACTCGCCCGAAGAAAACTCCACTTAGGGTGCAGTCTCGTAACCATAAACCATATAGGTATAAGGGATAAGAGGCTGCGAAAACAACTGGTTGTTGTTAAGACCGGATGGGAGGAGCTAGTCTTGTATGGCCGATGTTTCGCCTCCTTGAAGGGGCAACCGGGGAGATGATAAGGGCGACGCTCTCCATTAGGGGGGGTGTCAAAACAGACGCAAATGTCATGAGGCTCTGTTCTCGCAAGAGAATTTAGGCTCGTCATATTTGTGCAATGATCCTGCAGAGGCAATAATACTAACGCGAGGGTAAGGCGAGATCAATGGGTCTTTACATGAAAGTGTACGGACGTCCTGCGATTTCGTCGCTCGACGGCAATGTCATGGGGCTATGTGTTCGCAAGGATATATAGGCCCGTCATATTGTCGCAAATAAAATATCCTGCAGAGGCAAAAATACTTGGAAAATGATAAGGCAAGATCAATGGGTCCTTACATGCAAGTGTAAAGACGTCCTGCGATTTTGCCGCAATGAAAGGTGGCAGGGGAAGACCTCTAATTAGGGAGGTCTGACTTGGAAGACCACACAAAAATGATAAGGCAAGGTCAATGGGCCATTGCATGAAAGTGTAAAGGCGGCTTGCGACCTTGTCGCAACGATATATTTCAATAACAATAAAATAATTATTCAACAACATACATGATGACAACTAAAATCTTCCATCTGAAGATAAATAACAGAGGCAAGTATGGGAATGGAAAAAATGAAATATTGTTATTCATCTTCTGATGTAAGAGTTATACATCAATAATGTTAGCCAATTATATTACAAGGAAGAACTACCAAAAAGGGGAAGTGAAGATTGAATTCGAGAGGGAAAAATCCAAGAAATACACTATAATAAGGATACGAAATGTACGAGATATTACAAGCGAGAAAAAGAAAACAAAAAGAGTTATCTCTTTGGCGATTCTTCTTCTTCATCCGATTCTTGATCCGATTATTCTCATCGCGAGAATTTTCTTCTTCGCCAGCCTCGCTATCAGAAACGTCTGAGACAGGCAGATTCTCAGGAACCTTTTCAAGGAGACAAGGATATGAATGCAGAGGGATATTGTGGTCTTTACAAACATACTCCATGCCTCCATTGCGAAAACGAACAGCATCATTGCTAAAATTCTCCACTGTCGTTAGAAATTGTTTCTTCAACTTGGAATATCTATTCTCGCGAAGGGAGAGATTCTTTATGATTTGTTCTTTTTCGGTTTGAGTTCTTCAATTCTCATTTGGAAAATTCGTGAGTTGTTCTTTCTCGATTCAAGCTCTCTAATTCTAACCCGAAGCCTCTTCTCGGATTCTCGCAAATAAGTAACAACAAGTTAATAATTTACAAGCAATATTACGTAGTAAGAAGTAGTAAGGTGTAATAAATAACCTTCTCTATCAGATATCATATCTTTAATCAAGGAAGTATGCTCGGCGTGAAGACTAACATCAACACCTAGGTTATTCCTGGCATTATCTAAAACTTTCGCAGCCCAGGCGAATTCATCGTCACTATTTATAACAAGGAGGGAACGAATTTGATCTTCTCGCTCACTAAGCAAGGAATTTCGCGAAGCAATTCATCCCGTTCAATTTGTAGTTCAAGGAGAGATTTTTGAAATGTTGCTAATGCCTGTGCACCATTGTTAGCAATGCGATCTTTATCATCTATAAGGTCACTAATTTTCTTCCTCAAAATTTTGATTTCTTTATTGGACTCGAGAAACATTCGTTTAAATTGGTTGGCAGCACTTAAACCAGATCTATGCTCAATTTCTAAAAGACGATATTTGGTCTGAAGTTCATTTAATGAAAGAGAGTTAATTTTGTTCGATGAACTACTTAAAGAGTTGTTGAGGTGAGCGAGAAGAAGATTATTATCCATAGGATCAGGAAATGTATGGAGAAGAATAGCCTCATCGGAGAGATTATATACATCTGCGAAAGTAATAAGTTAGGTAGCAATATGCGACCGATAAAATAAAAATAGTAAAAGGAGGTAAAATTTTATACCATAAAGCTGCTGATTGGCGTTTTGAAGAGTGGACACCTTATCCTTTTGGGAGTTAAGTTCGGTGTTTAACTTTTGAATTCTCTCGTCTTTATCGCGAGATGACGCAGCTTCGATCTCTAATTCTTGAATCTTCTTGCTCAATTGCAAATTCTTCTTTTCAAGATTGTTGCGTCTTCTTTCGAGATCTGAGGCAACTACAAAAGAAGTTCTTCCAACCTATAAAAGAAGATAGAAAAATCATTAATATATATATTTAAAATTTTAAAATTAACAGGGAAATACGACTGCATACATACCAAAGATCCAAGTGCATTCAAGAAGTCAGGAGACACAGTTCTAGAGGTTCCATTGAAAGAATTATTGCCCTCTAATAAAGTAGCATTACACACGTTTGCGAGAGTCCCGCAAAGAGAAGCTAGGGAGCATCTCCCATTCCTTGGAAACAATCGGAGAAGATCTTTGGATAACCGATCCATAGAAGAACCGGGTCGACGAAATCTTCTTGGCGAGAGAAGGATTCGAGTCATGGTTATCCTCGTCGAAGATTGAGCTTGAGCTAAGGCGAGAAGAGGATTGGACCTTTCGCTTCTTAGTTAAGGGGGCAGAGGATTTACCCTTGCGAGCGACAGTTTTACCCTTACTTTTAATCTTCGCAGCAATAGTTTCTTCAACTCCAACCTTCGCATACGCGTAAAGATAAGAAACAGAGGCAACAATATTGTTTTAAATAAGAAGAAAGGAAATGATTCTTACTTCACCCGTAAGCGATCGAAGCAATGTCAGAGTATCCTCCGACGGATCCTTTTTGTAGCTTCTTCTCAACCTGGCTATCTGAAAGATTTCACAAACTCAGCAACTATAGAAAGAAAGTTACGAAAGCCAAATTTAAAGTCGGAAACATACCTCTTTCTTTTTCTCAGGCCATTTGAATTCCCAAGGATGATACCCTGCGAGATTCGCAGGAAGAACGTGCGGTCCCGCGATATAAGGACCCTTTAAAATCAAGGGTACAACCCACCATTTCTCATCTTTGGAGTGGCGAGGAGTAGTATTATTACCCGGGTGCCAATCAATATCCTGCATGACCAATTTATCCTCTAGAGACATTATCCTTTTTCTTGCGAACGCCCAATGAGATTTCGCATTCACCATAGTTATCACTCGAGTAATTTTGAAAAAATTTTCCACAGGTGTATTTCTCAACAAACTATTTCCAAGTCTGCCGAATTTGGGATTTTGTGAGTTAGAGTATAAAGATCCTTTGCCTGCACCGCGACTCGCGAACTCAAGCATCAGGCGAATACAATCGCCACTTAATTGATAAACAGCCCGAGAGAATTTTTCATGGGCCAAAATTTCATAAAATAAAGGCAAATCAGGATTGTACAAGGGAATAGGAAGTCCCGCGAGAAGCTGACCGAGCGAGACTATAATCTTTTGATCATCACATTGATGATCGAGAAAAGTCTGTGCGAAAGAATAGATGAAGGTTCTTGATCGGGGAATGGTTGTGAGTAAAACCCTTCTCGAGCAACTTCTGTTGAACTTCTTCAAAAGAAGTTTTGTATGCACGACCGATGAAAGCCATTTATCAGTATGGGAATGGATGGAAGATTGGAGATTAAGATCAGCGCTAGAAAGGATGAAGAAAAGATTTGCAGTAGCAGGAGCGCAAATTGCGGAAGGAGAGAGTCAAAGAAAAGTTGCAGAGAGAAACTAAAGGATGAAAAGGAAGGGAAAAGAAAACTATATATAGGGAAAAAGATCCTCGAGAAAAACAAGGTCATTTAATGCGAAGAGACATGAATGGTCAAAAATAAGCGGTTGAAAGAAACGTGTCAAGAAAAGACATTAATAATCAAAATCCGTGTAAAAGTACAAAACTGAAACAGATAAAGATAAGCAGTCGCGGAAACAATATTGTAAGAATCTCATGATACTCTTCCCTTCGCAGGAGAAATATAAGGAGAGACAGGAGACGATACTTCGTATATATCTCAAAGAAGTTTCGGAACTTCGCAAAAGAATAGAGGCAAGTACGTACTTTTCAAGTACAGTATTCTTCTGCTCATTCTCTCATCAACAAAAACCAAAGATCACTACAACAACAGATTTTTCCTTAAAGATCGCTCTTCAAGCAATATTCAAGGAAAAAGAGGCAAGATGTAGGATCATAATATCGCAATGCATAGGGCTCGCGGGATCAATAAACGACGGTACCGCGAGGGAGTCGCAGGAAACTAAAATAAACGACGCGATGGGAAATAACGACACACAAAATAGCTGAAAGACATGGAATCTGGCGAGGGTTAAGAAGTGTCGCGAGATTGAATAGTTGTACACTGGCGACATTTCGCGAGACATTCCCGAAAATAAAGGATAGCTTAGCTGTCATCCACTATGTATTACCCTATATAAAGGGTCGAGTGAGTCTGTAAAAGGGGGGGATCTTTTTAGAATTGTAAGGCAAGTCATTAGGAGAGAGAAAGTTTAAGAGTGTTTTAACTTCTAAGTGTAATTCTATTTTCCTGTGTAAACACTTCATGAATTCAATCAATAAATGTTCTTGATCTTACATCTTCTAATGGATTAATTAAGCAAAATCGAGTAAGGGGTGTAGTGTGGGAAATCCTGCTACTACACTCGGGATTGTAGAGAGGAATGGGAAGGCCTGCGAGGATTTGACCTAGCGAGATTATGATCTTCTGATCATTACATTGATGATCAGAAAACAACTTTGCAGAAAGTATAGATGAAGATTCTTGATCAGGAATGGTTGATAGGATGAAGCCCTTCTCTTGCAAATTCTTTTGAGTTTCATTAAAAAGAGGTTTATATGTACGACCAAGTGAAACCATTTTTAAGGTATGGGAATGATTAGAAAGTTGAAGATCAAAAGAAAAAAAGAAGGGAAGATTTACAGCAGCAGAAACGCAGATTGCGGAGGAAAAGAAGTTGCAGGGGGGGAAAATAAAAGAGAAGAAGAGAAGGGTGAGAAAACTATATATAGAGGGAAGAATCCTCGAGAAAACAAATGCATTTAATGCGAGATGGGACGTGAATGGTCAAGAATAAACGGTTGAAACAGACGTGTCAAGAAAAGAGTGGAAGAAGAAACACCTGTAATAAATTCCGTACGAGAGTGAAACAGATAAAGATGAACAATTGCGAGATAAAGATGAGCAATTGCGGCATTTTAAAATATTGGTTCTCATGACATTCTCTCCTTCGCAGAGAAGACATGAGAAGAGGCAAGATGTAGGATCAGAATATCGCGACATCAATACCTCGCGAGATTAATAAATGATGACATTGCGAGGGAGTCGCATGGAAGTAAAATAAATGACGTAATGAATGACGACAAAATTTAACACAAGGAAGATATGAAGACTCAATAAATTTAGGAGTGTCGCGAAATTGTATACTTGTACACTTGCGATATCTCGCAAGCCATTCCCGAAAATAAAGGACAGCTTAGCTGTCATCCACTGTGTACTACCCTATATAAAGGGTTGAGTCAGTCTATTGTGGGAGAGTTCTTTTTGAATTGTTAAGCAAGTCTTGAGGAGAGAGAAAGTTTTAGAGTGATTGTAATTCTTTAACTCATTTCTATTTCCTATTGTAAAGATTCAAGTATTCAATCAATAGAAATCATAATCATTCATCTTAAAATGACTTAATTGTGTAAATTCTAGTGAGGGGTGTAGTGTAGGATTTCCTGCAACTACAGGTTCTTCCCAGCAGAATTCCATGGGTTATTAATAAATATTCAACACACGGGCATCTGAGTTACCTTCGAGTAAGCCCCGACCAAAATGGTGTAAATGTATTCGACAAATAATGCATTAACAAACACCTGAATGAACAAACAAGTATTTCAAAATACAATGAGACGATGAACCTATGCAAACAGGAAAGAAAATAATAAAATAATAGTCAAGGCGCTAGGGACGGCTCACCACTTACCGGTCATGCCATGATCAGTCCCACGCCCAAATTCTATATTTTATCATATTTTATTATTTTCCTTGAACTCATGAAAATCCTTTCATTTGAACAAATATCCTTCGTTTGAGGAAACTCCTCAGTTTCATGGTGTTTCCTTCACACTGAGGAAATAATATAAAATTAGGGAAAATATTGTGGGGACGTGATGAAAACTCCTTAATCTCATGATATTTCCTTGATCCCATGAAAAATAATATAAAATTAGGGAAACCCGTGGGACCGGGCCATAGCCGGCCGGTCATGCTCTAGCTGGCCCCACACGCCCTATTTTATTATTATTATATTTTTCATGTTTCCTTAATCCCATGAAATTCCTTGATTTCATGATGCTTCCTTCAAATTATGAAATTCCTTCAAATTATGGGAAAATACACAAAATAAACATAAAATTAAGGAAACTTGTGGGACCGGGACCAAGCTGGCCGGTCATGCCATAGCCGGTCCCACAAACCCCTTATTTTATTATTATTATTTTTATATTTCCTTGATTTTATGAAATTCCTTGATTTCATGATATTTCCTTCAAATTATGAAAATTCTTTCAAAATCATGAAAATCCCTTCAAATCATGAAATAATACATAAAATAAGGGAAAACTCACGGAATAGGGCCCCAGCCGGCCAACCATGCTCAAGTCGGTCCCACACGCCCTTATTTTATTATTATTAATATTTTTGTTTCCTTCATCTCATGGAAACTCTTTGATTTCAACAAAACTCCATGGTTTCAACAAACTCTTTGGTTTTATCATATTTCCCTAAAATCATGAATATATTATAAAAAATTAGGGAAAACACCGTGGGACCGGGCTCCTTGGCCGGCCGGCCATGCCTTGGCCATATCCGGTCCCACACTTCATGATTCCCTCATTTTCTATTATTTTCCTTCATCTCATGAAGGTTTTGACTAAGCCAAAGAAAAAAACCCCGATTTCTTCATATTTTCTCAAAATGTTGCTCAAACGCACACCGTAAAATATCAAAATTCTCTAATTAAGATACGAGACATTTTGGTGACGTGAGCATGTTACCTTGACCGACCAAGGTTGGCTCTTTGGCTTGCAAGAATCCGGTCCCACGTATTCTCATGATTTGACCTAATTTGCACAATTGCACGTATTAGGTCCAAAACTCTTCCAAACAACTTGGAACTTCATGGAACGAACATCATTTGATCCCGTGAACACCCAGGGCCGGTTTCATGACCCCTTGGTCGGTCCCTCATCTCTTCATAATTAATTGGGTTTTATCACCTAAGGTTCAACATTATTTTAATAAATGATTAAACCAGCATTTCATCATCCTTTCATCAACAAATTAACTGGTCTTCAGGAGATCTTGATATTTGCTCACGTGAGCATCTGGGCACTACATGGTCGACCCATAATCCCATGTAGCCGGTCCCTCATTTTCTGTGGTTAATTCTCAATAAACCATCAATAAATCATCAATTGATCAAATTAGGGTTTTGAGTCCAAGGTTAATGATTCCAGATTCAAACGTTAATAATTTTACGTTGATCCTATGATCAACATTTTATTTATCATACTCGGTTCAATTGCCAGTATTCTGATTTAATATTTTATTTTGTCATGCTACCATAATTCATCAAACGAGCAATATTTGCTCAGATGAGCAATACTTGCTCAAATCAAAGAATATTGGTTCAACTATCAATATTAAACAATTCATCAAATGAGCAATATTTGCTCACGTTAACTTATTCACACATCATATCTCTGTATCAACAGACATGTTCAATTCATGAGTCTCAGAACATTTCCAACCATGTTCGGCTCAACAATACAAGGACTCATCGTCCCATGAAGTCATGAAGTAAACAACTGACTAACTAAATACACGTTTGCCTTGCAGACTCCACACTTAAACGAGACATCAATCGTGTCACATGGGGGGATATTAACTAGGGTTTTGGTCTGGGTTGTTTACGGCACGTGTGTTCATACACACGATGAGAATGTGAGCAAGTCGTGCAATCAGTTGAAGGATTTAACAAATTAGTGGATGGAAAATCAACCAAGTCTCCACACGTTGAGCAACTGGTTTTAACACGATTTCCACTTCCCCATTCTTTGATTCCATCAACTGTCACACTTCATGAGATCATGGTGTTTTCAATTCCAGCAATATAAATAAATCTCTGAATCATGATTGAAACAGGGATAATCTCACGTCAAACAGACAACACGAGATTAACAGTCCAACTCTCAACAGAGCAAATTCAATCATTCAGAATTTATCTTATTATCATAATACACAACACACCTGCAATCTTCGATTACCATTGATCTCACATATTTCTCAACTTCCCTCCTACAGATCGACCCATCCTCTCTTGTGACCGAATTTACTGTGGAACGACCATTATCTTGGTTTAGGCCGGAGTACTACAGATTGATCTCTCGAATTCAAAGCACTCCCTTCTTGCAGTGCATCTGTGTGAGGTTAAACATTTCGCTCGGTTCAAGGAGTCTCCTCCGCATGGTCATCTCCTCAATTCCGTAAAAACCAGCAAATATTTTTTCCCCATCTACAGGACTATATAATATATTATTTACGGTTGGGAAAGTAAGAACTTCCAGCCATTTTATAATATAATATTTACTTACGCTCCAGACATTTGCAAGCTATATTTTTAGGAGCATATATAAGTAACAATTCCTCGTGACCTGGCATTGAAGATGTATTTGGGCTGAAGCAAAGGGTAGGCGAAAGTTTGAAGAACCTAACTGTGAGATGGAAGACAATGTGTAGTGATATGGCTGGTCGTGTGGATGAAAGATATCTCATTTTATCATTCATCAATGATATGTTTGCAACCAATCTGTTATATATTCAGATTTTCAGAATCAAAAATACAATCACAATGACTGAGTTGCGAGAACTACATGAGGAGTATATTGCTCTTGAGGAAAAGCAAAATGAGATGGAGTCATACCCCATTGCGAACACAAGTTCAAGAGCAGTGAATGCAAGCTTAATACCCAAGTTAATAAATACAGTGGCGAGCACCTCGCAAGGGCAACAAGAGAGGGTAATAGGAGATGGACAACAAAAGTTAGTGGCTATGGGAAGCCGTGATCAAGAAGAATTTGAGAGAGAGAGAAACTTCTATAGCCGTGGTGGAAATAACAAAATCAAAAGACTTGATCAGCCACAAGAAACGTATGGAGGTCATCAGCCGCAAGGAACTTATGGAGGTCAGAGGCAAAATTTTCATAGAGGACAGCGAAATCCAAAGATAATATGGGAAGAAATCAAAATGCCACCTTTGTGTAGGATCATTATATCGCAACGTACAAAACTCGCGAGGATAATAAACGACAGCTCTGCGAGGGAGTCGCAAGGAATCAAAAGGAATGACGCATTGGATGACGACAGGAAGATATGAAATCTGACGAGGGTTAGGAAGTGTCGCGAGTATGAGTACTTATACATTCGCAACACTTCGCGAGACATTCCCGAAAATAAAGGACAGCTTAGCTGTCATTCACTATGTATTACCCTATATAAAGGGATGAGAAGTCTGTTGTAGGGGAGATTCTTTTGGGAATTGAAAGATAAGTCATTAGGAGAGAGAAACTTTGAGAGTGTTTGTAATTTCTTAAGCATCATTCTATTTTCCTGTGTATATTGGAAAAATATAATTAATAAACATTCTTCGTTATTCATCTTTCAATGAATTAGTTAAGTGAATTATAGTGAGGGGTGTATTGTGGGATTTCCTGCAACTACATATTGGCGCTAGAAACAGGGACTGAAGAAAAGAAGATTGCAATCGAAATCATTCAAATCAAGAAAATGTTAAATTAGATGAGGGAGAGGAGAAAGATATGGAGTACAGTTCGGTCACAAAGGCAATGATTAATGAGTTTCACGAAAATATCAAAGGAAGAATACACAAGCGGGATTTTGAAGGAAATAAAATTACAGATAGAGAGATGACATTGCCTTTAGAAGAATGGGAAAAGCAAAAGATAACGTTCACAGCAGCAGAAATATCTAAGGAAAATTTTAATCACACATCTCCACTGGTAATCACAGTAAACATGTGCGAAGGAGGAGAATTAGCAAAGGAAAAGAAAATATGGACGGTAAACAGGACCTTAATCGATACTGGAAGCTTAGTGAACATCATGTTTTATCATGCTTACAAGAAGATGGGATACAAAGATGAAGAGATGATTTCCACGGCATACAATATCCATGGTTTTGGTAAATCCATAACCAAAGTTAAAGGAGAGATAAAGATGCGAATTCTGTTAGGAGAAATCGAGACACAGGTAACATTGTGTGTAGTGGACATGGAGTCGCCATACAACATATTGCTAGGAAGACCATGGGTACATGCGATAAAAGCAGTAGCATCAACATTTCATCAATGTATCAAATTTCCCACACCAAGTGGAATCGGCGAGATTAGAGGGGATGTTGATAAAGGAAGAATATGTTATCAAATTGAAGTGAAATATTATGAAGAGCAAGTAAAAAAGAGAAAGTACCGCAGAAAAATGGCAAAAGCAGTTAGAAAAGAAGAAGAATTTCGAATTTACATGATAAGAGCAAAGGAAGGAAGAGGGATACCTAGCGAGATCTCGGAAGAAGAAAATGAACTCGCAAAAGAGCTGAAAGGACCGACCCCAATGGGAGAACTGAAGGCTAGTTATGTCGTGGGAGCAGACGAAAGAAGTGAACGTCGGAACCATCGAAGAGCCCATGATGCTAAAAATTGGGACCAGTATGGAAGCGGATGAGGAAAAAAGGACTGTTGATTTGCTGCGAGACTATAAAGATATCTTCGCGTGGAATATGGATGATATGCCTGGTATAGACCCATCGATAGCTTGCCACAAATTAGAAATAGACAAAAGGGTGAAGCCATTCAAGCAGAGAATTAGAAAGATCGCAACAGCATATCATCCCCAAATAGAAGAAGAATTGCAGAAAATGCTAGATGCAGGAATCATCAGGCCAGCAAAGTATCCTGAATGGATAGCAAATATGGTTATAGTCCCAAAGAAGAAAAAGGGGATAAGAATTTGCATAGATTTTACTGATCTAAACAAAGCTTGTCCTAAAGATAGTTTTCCATTGCCAGATATTCCACAACTGGTCGAATCAGCGGCAGGGAATGAAAGAATATCATCCTTGGATGGATATAAAGGTTACAACCAGATTCCTCTCGCAGAGGAAGATCAAGAGCATACTGCTTTCTTCGCCCCAAGGGGGTTATATTGCTATACAAAAATGCCATTTGGTTTACGAAATGCTGGAGCCACATATCAAAGAATGGTAGAAGAAGTGTTCGCAGAGTGGATACATAAAACACTAGAAGTATATGTAGATGACATGCTCGTAAAAAGTAAGAAAGCGGAAGATCATGTACGAGATCTGAAAGAAATCTTTGAACAGATGAGGCGTTTCAACATCAAAGTAAATCCAGAAAAATGTACCTTCGGAGTTGCATCGGGAAAGTTTTTGGGTTACATCGTATCAAAAGAAGGGATACAAGTCGACCCAGAAAAAGTGAAAGCAGTTCGCGATATGCCTACACCTGCGACAGTAAAAGATGTTCAAAAGCTAAATGGGTTGTTAGCATCACTAGGAAGATTCATTTCGCGATCATCTGATAAGTGCAAGCATTTTTTCAGCGTCCTGAAAAAAGGATCGAAGTTTAAATGGACAGACGAATGTGAGAAGGCTTTACAAGGAATTAAATAACATCTAATGGAAATATCCATTATGCAAAAAAGCAGAACCAGGAGAGGAATTGTTAATATACCTTGTGACAACTTCGCATGCACTGAGCGCAGTATTGCTGCGAATGGATGCAGGAGTCGAAAAACCAATTTATTACATCAGTAAAACTTTTAATGCCGCAGAAAGGAACTATTCAAAGATTGAAAAATTAATTCTGGCGTTAGTCTATGCAACGTTTAAGCTTCGCATATATTTTCAAGCACATACTGTCAGGGTAGTAACAAAAATACCAATCGAGTCCGTAATGAAAAATTCAAAGAGATCAGGAAGAGTTGAAAGATGGAATGCTCAAATAAGCCATTGTAAACTCAAATATGAAATATTATCTTCAACCAAGTCACAGGTTGTCGCAGATTTTTTGGCAGAATTTCCCTTGGAGGAAGATGAAGCAGTGGATGAAATGATGGATGTAGAAGAAGAGCATGGAGACCCAAAAGATCTCGCTTAACTGATCCAGACAGGTGGGAAATATTAGTGGATGGATCATCAAATGGAGAAGGTAATGGAGTGGGAATTGTTGTGATTTCGCCAGAAGGCAATAAATTAGCTTTCTCTTTTAGGTTGGAGTTTGAATCCACCAATAACGAAACGGAATATGAAGCTATAATACATGCTCTGCGATTCGCAATAGAAATGAAACTGGAAAATGTGAGGATTACCAGTGACTCGCAATTAGCAATTCGCCAGATAACAGAGAAGTACGCCACGAATGAGCCATCTTTGCAAAAGTATAGGAAGCTAGTCGAAGAATTGTCAGCACAGATACCGAAAATTAAATGGAGGCACATATCAAGGAGAAATAACAGACTCGCAGACGCTTTTGCCTTTATATCAAGTATGATGACAGACCCCACTGCGAGGGATATCAAAATACAAACACTTCTGGCACCATCAATAAATAAAGAGGAAGAACAAGAAGCAGATGCAATGTTGGTAGAAGACATACCGCAATGTCGCGATAAAGACTGGAGAAACAGAACTTCACGCATACTTGATGAAAGGGGAAGTACCAGGAAATAAATTAGAGGCACACAAATTGAAAAGTCGTGCAACGAATTATGAATTAAGAGATGGTGTACTTTATCGGCGATCTTTTGATGGACCCTCACTTCGATGCTTAACAAGGCAAGAGGGAGAAACCATATTGAGGATGTTGCACAGTGGAGATGCCGGAAATCATAGCGGCGGAAGATCTTTAGCATATAAAGCAAAAACACAAGGATATTATCGGCCATATATGCATGAGGACGCGAAAGCAATATCAAGGCGCTGCGAAGATTGTCAAAGACATGGGAAGAAGATACATGCACCTGGAGCAACGTTAAATTCTTCGAAAAGTGTGTGGCCTTTTGGAAAATGGGGATTAGATATTGTGGGACCATTTTTACCGGGAACAGGACAAAGAAGATACTTAATTGTTGCAACGGATTATTTCACAAAATGGGCAGAAGTGAAAGCGGTACAACACATCCGCGACAAAGACGTATTTACTTTCATATTTGAGAATATTATATGCAGGTTTGGGATCCCCGCACAGTTGGTATCTGATAATGGGAAACAATTTGAAGGGCAAAATATAGAACTGTTACTTAATGCATTCCAGATAAGGTGTGGAAAATCAACTCCATTATATCCACAAGCTAATGGTCAGGCAGAGGCAACAAACAAAACAATAGCAGATATATTGAAGAAGAAATTAGAAGGACACAATAAGGGATGGTGTGAACAAGTATCCAGTGCAGTGTGGGCATATAATACAACTAGAAGAGAGGCTACATGAATGTCACCCTTTTGCTTAACATATGGAGTTGAAGCTGTGCTCCCAACAGAGGTAGTGATCCCAACAACCAAAAAAGAGGTTTGGGAGAAAAATCTTAGTGCAGGTAATATCCTAATTAAGTTGGACGAATTAGAGGAAAAAAGGGAAAAGGCATTACGACATATGGAAAATTATCAGCGAAGACTGGCTAGAGAATATAACAAGCGTGTTAAAATACGTGAGTTTCAACCAGGAGACTTGGTGCTGCGAGAAACACCAATTTATCAGCGAGAAAATGGAGGCAAGTTGGCGAGAAAATGGGATGGACCTTATATTATCAAAGAAGTAGTTGGTACAGGGGCATATAGATTGATGGACCCCGAAGGCAAAGATATGGGACAAAGATTGGGCAGACCATGGAACAGATTGTATCTAAAGAAATATTACCCATAAAAAAGGGGCGAGATGAGATGAATCAAGATGAAATATCTCAATGCAAGGTATTTGCGAAATTCAATAAAATGCAGAGAAAATCAGCGAATATCTCGCAAGAAGAATAGCAAGAGAAAATGAATGATCGAATGAATTAACATAATTGAAAGAATGAATGAATGGGACGAACCTTTATGGCGTACACCCTAGTTCGCGAATGAAATTTCGTAAAAGGCAAATGTAAGACCTAAAGTGCGTCATATAAGGGGGTATCTCTTAACATGGCTCAGGGAAAAGGTTACACCGCCCCTGGAACCTGGGTCATGTAGATTTGGGGCCCATGAAAGCCTATCCGGGAGAGGTACCTTGGATTCCCAACTATATATATAAGGTTATACCCTGGTTGGGCGACCGAGGGTCTCTTCCAAGGAGTCAGCGTATGATCAAGGCGCCGAGGTACACGGTTGAGTCAAGAGTGCGGGGAGCATGGAACTTCCTTACCACTCTTGACAAGTCTTGGCGCATGCTGCACTCGCCCGAAGAAAACTCCACTTAGGGTGCAGCCTTGTAACCATAAACCCTATAGGTATAAGGGATAAGAGGCTGCGAAAACAACTGGTTGTTGTTAAGACCGGATGGGAGGAGCTAGCCTTGTATGGCCGATGTACGCCTCCTTGAAGGGGCAACCAGGGAGATGATAAGGGCGACACCCTCCATTAGGGAGAGTGTCAAAACAGACGCAAATGTCATGAGGCTCTGTTTTCGCAAGGAAACTTAGGCTTGTCATATTTGTGCAATGATCCTGAAGAGGCAACAATACTAACGCGAGGGTAAGGCGAGATCAATGGGTCTGTACATGAAAGTGTGCGGACGTCCTGCGATTTCGTCGCAAGCCGACAATGTCATGGGGCTTTATTTTCGCAAGAAAGTTTAGGCCTGTCATATTGTCGCAAGCAAAATATCCTGCAGAGGCAAAAATACTTGGAAAATGATAAGGCAAGGTCAATGGGTTTTTACATGCAAGTGTAAAGACGTCCTGCGACCTTGTCGCAATAAAGGGTGGCAAAGCAAGACCTTTAATTAGGAAGGTCGCGCTTAGAAGACCACCAAAAATGATAAGGCGAGATCAATGGGCCATTGCATGAAAATGCAAAGGCGTCCTGCGATCTTGTCGCAACAAGAAGAGACAAAGTAAGGCACTTAATTGGGAACATAAATGATCACACAAAAATGTAAGCGAACATGCTTGCAAGATTATATCCAAAATTCTTTAAATAAGGAAGAAGGAGACAATAAGGGAATTACTCAACAAAAGATTTAATCTTTTCAAGCAAAAAGAAAATTTTTAAGCTTAACAAAAAAGTTTAATTCTCTACATCAACATCATCGATTACGAAGTTGGTAGAGATTTTTCAATATCTTTATCGGCTCCACCTTCACCAATCGGTAGATTCTGTTTAGATACTCTTTCAAATAGATTCACCTTCGCCGGTTTGGCGGATTTTCATCGAAGTTTTATCAGCCAGATCTTTGTTGACAACTTCGATGTTAGCGGTATCTTCGCAACTTTCATAGTCATAATCACTATCAGGGGAGTTGGGGATTTCATCATCACTTACTTCCAAAGGGTCAACATGAATAGGTTCAAGAGATTTAGACAATAAAATTTCATTCACGAGGACTTCAGCTTTGAGGGGAAATTGACGAAGCAGCGCCTTTTGACGATTTTTACTATCTATGTCTTTACAGTCAGACATGTACTCAAATCTTCTTTTTGCACGCTCGCGAGAACGCGCGAGGGAAGCAGCGAGTAACCCATTTTCTTTGCGAACCTTAGTATAATCTGACTTGAGGGTAGACATAACGGAGCGAAGCTTTCTCTCGGAATCTGCATCACAAATACATATGAAAAGATTAAAGAAGACTCTTACAGAAGATCTTTGGAATGTTCAAATACATAAATGAATTAAGGTAGTCAAACATTATGACTACCTTCCTTTTGAGAAGTAAGATGCTGAATTAAAGCTGCAAAATTATTCCCCAAACAGTCCATGGCATCATCAAATGTATCTCCAACTAAGCCTTTCAAACGAGATCGCAAGCTTTTTTCATTAGAAACAAGTATGGAATTCTCGGTCGCAAGAGAAGAGTTGGATTTTTCTAATTTGGCACATTGATCCTTGAATTGGCTTGCTTTTAAACTCAAGGTTATCCTACCCTGAATAAGTTTATCTCTCTCAGCAGTAACTTCTTCAAGCTGATTTGATAGGTGTAGAATACACCGTATTTACTATCTAGTAGTTTATGCTTTCTTTGCTATTTTTCGTGTAAATTATGTATTTTACGCTTGTTTTGAGTGTTATAGCTACTTTGGAGTCGCACGGAGGAAAAGAAGAAGAAATAACCCAATTTGAGTGAAAAGGGCAAAAAGGTCATTTAACAGGCGATTGATATATGGAGCCCTCTTGAGGTTAAGGGGCAACTCTTTTGCAAGAGCACTAAAGACAGCTGAAGTTGTGGTTAAGGGGCTACCAATTTGGTTATCCCTTATCAAAATCCACCGACTGCCAATAACCGCCCAACCTATAACCCTAGAATTCAGAGAAATGTTTTTCTCTTTCATTTTTACTTCTCAATCATCATTCTCCTGAAATAGAAACAAACCGATATTGGAATCCATTAATGGAAGATCGAGAGGATTTCCGTCGAATCGAGAAACCGAGAGTTAAAAACGGTGTCTCTTCTTGCTAATAAAATCGAAGGATGAAATCGAAGAATGTAAGAAGTTGGTGGTGCTGCTTAAGGGATCTGTGATGAAATCATGGGGGAAATTGGAATCAATGGATTCAAGAGGTGGTTCGAATCACAGAGAAGATTTTCAGAGGAAGAACACAGCACAGATCGAGAACAAGAAGAAGAGAAATTGGACCAAGTATGAGATTGCGGCCAAGATTAGGTGGTTGTTGAATGGGGTTCTTGTGATAAATTGATGTTAGGGTTTGATTTGCAGTGAATCGAGAAGAAGGAGATGAAGATTCAGGGAGAGATTGCAGGGAAAAATGGGTTCGATTTGTTGCTGGTCTTGAGATGAAATCAGGGTTATGAGTTCAACAATGGGTCGAGAAGGCACGAGATAATACAAGATAGGCTCGACTTGTTTATGGGATTAGACGAGAGAAGAGATGGGTTTTGTGGCTGGAGTCTTTGTTCAAACTAAGATTGAGAAGGAGGATGAAATAGCCTGAATTGGTGTTTATTGCAAAACTACTGAGACCGGGGGAGTTAAAGCTCGGGAGATTGGGTGCAGTGAATCAATATGGAAGAAGTTCTTGCTATTTTTGAGATGGAATCAAATGGTACGTGTAATTGATGTTGCAGACAAGAAGGGAAGACAAGAAGGTCGAGATGGATTAAATCATGAGATGGGTTACGGTGCTGTGTGGTAGTCGTTGTTGTGGAAGTGAAAGGTGGTGTTGAGGTGAAAAGATGTTGAAGCAAAGAATCGTGCAAGGGTTGAAGTGAAGCTTGTGCAATGCGTAAATGCAAGCGAGAGAAGGAGTTCACGCATTGTTGATATCACTTGCGAGTGAGATGAGGCTGAATTGCTTTGGTGAATTGTGACTCGAGATGATGTCGTAAAGTGTTGAGCTCAACCTAAGAAGCAACGGGGAATGGTGTGTGAAATTGATGAAGTTTGTGAATTGAATTGATAGATGAATGTGTTAGGTTTCTTAACGGTGAAGACCCAAAATTGGCCCGAACTCGGCCCGGAAAATCCCGTAAATAGCCGAAACTCGGCCAAATCATCCTTCGGCGCGAGTCGACTCGGACCGATCCGGACGATCCCGATGACCGATCCCAACCGAGTTGATGGACCGATTCTCGTTAGTGAATTAGATTAAATCAGCCCGAGTAAGCGGTGATTCAAGAATCGACTCTGCTGAGTAAGCCCAGTTAGCTGAGTCAGGAGCTAACTCGAGTCTGACTCTCCTTCCTCTTTGACCCTGTTGACTAACAGTTGATCGACGATTGACCCGTTTGACCGTTAGTCCTAACGGTGGGTGACGGAATATACCTTTACCGGCAGAGAATTTTCAAGTGGCGGCGACGACTATTCCGGCCGGATTCGGCCACAATCCCGATTTTCAAAGCGAGCAAAAAATCCAGAATTTTCTATGGACTTCTCTCATGGGTGTGAAGACTTGGGCTAGGAATTGGATGGAGAATTGGACTCAAATTTGGAAAGAGAAGGTGGAAGAGTTGAGAAAAGCTTGGATTTGGAAATTGAATTGCAAAAGGAAAAGGATTCTACTCCTTAGAAGATTTGGAGAATATTGAAGCCTATAAATAGAGAAGTTTTCTTCAACTTCTACACACATCTCTACACACACAACAATTCTTTTCTTTTCTTATTCTTTGTGTGAACTTTTAACATGAGTAGCTAATTTTATTGATTGAGGATGAATTCCTAGTTCTTAATATGATTTGAGTTTTTGTTTTTAATTCTATCTTGAAGTTTTTCACATGATTATCGTTTGTTTTTACTAATAGGAATGATCTTAATGACATTCATGATTGATTGATAGATTGTTTAGAATGCATGCTAAATTGATTTGTTAGTTTAATCTAAATCTAGTATAAGTTAGGGAATAAGTAATCGTTCTCGACACTTTACACAAGTAGAAAACACAAGACCTTTGGAGGGATTCCGTGGAGCAATTGTGTGTAGAAACAACGCTAGAAAGTGAACCAAGCGAACCGAGTTTAACTACTAGTACTAAACCTAAATTCATAGATCTTAATGCATTCGGTGGAATTACATCTTGTAAGCGAACCTCGGGGTGGTTCTTTTGAATAGAATCGATAAATAAGCGGACCTGTTACTCAGTGAAATTAGGGATTTTGGGGCTAGCTAAGCGTACCTGCTATCCTACGGTTGGTGATAATCTGTGACTAATAACAAGTAGAAAAGAACATAACTTGATTCATTGTTTCGTAACGAAGAAGGATTCCTTAGTCTTGTCTCTCTTATTGCTTTCAACTTTATCTTTTAATTGCTTTGTTTATTTTCTTTTTGCTTTTTACACCCCCCTTTCGTGACAAATTTTACAACTAGAATCTCGTGCTCCTCGTGGGATCGACCTTGACTACCCTATATTACTTGTTAATTAGGTAGTAAAGTATTAATTAATTTGTTGTGGTTACGACACGCATCAAATTTTGGCGCCGTTCTTAGGGAGCAGCGGATGATTTTAGTTGTTTTTATTTTTCTTTTTGCTTTATACTTGCTTTGTTGGATTCTATTCCGTATCTAACTTGGTTTTTGAATCTTATTTCAGGTGCCGGTTTTCCATGTACGGTGGACAAGAGCAAGCATATTACAACAATCAATACGGTTTTCAACCTCAACATTATGACAACTTCCAACCATCCTTAGGATACAATCAAAACCAATATTTTGGCTATGATCAATTTCCTACAGAACCTTATGGATATTCTCATACATATCAACAACCTTATGACGGTAATGTGCAGACAGAGAATTTGGAATATACTCCTCTTCATCGTGTTTTTCCTTCACTTTTTCCAAAAGTGGAGATACAGTCTAGAAACTCTATCAACGGTGGTAAGCGTGTGAACGTCAGGAAACTTGCACAAAAATTATACAAATTGGAAGATGATGGAGACTCGGAAGAGCTTGTCGCAGAAATTAGTAGGACTATTCATATGGAACTTAAACGACGTCGGGATAAAGGTTATGAAACCGATGAAGATTCTTATTATGGTGAGTCCGAAAATGAAGATGATTGTGTTGAAAAGGATCAACCTTTGGAGACTTTTGATGACGCTAGTGTAGATTACTCGAGCCTTGATCTTATTGATGATCAAGCACCTATTCAAAAGGTAGAGCTTGAGGAAGATGCATTTATTGCTTGGAAAAAATTTCTTAGGGAAAGATGGGAGTCCGCAGAAGTGTATGAGCGTTGCAACAATGAGGAAGTTATTCCAACTCCGGATCATAATAAAGATCCTTCACCTATTCAAAAGGAGGAGATTGGGTGTGACTTACCTATTGTTGTAAACGAAGTAACACCCTCACAAGAAGATCTTACAATTTATACCGAGGAAGATTATATGAGGGAAGAATGGTCCGATTCCGATGATGAGAATGTTGAAGAGATGATGCTAGAGGATGAAACCACATTCATTGATTTTGTGGAAGACCCAATTGAACTTGCGAATGATTTTAATGATGCCGAGACTTTGGTTAAGGTAGAAAACGACGAAGAATGGTTGCAAGGTTTAATAGAGGACCACGATATACAAGAGGTAAGTAATGCACTTGAATTTTTAAGGATGAAGAGGATTCTATAATACAAGAGATTGTGCAAGGTTTGTCTAACCCTTTGCATATTGATTCTTCTCCTTTACCTCTTATTGGTTTGAATGTATGTGCTTCGAAAGTATTTTTGGATGATTTTGTTTCTAGATATCCACCATTGGAAACACTTGATGCTAACACTATGCAGGTTTGCCAAGAGGAATACATGGAAGTTCCAAAATTCTATGTTCTTTATACACTTCCGAGAGTGGACGAGAATAAGTGTGGGGGAAATTTCTATCGAGCGATAATTTCACTATTGTTTTCTTGTGCTAATATTTGTATGGAGTTATTGTTTGCAGAACAGGTATTATGGGTGGATCCCCAAATTTTCCGATTGTTAGTATATGGGCTAATGAATCTTGCAAGAGCCAAGTCGGGCCGTCGACTTTAAAACAAGCGCTTAATGGGAGGCAACCCATAGGTTTTGTATTTCTTATCCTTTTGCTTTTTGTTATTTCTTTTTCTTGTTTCTTATCATGTTAAAATTTCCCACCTTAACTTTACTAGGAGGATTCAATTACATTGAGGACAATGTAAGGTTTAAGTGTGGGGGAGTGGTTAAGCATGTTTTTAAAACAAAAATTACAAAAAAATTAAAAAAAAAAAAAAAAAAAAAAGGTTTTACTTAAAAACTCCAACTTTTAAAGATTTTAGAGTCACTAGCATATTTCTAGGTATGTTTGCATAGAGATTTTGACCGACATAATTGAACTTGGAAATGTTAGAGAACTACATTCGGATTTCTTGTTTGTTAGAGTGTTAAATAATGGATTTAATCATGCCGGCGATGCGAATTTGGTGCAGGGAGAAAGGCGTTATTAGAGTTGCTGATCAGTCATTAGTGGAGACTACCCGTATTCATATCATGTGAGGCACCGACCAGAAATTTTCTATTTACTAAAGAGCTTCTTTTGAGTGTGTGTCACCGTACGTTAATTCCGGGTAGAATGGTGAGCTACCCAACCTCCCACCAATAGAAGCACTACTCTTTGATCTCTTGAGTGCTAATTTTGTCAATCATGAGGGTGACGTCTATAGATGAAAGCTTCCTTCTTGTAGTTCGATTTGCAGGTAGCACCATTCTCTCTCTCTCGACAACAACGGATCCATAGAAACACTCTCATCATCAACAAGGAGCGACATCAAAATCTACAAGGAAAGTTGTAAAAGTTTAAGGTTTATAAGCAACGAAACGAGAAAAAGAGCAAATTTCAAATACAAGTAAAGCAACATACAAAGAGCGGATTTTCACATATATGTTGAAGACTTACAATACAATGAGGTAATTTTATATCCAAGTATGAAGACTTATTCATGAAAGCGAAGAAAATTAAAAGGTGAGAATTTTTGAAGTTTATGATTTCAAGACGATACAAGTTGTGAAGAATCAAGCGGTAAAATACTTCTCCCACGGCCATGGTTTATTTTATTTCTCTTGTTTCAAAAAAAAAAAAAAAAAAAAAAAAAAAAAATGAAAATTTCATAAAAAAAAAAAAAAAACAAGAGAAATATTTGTTTTGTTTTTATTTATTTAATAAGCCGTGGGGAAGGAAAATTTATAAGGAAAGTTTCAAGCGACAAGGATTTTAAGGTACAAGAGTTAAAAAATTGTCAAGGATTTATGAAATTCGAGAGTTTATCATTAATAGTTGAAACCGAAGACGAAGACCAAGAAGATCAAGACGAGGAGCGGAAGACGTTTCTATTGGATGCCGTGAGAGTGGTGTTATCATAATTGGCGATCGGATGTGAAGGTGAGTAAGTAATCTCATCCTCGATAATAATGGTTGATTTCCTTTCGTAGAGATCGTCGAGAAAAATGGTTTTTCAAAATATTAAAAGATGTGGGTTTTTAAAAAATATTTCGGAAGTTGTTCTTCCCACCATTCAACGTGATGCAGGAATTCTTTCTTCATTCCTACCTGCACACCTGTGAGACCCATAAAAAAAGCCGTCTTATTGAGTGCAATTATCATAAAATCCTTTTTGGTGAGGCAGAAGTCGAGGCGAAATGCTTATTGATCGTTTCTCAAACACGCATTCTCTCATTATGGTGTGGTTATTTCTCACTCAACAATTAAGAACGAGAATATGTTCTTTAGTATTTCTAACTTCTTATTACTAGCATGCAGAAACTCTATGTCCTCATAACTCTTTGGATGCTTGTGACGCTTGAACGCTTTGAAATTGTGAGTTTTTAGTTTGATTTGCTCGAGGACTAGCAAAGTATAAGTGTGGGGGAATTTGATAGGTGTAGAATACACCGTATTTACTATCTAGTAGTTTATGCTTTCTTTGCTATTTTTCGTGTAAATTATGTATTTTACGCTTGTTTTGAGTGTTATAGCTACTTTGGAGTCGCACGGAGGAAAAGAAGAAGAAATAACCCAATTTGAGTGAAAAGGGCAAAAAGGTCATTTAACAGGCGATTGATATATGGAGCCCTCTTGAGGTTAAGGGGCAACTCTTTTGCAAGAGCACTAAAGACAGCTGAAGTTGTGGTTAAGGGGCTACCAATTTGGTTATCCCTTATCAAAATCCACCGACTGCCAATAACCGCCCAACCTATAACCCTAGAATTCAGAGAAATGTTTTTCTTTTTCATTTTTACTTCTCAATCATCATTCCCCTGAAATAGAAACAAACCGATATTGGAATCCATTAATGGAAGATCGAGAGGATTTCCGTCGAATCGAGAAACCGAGAGTTAAAAACAGCGTCTGCTGCTGCTAATAAAATCGAAGGATGAAACTGAAGAATGTAAGAAGTTGGTGGTGTTGCTTAAGGGATAAGTGATGAAATCATGGGGGAAATTGGAATCAATGGATTCAAGAGGTGGTTCGAATCACAGAGAAGATTTTCAGAGGAAGAACACAGCACAGATCGAGAACAAGAAGAAGAGAAATTGGACCAAGTATGAGATTGCGGCCAAGATTAGGTGGTTGTTGAATGGGGTTCTGATGATAAATTGATGTTAGGGTTTGATTTGCAGTGAATCGAGAAGAAGGAGATGAAGATTCGGGAGAGATTGCGGGGAAAAATGGGTTCGATTTGTTCTTTGGTCTTGAGATGAAATCAGGGTTATGAGTTCAACAATGGGTCAGACAAGGCAACAGATAATACAAGATAGGCTCGACTTGTTTATGGGATTAGACAGAGAAGAGATGGGTTTTGTGGCTGGAGTTGCTGTTCAAACTAAGATTGAGAAGGAGGATGAAATAAAATTCGAATTGGTGTTTATTGCAAAACTACCAGACCAGGGGAGTTAAAGCTCAGGGAGATTGGGTCTGTGAATCAATATGGAAGAAGTTGCTGCTATTTTTGAGATGGAATCAAATGGTCTGTGTAATTGATGTTGCAGACAAGAAGGGAAGACAAGAAGGTCAGAGATGGATTAAATCATGAGATGGGTTCTGGTGCTGTGGTAGCTGTTGTTGTGGAAGTGAAAGCAGTGGTGTTGAGGCTGAAAAGATGTTGAAGCAGCAACTGTGCAAGGGTTGAAGTGAAGCTTGTGCAATGCAGAAATGCAAGCAGGGAAGGAGTTACTGCCGCTGTTGATATCACTTGCAGTAGCAGATGAGGCTGAATTGCTGGTGAATTGTGACTCAGAGATGATGCTGTAAAGTGTTGAGCTCAACCTAAGAAGCAACATGGGAATGGTTTGTGAAATTGATGAAGCTGTGAATTGAATTGATAGATGAATGTGTTAGGTTTCTTAACAGGTGAAGACCCAAAAATTGGCCCGAACTCGGCCTGGAAAATCCTGTAAATAGCCGAAACTCGGCCAAATCATCCTTCTGACGAGTCGACTCGGACCGATCCGGACGATCCCGATGACCGATCCCAACCGAGTTCAGTGACCGATTCCTATTAGCTGAATTAGATTAAATCAGCCGAGTAAGCAGTCTGATTCGAAGAATCGACTCGCGAGTAAGCCCGGTTAGCCGAGTCGGGGAGCTAACTCGAGTCTGACTCTCCTTCCTCTTTGACCCTGTTGACTAACAGTTGACTGACAGTTGACCCGTTTGACCGTTAGTCCTAACGGTGGACTGACGGAATATACCTTTACCGGCAGAGAATTTTCAGGTGGCCGGCGACGACTATTCCGGCCGGATTCCGGCCACAATCCCAGTTTTCCGGCGAGCAAAAAATCCAGAATTTTCTATGGACTTCTCTCATGGGTGTGAAGACTTGGGCTAGGAATTGGATGGAGAATTGGACTCAAATTTGGAAAGAGAAGGTGGAAGAGTTGAGAAAAGCTTGGATTTGGAAATTGAATTGCAAAAGGAAAAGGATTCTACTCCTTAGAAGATTTGGAGAATATTGAAGCCTATAAATAGAGAAGTTTTCTACAACTTCTACACACATCTCTACACACACAACAATTCTTTTCTTTTCTTATTCTTTGTGTGAACTTTTAACATGAGTAGCTAATTTTATTGATTGAGGATGAATTCCTAGTTCTTAATATGATTTGAGTTTTTGTTTTTAATTCTATCTTGAAGTTTTTCACATGATTATCGTTTGTTTTTACTAATAGGAATGATCTTAATGACATTCATGATTGATTGATAGATTGTTTAGAATGCATGCTAAATTGATTTGTTAGTTTAATCTAAATCTAGTATAAGTTAGGGAATAAGTAATCGTTCTCGACACTTTACACAAGTAGAAAACACAAGACCTTGCGGAGGGATTCCGTGGAGCAATTGTGTGTAGAAACAACGCTAGAAAGTGAACCAAGCGAACCGAGTTTAACTACTAGTACTAAACCTAAATTCATAGATCTTAATGCATTCGGGGAATTACATCTTGTAAGCGAACCTCGGGGTGGTTCTTTTGAATAGAATCGATAACTAAGCGGACCTTTACTCGGTGAAATTAGGGATTTTGGGGCTAGCTAAGCGTGCACTGCTATCCTACGGTTGGTGATAATCTGTGACTAATAACAAGTAGAAAAGAACATAACTTGATTCATTGTTTCGTAACGAAGAAGGATTCCTTGGTCTTGTCTCTCTTATTGCTTTCAACTTTATCTTTTAATTGCTTTGTTTATTTTCTTTTGCTTTTTACACCCCCCTTTCGTGACAAATTTTACAACTAGAATCTCGTGCTCCTCGTGGGATCGACCTTGACTACCCTATATTACTTGTTAATTAGATAGTAAAGTATTAATTAATTTGTTGTGGTTACGACACGCATCATGATTTCTCAGGGTGTGAATAGATTGTTCTTGTTCTTCACATAATTTTTGACAAGCATCATACTGTTGCGAACAGATCGCCACCTTGTTTAACAGAGAACGCTTCTCTTGAGAAAGAGTTCTATTCTCATCTGATAAAGTTTCCAACTCCAAATTAGCTTTAGTTAAAGAATAAGAGAGGCGAGATAAGTCATTACTTAATGAGTCTTGATGCTGAGCTAAATCAAAATTTTCTTTAGACAAATTATTTATTTGATCAGCGGCATATGTTTGAAGATTATCTAAAAGATTATATTGCTCCATCCAAGCATCTCTTTCAACTCGAACTTCTTCAACAATTGATTCCAACCGATATATCTCCATTATTCGTTTCTGATTAAAGCTTGAAGGGCGAACAAGAGCTTAAGTCGTAAAAAAAAAAAAAAAAGGGGTTGCGAGAGTCTACCTTTTAATTCCTCATTCTTCCTGCAAAGATTATCACGATCTAGCGAAATGTTGTGAAATTTTTGATTTTCAAGATGGAGATTATTGCATCTCGCAGTCATAGCTTGGAGATCACTCTTCAACACATTAATTTCTTGAACTAAGGATGCTTGCGATATCTTATCAGGACCAAGATGTTTACTTAAAATCTCGCAGACATTGGATTTGACAGGGTCGACAGAAGTCTTCTTGGCGTCATCTACAAGGTCCGAGAGAACTTTGAAAGCCACATCTATCCCTTCCAAATTTTCTGCAGTAAGAGGAATTTGCTCGGTGGAAGAAGGTAGAGACGAATCATTCTTCGCCAAGGGAACATCATGGGAAGAGGAGATTTCAGGAAAGGTAGTGATCGGAGGAATGACAGGGGCATCGATGATAGGAGAAGGAATAAGGTCATTTGTAGTAGGACTATTATGAGGAACTTGGTCTATGAGGAGTTGAGGCAAAGGAATATTGTCATTAGTGATAAAATTATCCTGCGATAGTTTCGCAACAGGAGACGAAGGCATAAAGGAGGGAAAAGGAACATCAGGAGTCATGGGTTTAGGTTGGCGAGATCTTTTGGGAGTTCTATCAATAGATTTATCATCCTGCGAATGACAAGTTAAGTAAGAAACAGAGGCAACAATATTGTTATTAAAAAAGGTAAATATTTCTTAAATACCTTGTCATTCGCAGGCTTTCTTTTAGAAGCGGTAGATTTTACTTGCAAAGAGGACTTTGGTTGCAGAACGGGTTCCTGTTGAGAAGTGGGTTTCGACTGCGAACCCAAAGAAAGAATGGGGTTCTTCACGGTGAACTTGGTGCCGGGTTTGTTCTTGCTGAAGCAAAAATGGCAGAATGAGGTTAAAAGAGAAATCAGAATAAAATAATTTCAACAAGATCAATCAATCACAAAATCAATCAATCACAAATCGATCGAGTTTAGCAAGAATAGCAAACCTGGATGCCATGGAAGTAATAGCAGATAGGAAGTAGTAGAAAAACGGTGAAGAAGACGATGAAGAAAAAACAGCAGAAAGACAATTGCAGACGATGAAAGAGATGAAGTAAAAGAAAAGAAGCATTCTTCACAAAAGATCCTCCTATAAATAGACAAGAAAACGTTATGACCGGATAACATTAAATACACCGGTAAAAAGGGTAGTTTTAAACACGTGTAAACGGTCATTACTAAATTCACGGAATTATGCTGAAGAAGATTTTTAGTGGAAAACGAACAATCGCGACAGTTCAAGAGGCATAAATTCTCATGATTCATCGCTCTTTTTAACTTGCGAGATGAGCTTGCGAAATTTATCACTTTCATAACACCTGAGGCAAAAAATGATACTTCATATGTAATTCTCAAAGCTTCGGAACTTCGCCAAAGAATAGAGGCAAGTACGTACTTTTCAAGAAAAATATTCTTTCGCTCGTTCCTTCATCAAACAAAGATCAAAGATTACATCAGCAACGGATTTTTCCTTAAAGAATGCTCTTCAAGCAATATTCAAGGAAAAAGAGGCAAGATGTAGGATCATTATATCGCAACGTACAAAACTCGCGAGGATAATAAACGACATCTCTGCGAGGGAGTCGCAAGGAATCAAAAGGAATGACGCATTGGATGACGACAGGAAGATATGAAATCTGACGAGGGTTAGGAAGTGTCGCGAGTATGAGTACTTATACATTCGCGACACTTCGCGAGACATTCCCAAAAATAAAGGACAGCCTAGCTGTCATTCACTATGTATTACCCTATATAAAGGGATGAGAAGTCTGTTGTAGGGGAGATTCTTTTGGGAATTGAAAGATAAGTCATTAGGAGAGAGAAACTTTGAGAGTGTTTGTAATTTCTTAAGCATCATTCTATTTTCCTGTGTAGATTGGAAAAATATAATTAATAAACATTCTTCGTTATTCATCTTTCAATGAATTAGTTAAGTGAATTATAGTGAGGGGTGTATTGTGGGATTTCCTGCAACTACACTTTGAATGCTAGTGTGGAGAAGATATTCGAAGCTATAATCCTAATAGAAAACATACCTGCACCATGGAACATGGGGAGTGAAGCACCTCCAAGCTACAGGAGTAATGAATTTTGCTCTTATCATCATTTCCATGGACATACAACAAATGACTGCAGAAATATAAAGAGAATCATCCTCAGAATGATAGATCAGGGAAAATTAAATCACTTTCTGGTAGGACAAACACAAACTCAAGCATTACCACCTCCTCCAGATATTAACAAGCCAAATACGGCAAAACAAAGAGAAACATTTGTGATTGAAGTTGGAGCAAAGGCAAAGAATCTGTTTTGTAACTCCATCGTACACTCGTACAAGAAGATTGAAGATTTTCACGATAACACTCTCAGTAGGGTTTTCGCAAGAGATGTCGATGATAGAGAAACAATGAACATTGCGAAGACATCGCCATTTGGAAGAATGGCAAAAGAAGACTATCTCTTTTACTGCAGAAGAAGTACCTGAGGGTGGAGAAGTACATGACAACCCATTGGTGGTAAGATTGGAGATCAACCCAAAACCTATCCAGGATGCAGATGATGAAGCTGAGAATTCTTGGGCAATCAACAGAATTTTGATTGATACGGGGAGTTCCGTGAACATTCTTTTTTATCATACTTATAAAACTATGGGAGGGAAAGATGAAGATCTAATACCTTCAATGTACAAAATCTATGGTTTTAATGGTACTGCAAATAAGCCAAAAGGAGAAGTTCATATGATAATTCCACTGAAAGGATTATCTTCTGAAATTTTATTATGTGTAGTTGATGTGGAATCACCATACAACGCGCTGATCGGACGACCATGGTTACATGAGATCTTAGGTGTGGCATCAACTTTCCATCAATGTATCAAATTCCCTCATCCCACTGGTGTTGGCATCATAAAGGGAGATTGGGTTGAAGGAAAGAAGTATTATGAAGTTGATATAGAATCCTGTGAAGAAAGAGCTGCGAAGAAGAAGAATTGGAAACACAACATCAAAGAAAAACAAAGAGGTGAAAGATTAATGGTAGATGTAATAGAGCAAAGAGAGGAAGAAATGCTGTGAAGACAAAAAATGATGAAGATAGGAAGTGGCGAAAGTTTCGCAACAGACAAGAAAATGACAGGAAAATTCAAAAATGCAGAGGCATAAAGTAGCAGAAGTAAGAGACTTAAAGAATAAATGTAGTTGTTGATTGTCGGAGAAAAAATGGGAAGGAAGCCGAGAAATGTAAGTTGGGTTTTGAAAAAAATTAAAAAAAAAAAAAAAATCTTTCTTATGAATAAAAGAGATGAGGTTGCGAAAGGAAGTTGATATGCAGAAGAAGAGAATATACTATGAAATATAAAGATATGATTGCGAAATTACAAAAGAATTTACATAAAGAGAATCAACAAATTAATCAGACAGAGGCAAACCAACTATGGCGTACACCCTAGTTCGCGAAATCAAAATTTCGTAAGAGGCAAATGTAAGACCTAAAGTGCATCATAGAAGGGGGTACCTATTGCATGGCTCGGGGAAAAGGTTACACCGCCCCTGGAACCTGAGTCATGGAGAATTAGGGTCAATAAAGCCCATCCGGGGGAGATACTTTGGATTTTCAATCTAAGCTTAAGACTTAGATTGGACGACCGAAGGTCTCTTCTAAGGAGTCAGCATTTGACCAAGGCGCCGAGGTACACGGTTGAGCCAAGAGTGCCTGGGGCATTTGAAGTGTCTCAGCTATTCTTGGCAAGTCTCGGCATATCGCACTCGGCCCGAAGAAAACTCACTTAGGGTGCGGTCTCGTAACCATAAGCCCTATAGGCAAAAGGGATAAGAGGCTGCGAAAACAACTGGTTGTTGTTAAGACCGGATGGGGGGAGCTATCCTTGTATAGCAGAAGTACGCCTCCTTGAAGGTGCAACCATGGAGATGATAAGGGCGGCACCCTCCATTAGGGAGCTGATAAGTGTCTTAAGACGCAAATGTCATGAGGCTTTATTTTCGCAAGAAAATTTAGACTTGTCATATTTGTGCGACAATCCTGAAGAGGCAATAATACAAAAATAAAGATAAGACGAGATCAATGGGTCAGTACATGAAAGTGTAAGGACGTCCTGCGATTTCGTCGCAAGACGGCAATGTCATGAGGCTTTATTTTCGCAAGGATTTTTAGGCCTATCATATTGTTGCAACAAAATTATCCTGCAGAGGCAACAATACTAAAGAAATTATAAGGCAAGATCAATGGGTCATTACATGAAAGTGTAAAGACGTCCTGCGATTTTGTCGCAATGACAAGAGGTGGCACAGTAAGACCTTTAACTAGGAAGGCAAAATAAGACCACACAAGAGAAAAAGAAAAAGTGAGATCTTGAAAACAACCAAGAAACACTTGCTTGCGAGAATTCAGCAGCAACAGTTGCGAGATTGAGACATGTTACCATTTAAAAGTTATTTGCTTAATCTTTCATTTGAAAACAAATAACAGAGGCAAGTATGGGAATGAATAAATTAAGAACATGTTATTTATTTTCGTATGATAGATTTACGCACTCATAATATGAAAAAGATTAATGTATTGATTAACTGTATTGCAAAAAATAATTGCTCTTTTAACATGTGCAGAAAGGAACAACAAAAGTAGAGCTTGTATTTGAAGATCCAAGAAACTCGCAGCAAAAGATTACAAAAGTGGAAGGTTAAAAGAATAAATGTACAAATATTACAAAAAGAGAAAGAAGAAAGCGGAGCTATTTCTTGTTTGGTTCTTCTTCTTCATCAGATCCTTCTACTTCATCATCTTCATCAGATCCTTCTACTTCGTCATCTTCATCAGATTCCTCTTTTTCGCTAGCATCACTGTCAGAGATATCCAAAGAAGGCATATTTTCAGGGATTTCATCAAGGAGACAAGGGTATGAAGAATGAGGAATGTTGTTGTCATCGCAGACTGTCTTAATAGTTTGATTGCGAAAGAGAACAACATCATTTTTGAAATTCGCTACGGTAATTTGTAGCTGCTTCTTTAACTTGGAATATTTATCATTTCGAAGAGAGAAGTCCTTTGCGAGTTGTTCTTTCTCAGATTCAAGTTCTTAAATTCTTTTGCGAAGTCTCTCCTCAGCCTCTGCGAACATATGACAATGAATCGGCAACTTAATGACAGCTTCATAAAAAAACAAACAATTAAATAAAGAAGAATGATCAACAACCTTCTCTGTCAGAAATCATATCCCTAATCAAGGCCGTATGCTCAACTTGAAGGCTAACGTTAACACCTAAATTATTTCCGGCGTCATCTAGAACCTTCGCAGCCCAAGCGAATTCATCGTCATTGTTTATGAGAAGAAGGGAACGAATTTGATTCTCTCTTTCGCTAAGAATAGCATTTTTGCGGATAGATTCATCCCGTTCAATTTGAACCTCAAGAAGAGTCTTTTGGAATTTCGCTAATGCTGGAGCACCTTGTCTAGCAATGCGATCTTTGTCATCTATGAGATCACTAATTTTCTTCCTTAAAATACTAATTTTCTCTTTAGAACTAAGATACAGACGTTTAAGTTGGTTGGCTAAGCTTAAACTAGATCTATGATCAAGTTCTAAGAGGCGAAATTTGGATTGAAGTTCGTTTAGAGCAAGAGATTTAATCTTGTTATTTGAAAAACTATCCAAAGAATCGTTGAGATGAGCAAGAAGAGCATCATCATCCATAGGTTCAGGAAATGAATGAAGAAGAATGGCTTAAATCGAAAGGTTATAAACATCTGCGAAAATGATAAGTCAGATAAGGGAAGATAACAAGAGAACAAAACAAAGGAAAAGGGAAAAGTTTCATACCATAAAGTTGTTGGTTGTAGCTTTGAAGGCTAGAAATCTTATTCTTCGAGTGGTAGAATCACTTCTAATTGCTTGGTCTTCTCGCGAAGAGTGGCGACTTCAGTTTCCAATTCTTCATGTCTCTTGCGAAGAGCGGTAGCTTGACTCCCAATTCTTCATTTTTCTTGCGAAATTGAAGATTCTTCTTTTCGAGAATACTGCGCCTCTTCTCAAGATCTAAGGCAACATCAAAGGAAGCTCTCCCGGACTATAAAGGAAAATAAAGAAATTAAAAAGATATAACTTAAAATCAAAACTGTGAAGAAATGGGGGTATAAAGACATACCAAAACACCAAGTGAATTTAGAAAGCTGGGAGTCATTGATCTAGAGACCCCACGAAGAGATTCGTCACTCTCTAACAAAGGAGCATCGCAGATACTCGCGAGGGATTGGCACGTACTAGAGAGGCAATCATCTCCCATCCCTTGCATGGAATCAGAGAAGATGCTGGACAGTTGTTCCATAGAAGAGTCAGTTGGAAAATTCTCCTTTGCGAGAGAAGTATCAACATCATCATTATCCTCATTATCAGAGCTTTCGATGGATTGAGGATTTGAAGGAGAGGGAGAATGGATCTTTCGTTTATTAGAAGGTGGGGCAGTAGACTTCTCCTTGCGAAGAGGACCCTTACTCTTGCCTTTGACCTTCGCAATCTCGGAATCTTCTTCTTCTCTAGCGATCTCAGCACCAACCTTCGCACACGAATGAAGATAAGAAATAGAGGCACCAATATTGTTAAAAATAATAAAGAAAAGTATTTCTTACTTCATCCGTGATCGAACGAAGTGCTTCTAGGGTACTCTCCTTAGCACTTCTTTTATAACTCCTTCTTAACTTGATAATCTAAAAATTTTGCAAGGTTAGTAGTTATAAAAAGGAGAGAAGATTTCAAATTGAGCGAAATTTAGGAAGCATACCTCTTTTGCTTTCTCAGGCCAATTAAATACCCAAGGCTGATAATTGGCGAGATTCGCAGGAGCACATTTGAACTCGAAATATAAGGTCCATTCAAAAGTAGTGGAAAGACGCACCATTTGTCGTCTTTGGAATGGCGAGGAACATTGTTCTTGCCAGAATGCCAATCGATATCCTGCATAAGTATTTTGTCGCTGGGAATATTTTCTCTTCTCTTCAAACGTGCACCCCAACGAGTTCTATCGTTCTTCATATTTATTACTTCATAGTTTTCAAAGAAACTCTCTACTGAATACTTTTCAGCGTGTATCTCTAAGTCCGCAAATTTAGGATCTCTGACTTCATTGAGGTAAAGAGATCCCTTACCAGCACCACGGTTGGCGAACTCAAGCATTAAGCGAATACAATCTCCGCTTAGTTAGCAGATGGATCGCGAGAATTTCGCATGAGCAAGAATTTCATAAAACAAGGGAAGATTAGGGTTGTAGAGAGGAATGGGAAGACCAGCGAGAATCTGACCTAGCGAAATTATGATTTTTTGATCATCACAATGATGATCAGTAAAAAGTTTGGCAGAGAGAATGGATTTAGATTCTTGATTGGGAATAGTGGATAATGTGAAACCCCTCTCTAGCAAATCTTTTTGAACTTCTTCCAAAAGAAGTTCATATCTACGACCAACTGGAGGCATCCTTTAGAGTATGGGAATGAAGAGAAGATGAAAGATCAAAAGAAGTAAAAAGAAGAAGATTTACAGTAGCAGGAGCGGAAGTTACGGAGAGATGAAGAAGAGAAAGAGGCAGAGAAAACAAGAAGAGTAGACATGAACGGTTGAGAAAGGACGGTTTAGAAAGACGTGTCAAGAAATGAATGGAAGAAGTGATACGTGTAATAAATTTTGTGTAAAAGTACGGAGTCATGTCAAAACATATAAGGATGAACAGTTGCGGCATTTTGAGTAGATTAGTTCTCATGACAGTCTCTCCTTCGCAGAGAAGACATGAGAAGTGGCAAGATGTAGGATCAGAATATCGCAACACTAACGCCCTTGCGAAATCCATAAACGACACATTGCGAAGATATCGCAGACGAGTAATATAAATGACGCAACGGATGACGACAGCCAGAACACGATAAAGACGTGAAGACCTAGCGATATTTAGGAGTGTTGCGAGGTTTTGCAATTGTACACTTGCGAGAATGTCGCAAGTCAGATCCGAAAATAAGGGATAACTTAGCTATCATCCATTATGTAATGTACTATATAAAGAGCTGGATAGGCTTATGAAAGGGGGAGATCTTTTTAGAGAGTGGAGAGAAATTTTAGAGGAGAGAGAAAGTCTAGAGTAGCAATTATATTCTTGATTTCACTTCCTTCTTGTAAAATTTCTAACTCAATTAATAAAGAGATTGGTTATTAATCTTAAATATGTGTTGGATATTATGAATTCTTGTGAGGTGTGTATTGTAGGATTTCCTGCAATTACACATGGCTGGTCGTTCCAGATCGTGCGCCCAAAGTGGGCATGCCGCACGGCCGGCAAAACCCTAATTAGGGTTTGCATTGATCGCAAACGTCCGTTTTCTCTTGATCGAATGGAGGGTTTAGGAGTCGACTGAGCATGTCCAGTGAGCATCAACATGATCACCGTGGACCCATCTATCTCCACACCCGATCGGCCATGCCAAAATCGTGTCCCAAGCTTGGATTCGACCAAGCTGAAAAGTGATGCTTGTGCACCTCTTCTAAAACCCTAATTCCACTAACTGTCGCAGATGAGTGTCTCAAAGATCATCTCGTCCGTCCAACTTCACCGGCTTGGTTATACATCCCTGGTCAGGATTTAATTTGTCAGTGAGGCGTCATGGTGATCACCACTCGTCACTTTACCACACCATGTGGTCGGCCAAGGGCGGACTTGCTTACGCAACCTCCAAACCATCACATGAAGTAGGCTGGACATGAGGCTATTTTGAGATGCTCAAACAGCGATGCTTCATACATGCTGAATATACTCGATGTAGTACCTGCATAGAATACACACGATACTTCACAATTATCGACTTCCTAAATAACTTAGTTATTTAATCTAGCATTACATGCTAGTTTATGTGGGTTCCACGATCCACACACTCGAGACATCAATCATGTCACAAACTAGGGTATACATACTGGGGTATTGGTCTGGCGGTTTACAGCGTGCAGCGCACAACGCGCCATCACAAGAACGTGTCAGGAAGTCATGGACGGTTAGTGATGATGGGAGAAGTGGGCAAGACTGGTCGTGTGACACTAACACACGACTCCACTACTCTATCACTCCACTTTCTCCACTTCCCACGAGATACGAGGGTTAGGGCTTAAAGAATTGTATAAATAGGTTCTCCTCCCTATTTTCGAAACAGGAACAAGACAAGACAACAGAGGCAAGTGTTGATACAATCGTATTCAAACACCGGAACTGATATCTTACATCCTGTAAGCCAGTTCAACTTTCTGATAAAAGTCATACATAGCCAACACCTTCACAATCTCAACACCTTCTTCGCTTCCCTCCCTAAGATCAACCCCATCTCCTTCACTTTGTGACCGAAATAAGTCTGGAACGGCCATTTCTTGGTTTAGGCCGGATTTGCACAGATTGATTTCTCGAATCTACAAGTACTCCCGTGAAGTGCATTTGTTTAAGGTTTAGACTCATTTCTCATCCACACACCCCAAATTACCAAAACCGGTAGAAATAGTTTTCACCCATAAACAATTGGCGACCACAGCGAGAGGTTAATCTCTCGGTTGTAAAGTCAATTTCTTCGAAATCCGATTCAATTTTATCAATTTCAAAAAGGGTAGATCTTAGAACCAATTCAATCAACAATTCATTTCAAGATGGTGGAACTCGGATGCGGATCGGCAATCAATTCTGATGGAGCTAGTGTGGATAACACTCCCGGTGTCGATGTACCCGTCAGTGGAGCTACCGTGGTCAATACATCTCGTGGAGCCGTCACTTCTATCACCAACGCTAGCGGAGCAGGAGACATTCCATTAGGTATAACGCCTCCCATCACCAGAGCCAGAGCAGCCGCGAATCCCGGCATCTCCTCAAGTGTAACGCCTCCAGTGGTCACAAGAGCAACAACTTTCACTCCTTCACCAGGACGAGGAGCCGGAGGGACGAGAGGAGGACCACCGTCCATTACCATTGCAGACTTGATGGAGAAGCAGGAAGTTCTTGCTAAGACTCAAACGGATATGACCGCAACTCAGAAAGAGGTACTCAATTTCCTTAAAACTTTAACTGAACGATTGCCACAAGATTCACGGCAACCCTTGGAGCCAACAAGGGATGCCTTCAATACACCCGGAGCAGGAGTTTCCACTCGGACCCACACGAGTGAAGAAGCTCGTGTTGCTCCTGGGAAAGGGACCAGCCATCCAACTTCATCACACGTGAGGACTTGGAACGACTTGTCCAAAACCGAGGCAAAGGAAATATGATGGATGCACACCAACATCAGCCACTGTACCCTCAAGATGTGCAACGAATCCCTCTTCCAAGAGGATACACCTCTCCTCGGTTCTCCCTCTACGATGGTACTGGTAAAGCTCGTGAACACATCTCTCGATTTTTGGAATCCTTGGGGGAGCATGAGTACAATCATGTTCTCCGCCTGAAAGAGTTCTCGAAGTCACTTACGGGAAGGGCGTACACCTGGTACAACAACATCGTAACTAACAGCATATCCAATTGGGGCGAGATGGTCGGTGCTTTCTACAGGAAGTATTTCTTCGTATCTGAGCTGATCACCTTTTCAGATCTAGGGAGAGTCCCTCAGCGGAACAACGATCATCCGAACGACTTCATTAAGAGGTTCAGAACTCAAGCACTAGATTTTCATGATCCGAACGTCACTGAACGTCAGTTGGTGGAGATGTGCATCAACGGGATGATACCCATATATCGCGCTTTACTAGAGAATCTGGGATTTCAGACGTTCTCCGAACTCCATGAAGGTGCCAAACGTTCAGCCACAACTGCCCCAGCGTTGCTAGAGAACCAGGGTTGTTCGAAACGAAGATCAACGTGAGAGTCGAGGAAGCAGGCGTCTCACAAACAAGCAATACAACACTGGTCCTTCTGTGAGTGTGGTAGGCGAAGGAGGAAAAAAGAAAGCTTCAGCAATGGAACAACAACCCAAGCGTGCGGCTCCAGCACACACGAATTCTTCTCAAAAGGGAGCGGGAAAGACTCCTGCACAAGACACCGAAGATACAGGCTTCCCATTCCCCATGAGTGAAGTAGTGGAAATCTTGAAGGCATGGATTCAAGACGATGCCATCAAGCTGCCTCCTATCAGACGTCCACCATCTGAGAAAGATATGGCGGACCCCAAGTACTGTCGCTACCATAGGTTCATTCACCATCCAACCAAAGACTGCAACAGGCTGAAACAAATCTTCGGTGAAAAGATAGAGACGGGAGAACTCCAGCTTAGAAACGAAGGTGTTCGTAGAGATCCTCTTCCTGTCAGGAACTGCATGATTTCTGGGGATTCCGTTCGCAAGACTGTACATTCTATGATGGAACATTTATGCGAGATCTTATACTTCTACAAAGCACAATGTCGGGACATATTTGCAGCCCTCAACCGCGTTGTCTCGGGCGGCGCTTGTATACGAAAGAGGAAGCGGTCTTGAAACCTCGGTCCTTCTTTGGAACATCTTTGATGCGTGTCGTAACCACAACAAATTAGTGAATATTTTTCCACACAATTAACAAGTAATATGGTGGTAGTTAAGTTCGTTCCCACGAGGATCAAGAGGTTTTAGTTGTCTTATAATGTCACAAGGGGGGATTTTGTTTTGGATTTTATAAAGCAAAAGAAATTAAACAAAGCAATTAAAAATATAAAGTTGAAATCAATAAGAGAAGTTAGATCAAGGAGTCGTTTTTCATTGCAAAACAATGATTCAAGTTATGTTTTTCATCCACATGTTATTAGTCACAGATTATCACCAACCGTAGGATAGCAGGTTCGCTTAGCTAGCCCCCAAAATCCCTTGTTTCAGTACGAGTAATTGTCCGCTTAGTTATCATATTCAATTCAAAATAACCACCTTGAGGTTCGCTTACAAGATGTAATTCTCCGAACGCATTAAGATTTATGAATTTAGGTTTAGTACTAGTAGTTAGACTCGGTTTGCTTGGTCCACTTTCTTGCGTTGTTTTTACACACAATTGCTTCACGGAATCCCTCCACAAGGTCTCGTGTTTTCTACTTGTGTAAAGTGTCGAGAACGATTATGTATTCCCTAACTTATACTAGATTTAGGTTGAGTTTACAAATCAATTCAGCGTGCACTCTAAATAATCTATCAAACAACCATGAATGTATAAACATTCCTATTAGTAAAAACAAACGATAATCATGTGAAAAACTTCAAGGTAGATTTTAAAACAAAACTCAAAAAATGTTAAGAACTAGGAATTCATCCCCAATCAATAATAAAATTAGATACTCATGCTAAGGAGTTCACACAAAGAATAAAGAAAAGAGAAGTGTTGTGTGTGTAAAAGGTGTGTAAAAAGTGTGTAGAGAAGTTATCTATTTATAGGCTTCAATTTCCTAGCAATCCTCTTAGGAATAGAATCCCCTTCCCTTTGTCAGTCTTCTTTCCAAGTCCAAGTCTTTCTCAAATCTTCCATCTCCTCTTTCCAAATTCAAGCCCAATTCTTCATCCAATTCCAAGTCCAAATCTTCAAACCTATGAGACAAACTCACACACAAATCTGTAACTTTAAGTCGCCGGGAAAGTCCTAAGGATCACATTAGGAATTATCTTGCAAAGTCACCACCGGTTACTGGTATAATCTTTTCCGCCGACATAATATTCCGTCACGGTACCGTCCAAAGTAACGGTCAAACGGGTCAAGCTGTCAGTCAATGAGTCAAGGGAAGTAGTCAGCCATCTTGAGTCAGCTTCTTAGTCAGTCTTACTGAGCTTACTGGATCTTACTCAGCCGAGTTGCAGGAAAGGATCGGTCATCGGGTTCAACGAGTTAACTCGCCGAGAAGAAAATCGCGAGAGTTCCGTTTGTTTTTGGTGTTTCCGTACCCGATTCGGGCCTTTATTTTGGTCTTCTCTTGTTAAGAATCCTAACATACATGTAAGGCAATTCAATCAACACAATTGCTGCTTCAAATAGCTTTCATTCCTGCAGCATCATCAGCATCACTAACCCATTGTTTCCTCTTTCCCTGTATATCATTACAGCTCAAGAACGAGCTTCATTCCTCCTTCGATTCTTCATCTCCTGAATCAATTCTATCCACAGACCCATCTGACTCTTTCGAACTAGTCAATCACCTCATTCTATTACTGGTTTCAACATCATCAGGATTATCTTCTCAATTCAAACCCATAGAGCAACAATAACTCATTCAAGCTCAACCCCATCTGCGATTCCATCTTCATAGCAGCAACATATTCATCATCTCCCCTACAATCTCCCAGTTTTGGTAGCAATTTCTTCATCTTTCTATTTCTCAACTGAACTGAACTCAAATCAACCACAAACCCATCTGTTTCATAGAAACGGCAAACCCTAACTGCAATTTTGAATTTAAACTGAACCCAGCTCCAATTTCATGTTCTTTAAATAGATTCTTTCATCTTCAATTTCTGTAAATCTCAGATCCCCTTTTGCTCATCTGGGTGACATGATTTCTTTTTCTTCTTCCTGAAACCAACAACAACATCACCATCATCTTCTCCATCTCTTCCCATCATCTCTGTTTGTCTCTCGAATTCTTGAGTTTCTCTCAAATTCTCAATTTCATCATCCACAGCTGCTGATAGGTGTAGAATACACCTAATTTACTATCTAGTAGTTTATGCTTTCTTTGCTATTTTTCGTGTAAATTATGTATTTTACGCTTGTTTTGAGTTTTATAGCTACTTTGGAGTCACACGGAGGAAAAGAAGAAGAAATCACCCAATTTGAGCCAAAAGGGCAAAAAGGTCATTTTACAGGCGATTGATATATGGAGCCCAGTTGAGGTTAAGGGGCATCTCTATTTTGGAGGATTATTAAGGACAGACTAGCTGTGGTTAAGGGGCTGCCAACTGGCTAGCCCTTATCAAAAGTAACATCTTGTTAAGGGCACCATCTGGGGTGGTTCCTATTTGGGGTGCAAACAGCCGTCTCAATTTAAAGCCCTAGCTAAATTCGAGAAATCAGTTTATCCCCAATCATTCTACATCTGAAAGTAAGAAACAAAGCAGCCATGGCTGCTGCTGTTCATTAGCTGTTAGTGATGAGACTGCAGTTGAACAGAATGAGGTCGAATCGACAAGGGAAGATGGTGGTAATGGATTCTGAAATTACAGATCGAGAAGATTGAATCTTCAACTAAGAAATCAAAAGATCGAATAAGGGTTTTCTTGAAGACATGGGTTTAGAGCAGATTCGCAGTTCGGTGAAGATGGGTCTCGCTGCTGAAGAAAATGGGTGTGGTTTTATGTCACATCTGTGACAGAAAGAAGTAGAGAGGATGAATTGGAAGAAATCAGAGATGGTCTCAGAAATGAAGAACAGATGTTGCTGCTTTGATTAAACAGAATGAGGTCAGTGATGGTCTGAGAACAAGAAGACCCTGACGCTGTTGGTGGTGAAAAATGGGTTTTACAGAGATGAGAGATTTGATGGTGGTGGTGGTTGCGATCTGAGGCTCGAGTCGATTGTGAGGTTAAGAGAAGAACTGAATGGTGATTGCTGTAATAAGAGTGTTGATGATGGATTTAGTCATGGATTTGATAGATAAAAGGGTTAGATTCGAAACGGGTTTTTGGGTCTGCTTTGGTTAGAATCTGTAAGACAACCTTGGTTCAAATCTGGGATGATCAAGCATATCCTGCTGAAGTGCTGCTGTTGTTATAAGGGCAGGGTAGTTGTGGTATTGAGATTTGCAGAAGTTTCAGTTGGCAGGTAAATGGGAAGGCAGCTGCAATTGGAGATGAATAGGGATGCTGCTACAGATTGATTGAGTATAGGCCTGGCATTGCAGCTGAGAAGATGGAATTAGTGGTAATGAACTGCCACAGGAGTTGAGTTACTATTCATAAGTCACAGGGAGTGAAGATAAAAGTGGTGGTGATGCCTCTGTTACAGGGTATGAGAGAATTGGCTGAGCTGTTGTGTTTGTGAGTCTTGATGTTGAGTTGCAGGCACTAATAGGATGAGCTTAATTGAGCTGGGAAGAGCTGAAGTTGGAACTAATCTTTCTTGAGAATAGTTATGAAGGTACATTGGCTGTTGGTGTTGTCTCAGTAGCACTAGTGGTTTGGTTTGCAAGTGCTGGTTGTGTTTTTTATCTGTGGTGTTAAGATTGGATGTTGCAATGAAGCTAGTTGGGGGTCTCTGGTGAAGAATGAATGACTGAGAATTGAGAGATGAAGTTGCAATTGGAAGATTGAAGCAATGCTGAAATGGAGTAAGCTTAGATGTATGTGCTAGGATTGTCACAGGGAAGAAGGAAACGGCCTGAAATTGGCCTGAGATATGCCCAGAAAACAGAGGAAACTCTGTCTGATTTTCCCTCTGGCGATTCAACTCGTTTTTAGATGACCGATCCACCGATCCAGCACAGCTGAGTAAGACGTGTCAGCCACCTAATCAGCTGACTCGCTGCTAACTCGAGTCTGACTCGTTCCTATCCCTTGACCTGTTGACTAACAGTTGACTGACGGTCGACCATTTTGACCGTTAGTCCTAACGGAGGACTGACGAAATATTCCGTCGAATATTCTCTCGACGGAGAAATTTCCAGGTGGCCGGCGGTGACGTTTTCCGGCCAAATTCCGGCCACAATCCCAGTTTTCCGGCGAGCCAAAAATTCCAGAATTTTCTATGGACTTCTCTCATGGGTGTGAAGACTTGGGCTAGGATTTGGATGGAGGTGGACTCAAATTTGGAAAGAGAAGGTGGAAGAGTTGAGAAAAGCTTGGAATTGGAAATTGAGCGCAAAAGGAAAAGGATTCTACTCCTTAGAAGATTTGGAGAAATTTGAAGCCTATAAATAGAGAAGTTTTCTACAACTTCTACACACATCTCTATACACACAATTCTTTTCTTTTCTTATTCTTTGTGTGAACTTTTTAACATGAGTAGTTAATTTTATTGATTGAGGATGAATTCCTAGTTCTTAATATGATTTGAGTTTTTGTTTTTAATTCTATCTTGAAGTTCTTCACATGATTATCGTTTGTTTTTACTAATAGGAGTGATCTTAAAGACATTCATGATTGATTGATAGATTGTTTAGAATGCATGCTAAATTGATTTGTTAGTTTAATCTAAAACTAGTGAAAGTTCGGAGATAAGTAATCGTTTCTTGACTCTTTACATAAGTAGCAAACACGAGACCTTGCGGAGGGATTCCGTGGAGCAATTGTGTGTAGAAACAACGCTAGAAAGTGAACCAAGCGAACCGAGTTTAACTACTAGTACTAAACCTAAATTCATAAATCTTAATGCATTGCGGGAATTACATCTTGTAAGCGGACCTCAAGGTGGTTCTTTTGAATAGAATCGATAACTAAGCGGACTGTTACTCGGTGAAATTAGGGATTTTGGGGCTAGCTAAGCGGACCTGCTATCCTACGGTTGGTGATAATCTGTGTCTAATAACAAGTGGAAAAGAACATAACTTGATTCATTATTTCGCAACGAAGAAGGATTCCTTGATCTTGTCTCTCTTATTGCTTTCAATTTTATCTTTTAATTGCTTTGTTTATTTTCTTTTGCTTTTTACACCCCCCTTTTGTGACAATTTTTACAACTAGAATCTCGTGCTCCTCGTGGGATCGACCTTGACTGCCCTATATTACTTGTTAATTAGGTAGTAAAGTATTAATTAATTTGTTGTGGTTACGACACGCATCAAATTTTGGCGCCGTTGCCGGGGAGCAGCGGATGATTTTAGTTGTTTTTATTTTTCTTTTTGCTTTATTCTTGCTTTGTTGGATTCTATTCCGTATCTAACTTGTTTTTTTGAATCTTATTTCAGGTGCCGGTTTTCCATGTACGGTGGACAAGAGCAAGCATATTACAACAATCAATACGGTTTTCAACCTCAACATTATGACAACTTCCAACCATCCTTAGGATACAATCAAAACCAATCTTTTGGCTATGACCAATTTCCTACAGAACCTTATGGATATTCTCATACATATCAACAACCTTATGACGGGTATGTAAGTGGACAATCACAAGGATGGGAGGATAGTTTTGTTTATGATCGAGAAATTCTCTAGTTTTGCGAGATAAGATGTTGGCCATGATTGGGGATCTTCAACAAAAGTTGCAAGAATCACTACAAGACCAGCAACCTTATGATTGGGAGGAATCACATCGAGAAATTCAAAGGAATTCGGAGAAAATATACGAACAACTTAACCAACCTTTAGAGACTTTTGATGACGCTAGTGTAGATTACTCAAGCCTTGATCTTAATAATGATCAATCACCTATTCAAGAGGTAGAGCTTGAGGAGGATGCACTTAGTGCTTGGAAAAAATTTCTTCGGGAAAGATGGGAGTCCGCGGAAGTGTATGAACGTTGCAACGATGAGGAAGTTATTCCAACTCCGGATCATAATAACGATCCTTCACCTATTCAAAAGGAGGAGTTTGGATATCACTTACCTATTGTTGTAAACGAAGTAACACCCTCACAAGAAGATCTTACAATTTATACCGAGGAAGATTATATGAGGGAAGAATGGCCCGATTCTGATGATGAGAATGTTGAAGAGATGATTATAGAGGATGAAACCACATTCATTGATTTTGTGGAAGACCCAATTGAACTTGCGAATGATTTTAATGATCTTAGAGACTTTGGTTAAGGTAGAAAACGACGAAGAATGGTTGCAAGGTTTAATAGAGGACCACGATATACAAGAGGTAATTAATTCACTTGAATTTTTTAAGGATGAAGAGGATTCTATAATACAAGAATTTGTGCAAGGTTTGTCTAACCCTTTGCCTATTGATTCTTCTCCTTTACCTCTTATTGGTTTGAATGTATGTGCTTCGAAAGTATTTTTGGATGATTTTGTTTCTAAATATCCACCATTGGAAACACTTGATGCTAACACCATGCAGGTTTGCCAAGAGGAATACATGGAAATTCCCAAATTCTATGTTCTTTATACACTTCGAGTGTGGACGAGAATAAGTGTGGGGGAAATTTCTATCGAACGATAATTTCATTATTATTTTCTTGTGCTAATATTTGTATGGAGTTATTGTTTGTAAAACAGGTATTATGGGTGGATCCTCAAATTTTCCGATTGTTAGTATATGGGGAATGAATCTTGCAAGAGCCAAGTCGGGCCGTCGACTTTAAAACAAGCGCTTAATGGGAGGCAACCCATCGGTTTTGTATTTCTTATCCTTTTGCTTTTTGTTATTTCTTTTTCTTGTTTCTTATCATGTTAAAATTTCCCACCTTGACTTTACTAGGAGGATTCAATTACATTGAGGACAATGTAAGGTTTAAGTGTGGGGGAGTGGTTAAGCATGTTTTTAAAACAAAAATTACAAAAAAATTTAAAAATTTAAAAAAAAAAAAAAAAAGTTTTACATAAAAATTCCAACTTTTAAAGATTTTAGAGTCACTAGCATACTTCTAGGTATGTTTACATAGAGATTTTTGACCGACATAATTGAACTTGGAAATGTTAGAGAACTACATTCGGATTTCTTGTTTGTTTGAGTGTTAAATAATGGATTTAATCATGCCGGTGATGCGAATTTGGTGCAGGAGAAATGCGTTATTAGAGTTCTTTGATCAATCATTAGTGGAGACTACCCGTATTCATATCATGAGAGGCACCGACCAGAATTCTTCCATTTACTAAAGAGCTTCTTTTGAGTGTGTGTCACCGTAAGTTAATTCCGGGTAGAATGGTGAGCTACCCAACCTCCCACCACTAAAAGCACTACTCTTTGATCTCTTGAGTGCTAATTTTGTCAATCATGAGGGTGACGTCCATGGATGAAAGCTTCCTTCTTGTAGTTCGATTTGCAGTTAGCACCATTCTCTCTCGCGACAACAACGGATCCATAGAAACACAGTCATCATCAACAAGGAGCGACATCAAAATCTACAAGGAAAGTTGGAAAAGTTTAAGGTTTATAAGCAACGGAATGAGAAAAAGAGCAAATTTCAAATACAAGTAAAGCAACATACAAAGAGCGGATTTTACATATATGTTGAAGACTTACAATACAATGAGCATAATTATATATTCAAGTATGAAGACTTATTCATGAAAAAGAAGAAAATTAAAAGGTGAGAATTTTTGAAGGTTATGATTTCAAGACGATACAAGTTGTGAAGAATCAAGCGGTAAAATACTTCTCCCACGGCCATGGCTTATTTTTGTATTTAATTTCTCTTGTGAAAAAAAAAAAAAAAAAAAAAAAAAAAAAAAAAAAAAAAAAAAAAAAAGAGAAAAACAAGAGAAATATTTGTTTTGTTTAAGCCGTGGGGAAGGAAAATATATAAGGAAGTTTCAAGCGACAAGGATTTTAAGGTAAAAGAGTTACAAATTGTTAAGGATTTATGAAATTCAAGGGTTTATCATCAATAGTTGAAACCGAAGACGAAGACGAAGAAGATCAAGATAAGGAGCGGAAGACGTTTCTATTGGATGCCGTGAGAGTGGTGTTATCATAATTGGCGATCGGATGTGAAGGTAAGTAAGTAATCTCATCCTCGATATTAATGGTTGATTTCCTTTCTTAGAGATCGTCAGAAAAATGGTTTTTCAAAATATTAAAAGATGTGGGTTTTTAAAAATTTCGGAAGTTATCCTTCCCACCATTCAACGTGTTGCAGGAATTCTCTCTTCATTCCTACCTGCACACATGTGAGAACCATAAAAAAGCCATCTTTTTGAGTGCAATTATCATAAAATCTTATTTGGTGAGGCAGAAGTCGAGGCGAAATGCTTATTGATCGCTTCTCAAACACGCGTTCTCTCATTATGGTGTGGTTATTTCTCACTCAACATTTAAGAATGAGAATATGTTCTTTAGTATTTCTAACTTCTTATTACTAGCATGCGAAATTCTATGTCCTCATAACTCATTGGATGCTTGTGACGCTTGAACGCTTTGAAGTTGTGAGTTTTTAGTTTGATTTGCTCGAGGACTAGCAAAGTCTAAGTGTGGGGGAATTTGATAGGTGTAGAATACACCTAATTTACTATCTAGTAGTTTATGCTTTCTTTGCTATTTTTCGTGTAAATTATGTATTTTACGCTTGTTTTGAGTTTTATAGCTACTTTGGAGTCACACGGAGGAAAAGAAGAAGAAATCACCCAATTTGAGCCAAAAGGGCAAAAAGGTCATTTTACAGGCGATTGATATATGGAGCCCATTGAGGTTAAGGGGCATCTCTATTTTGGAGGATTATTAAGGACGGACTATTTGTGGTTAAGGGGTTACAACCGGCTAGCCCCTTATCAAAAGTAACATCTTGTTAAGGGCACCATCTGGGGTGGTTCCTATTTGGGGTGCAAACAGCCGTCTCAATTTAAAGCCCTAGCTAAATTCGAGAAATCAGTTTCTCCCCAATCATTCTACATCTGAAAGTAAGAAACAAAGCAGCCATGGCTGCTGCTGTTCATTAGCTGTTAGTGATGAGACTGCAGTTGAACAGAATGAGGTCGAATCGACAAGGGAAGATGGTGGTAATGGATTTCGAAAGTGGATCGAGAAGATTGAATCTTCAACTAAGAAATCAAAAGATCGAATAAGGGTTTTCTTGAAGACATGGGTTTAGAGCAGATTCGCAGTTCGGTGAAGATGGGTCTCGCTGCTGAAGAAAATGGGTGTGGTTTTATGTCACATCTGTGACAGAAAGAAGTAGAGAGGATGAATTGGAAGAAATCAGAGATGGTCTCAGAAATGAAGAACAGATGTTGCTGCTTTGATTAAACAGAATGAGGTCAGTGATGGTCTGAGAACAAGAAGACCACGACATTGTTGGTGGTGAAAAATGGGTTTTACAGAGATGAGAGATTTGATGGTGGTGGTGGTTGCGATCTGAGGCTCGAGTCGATTGTGAGGTTAAGAGAAGAACTGAATGGTGATTGCTGTAATAAGAGTGTTGATGATGGATTTAGTCATGGATTTGATAGATAAAAGGGTTAGATTCGAAACGGGTTTTTGGGTCTGCTTTGGTTAGAATCTGTAAGACAACCTTGGTTCAAATCTGGGATGATCAAGCATATCTATTTGAAATCTTCTCTGTTGTTATAAGGGCAGGGTAGTTGTGGTATTGAGATTTGCAGAAGTTTCAGTTGGCAGGTAAATGGGAAGGCAGCTGCAATTGGAGATGAATAGGGATGCTGCTACAGATTGATTGAGTATAGGCCTGGCATTGCAGCTGAGAAGATGGAATTAGTGGTAATGAACTGCCACAGGAGTTGAGTTACTATTCATAAGTCACAGGGAGTGAAGATAAAAGTGGTGGTGATGCCTACATTACGGGGTATGAGAGAATTGGGTGAATTTGTTGTGTTTGTGAGTCTTGATGCTGAGTTACGAGGCACTAATAGGATGAGCTTAATTGAGCTGGGAAGAGCTGAAGTTGGAACTAATGCTGCAGAATAGTTATGAAGGTACATTGGCTGTTGGTGTTGTCTCAGTAGCACTAGTGGTTTGGTTTGCAAGTGCTGGTTGTGTTTTTTATCTGTGGTGTTAAGATTGGATGTTGCAATGAAGCTAGTTGGGGGTCTCTGGTGAAGAATGAATGACTGAGAATTGAGAGATGAAGTTGCAATTGGAAGATTGAAGCAATGCTGAAATGGAGTAAGCTTAGATGTATGTGCTAGGATTGTCACGGGAAGAAGGAAACGGCACGAGAAATTGGCACGAGATATGCCCGTAAAACGGAGGAAACTCTGTCCGATTTTCCTCGGCGATTCAACTCGTTTTTAGATGACCGATCCACCAGATCCAAAGCCACCGGTGAGTAAGACGTGTCGACCACCTAATCGGTGACTCGCCGCTAACTCGAGTCCGACTCGTTCCTATCCCTTGACTTTGTTGACTAACAGTTGGTGACGGTCGACCATTTTGACCGTTAGTCCTAACGGAGGATGACGAAATATTAGTCGAATATTCTCTCGACGGAGAAATTTCCAGGTGGCGGGCGGTGGCGTTTCGGCCAAATTAAAGCCACAATCCGAGTTTTCCGGCGAGCCAAAAATTCCAGAATTTTCTATGGACTTCTCTCATGGGTGTGAAGACTTGGGCTAGGATTTGGATGGAGAATTGGACTCAAATTTGGAAAGAGAAGGTGGAAGAGTTGAGAAAAGCTTGGAATTGGAAATTGAATTGCAAAAGGAAAAGGATTCTACTCCTTAGAAGATTTGGAGAAATTTGAAGCCTATAAATAGAGAAGTTTTCTACAACTTCTACACACATCTCTATACACACAATTCTTTTCTTTTCTTATTCTTTGTGTGAACTTTTTAACATGAGTAGTTAATTTTATTGATTGAGGATGAATTCTAGTTCTTAATATGATTTGAGTTTTTGTTTTTAATTCTATCTTGAAGTTCTTCACATGATTATCGTTTGTTTTTACTAATAGGAGTGATCTTAAAGACATTCATGATTGATTGATAGATTGTTTAGAATGCATGCTAAATTGATTTGTTAGTTTAATCTAAAGCTAGTGAAAGTTAGGAGATAAGTAATCGTTTCTTGACTCTTTACATAAGTAGCAAACACGAGACCTTGCGGAGGGATTAGTGGAGCAATTGTGTGTAGAAACAACGCTAGAAAGTGAACCAAGCGAAACAGAGTTTAACTACTAGTACTAAACCTAAATTCATAAATCTTAATGCATTCTCCGGGGAATTACATCTTGTAAGCGGACCTCAAGGTGGTTCTTTTGAATAGAATCGATAACTAAGCGGACTGTTACTCGGTGAAATTAGGGATTTTGGGGCTAGCTAAGCGGACTGCTATCCTACGGTTGGTGATAATCGTGTCTAATAACAAGTGGAAAAGAACATAACTTGATTCATTATTTCGCAACGAAGAAGGATTCCTTGATCTTGTCTCTCTTATTGCTTTCAATTTTATCTTTTAATTGCTTTGTTTATTTTCTTTTGCTTTTTACACCCCCCTTTTTGTGACAATTTTTACAACTAGAATCTCGTGCTCCTCGTGGGATCGACCTTGACTGCCCTATATTACTTGTTAATTAGGTAGTAAAGTATTAATTAATTTGTTGTGGTTACGACACGCATCAGCTGCTTGCGCAGCTTTTCTCTTTTCTCAGTTTCAGGTGAAAAAAATAATAATTGAGAGAGAACTCAATTTTAGGTTATACAAATGGGTCCGGACCTGGGCACTAATATGGGCTAGCCAATAACATCCCAAGCTAGCTTACATAGGTGCCTTGAGTACCTAACCGGATGCCTTTAACATTTGAATGGGTATCCCCTTATCCTTAGCTGAGCTGTCTTTAGTGCTCCTCCAAAAGTGTTTCCCCTTAACCATGACTTGGCTCCAGATAGTGTCCGCCCATGAAATGACAATTTAGCCATTTTTGCTCAAATTGGATGATTTCTTCTTCTTTTTCTCCGTATGACTCCAGAGTACCTAATAACTCAAAAACACGCATAAAGTACATAATTTACAAGAAAACATAGCAGAGAAAGCATAAACAATAGATAGTAAATAAGGTGTATTCTACACCCTATCAAATTCCCCCACACTTAGACTTTGCTAGTCCTCGAGCAAATCAAACTAAAACTTACAACTTCAAAGCGTTCCAACGTCTCAAGCATCCAAAGAGCTATGAGGACATAGAGTTTCTGCATGCTGATAATAAGAAGTTAGAAATACTAAAGAACATATTCTCATTCTTAAATGTTGAGTGAGAAATAACACACCATAATGAGAGAACGCGTGTTTGAGAACGACCAATAAGCATTTCGCTTCGACTCCTGCCTCACCAAAAAGGGTTTTATGAAATTGCACTCAAAAGACGTACTTTTATGGTTCTCACATGTGTGCAGGTAGGAATGAAGAGAGAATTCCTGCAACACGTTGAATGGTGGGAAGGAAAACTTCCGAAATATTTAAAAAACCCACATCTTTTAACATTTTGAAATATCATTTTTCTGACGATCTCTAAGAAAGGAAATCAACCACTATTATCGAGGATGATATTAATTACTCACCTTCACATACGATCACCAATTATGATAACACCACTCTCACGGCATCCAACAGAAACGTCTTCTGCTCCTCGTCTTTATCTTCTTGGTCTTCGTCTTCGGCTTCAACTATTGATGATAAACTCTTGAATTTCATAAATCCTTAACAATTTGTAACTCTTTTTACCTTGTCGCTTGAAACTTCTTTATATATATTTCCTTCCCCACGGCTTATTAAATAAATACAAAAAATAAAATTTCTCTTGTCTTTTTTTTTTTTTTCATTTTTTTTTAAAGACAAGAGAAATAAAATACAAAACAAAGTGAAAATAAAACAAACCATTGCCGTGGGAAAAGTACTTTACCTCTTGATTCTTCACAACTTGTATCGTCTCGAAATCATAAACTTCAATAATTCTCACATTTTGTTTTTCTTTGCTCTCGTATATAAGTCTTCATACTTGGATATAGAATTACCTCATTTTATTGTAAGTCCTCAACATATATGTAAAAATCCGCTCATTTGTATGTTGCTTTACTTAAATTTGAAATTTGCTCTTTTTCTCGTTCCGTTGCTTGTAAACCTTGAACGTCTTCAACTTTCCTTGTAGATTTTGATGTCGCTCCTTGTTGATGATGATGGTATTTCTATGGAGCCGTTGTTGTCGAGAGAGAGAATGGTGCTAACTGCAAATCGAACTACAAGAAGGAGGCTTTCATCTATAGACGTCACCCTCATGATTGACAAAATTAAAACTCAAGAGATCAAAGAGTAGTGCTTCTATTGGTGGGAGGTTAGGTATCTCACCATTCTACCGGAATTAACGTACGGTGACACACACTCAAAAGAAAGCTTTTTTAGTCAGCTACAAAGAAAATTTGGTCGGTGCCTCACATGATATAAATACGGGTAGTCTTCACTAATGATTGATCGACAACTCTAATAATGCATTTCTCCCTGCTCTTAATTTGCATCACCGGCGTGATTAAATCCATTATTTAACACTCTAACAAGCAAGAAATCCGAACGTAGTTCCCTAACACTTCCAAGTTCAGTTATGTCGGTCAGAATTCTCTATGTAAACATACCTAGAAGTATGCTAGTGACTCTAAAATCTCTAAAAGTTGGAGGTTTTATGCAATTTTTTTTTTTTTTAATTTTTTTTTTAAATACATGCTTAACCACTCCCCCACACTTAAACCTTACATTGTCCTCAATGTAATTGAATCTTCCTAGTAAAGTCAAGGTGGGAAACTTTAACATGATATGGAACAAGAAAAATAAATAAACAAAAAGCAAAAGGATAAGAAATACAAAACCTATGGGTTGCCTCCCATTTAGCGCTTGGTTTAACGTCGACGGCCCGACTTGGCTCTTGTAAGATTCACTCCCCATATACTAACAATCGGAAAATTTGGGGATCCACCCATAATACATGTTTTGCAAACAATAACTCCATACAAATGTTAGCACAAGAAAATAATAATGATGTTATCGCTTGATAGAAGTTTCCCCCACACTTATTATTGTCCACACTCGGGAGTGTATAAAGAACATAGAATTTGGGAACTTCCATGTATTCCTCTTGGCAAACCTGCATAGTGTTAGCATCAAGTGTTTCCAATGGTGGATATTTAGAAACAAAATCATCCAAAAATACTTTCGAAGCACATACATTCAAACCAATAAGATGTAAATGAGAAGAATAAATATGCAAAGGGTTAGAAAAACCTTGCACAATCTCTTGTTTTACGGAATCCTCTTCATCCTTAGAGAATTCATGTGAATTACTTACCTCTTGCATATCGTGGTCCTCTATCAAATCTTGCAACCATTCGTCGTTATTGTCTACCTTAACCAAAGTTTTGGCATCATTAAAATCATTGGCAAGTTCAACTGGGTCTTCCACAAAATCAATCAATTTGGTTTCATCCTCTAGCATCATCTCTTCAACATTCTCATCATCGGAATCGGGCCATTCAATAAAATTATTCTCGTCGGTATAAATTGTAAGATCTTCTTGTGAGGGTGTTACACCGTTTACAACAATATGTAAGTCACACCCAATCTCCTCCTTTTGAATAGGCGAAGGATAGTTATTATGATCCGGAGTTGGAATAACTTCCTCATTGTTGCAACGCTCATACACTTCCGCGGACTCATATCTTTCCCTAATGAATTTTTTCCAAGCACTAAATGCATCATCTTCAAGCTCTACCTTTTGAATAGGTGCTTGATCATTATTAAGATCAAGGCTCGAGTAATCTACACTAGCGTCTTCAAAAGTCTCCATAGGTTGGTCCTTTTCAACACAATCATCTTCATTTTCAGACTCACCATAATAAGAATCTTCATCGGTTTCATAACCTTTATCCCGACGTCGTTTAAGTTCCATATGAATAGTCTTACTAATTTCTGCGACAAGCTCTTCCGAGTCTCCATCATCTTCCAATTTATATAATTTCTGTGCAAGTTTCCTGACGTTCACACGCTTACCACCGTTGATAGAGTTTCTAGACTGTATCTCCTCTTTTAGAAAAAGTGAAGGAAAAACACGACAAATTAGTGAATATTTTCCCACTCAAATAACAAGTAATATGGTGGTAGTTAAGTTCGTTCCCACGAGGAGCAATAGGTTTTAGTTGTATTATAATGTCACAAGGGGGGATTTTGTTTTACATTTTATAAAGCAAAAGAAATTAAACAAAGCAATTAAAAAGATAAAGTTGAAATCAATAAGAGAAGTTAGATCAAGGAGTCGTTCTTCATTGCAAAACAATGATTCAAGTTATGTTTTTCATCCACATGTTATTAGTCACAGGTTATCACCAACCGTAGGATAGCAGGTTCGCTTAGCTAGACCCAAAATCCCTTGTTTCACTGAGTAATAGGTCCGCTTAGTTATCAGATTATATTCAAAAGAATCACCTTGAGGTTCGCTTACAAGATGTAATTCTCCGAACGCACTAAGATTTATGAATTTAGGTTTAGTACTAGTAGTTAGACTCGGTTCGCTTGGTCCACTTTCTAGCGTTGTTTTTACACAAAATTGCTCCACGGAATCCCTCCGCAAGGTCTCGTGTTTTCTACTTGTGTAAAGTGTCGAGAACGATTATGTATTACCTAACTTATACTAGATTAGGTTAAGTTAACAAATCAATTCAGCGTGCACTCTAAATAATCTATCAAACAACCATGAATGTATAAACATTCCTCTTAGTAAAAACAAACGATAATCATGTGAAAAACTTCAAGGTAGATTTTAAAACAAAACTCAAAACATGTTAAGAACTAGGAATTCATCATCAATCAATAATAAAATTAGCTACTCATGTTAAGGAGTTCACACAAAGAATAAAGAAAATAGAAGTGTTGTGTGTGTAAAAGGTGTGTAAAAAGTGTGTAGAGAACTTTTCTATTTATAGGCTTCAATTTCCTAGCAATCCTCTTAGGAATAGAATCCCTTTCCATTTGTAAGTCTTCTTTCCAAGTCCAAGTCTTTCTCAAATCTTCCATCTCCTCTTTCCAAATTCAAGCCCAATTCTTCATCCAATTCCAAGTCCAAATCTTCAAACCCATGAGACAAACTCACACACAAATATGTAACTTTAAGTCGCCGGGAAAGTCCTAAGGATCACCGGAATTATGCCGGCAAAGTCACCACCGGTTACTGGTATAATCTTTTCCGCCGACATAATATTCCGTCACGGTACCGTCCAAAGTAACGGTCAAACGGGTCAAGCTGTCAGTCAATGAGTCAAGGGAAGTAGTCAGCCATCTTGAGTCAGCTTCTCAGTCAGTCTTACTGAGCTTACTGGATCTTACTCAGCCGAGTTGCAGGAAAGGATCGGTCATCGGGTTCACTGAGTTAACTCGCCAGTAAGAAAATCTGGCAGAGTTCCGTTTGTTTGCTGGTGTTTCCCGGCCGAATTCAGGCCTTTATTTTGGTCTTCTCTTGTTAAGAATCCTAACATACATGTAAGGCAATTCAATCAACACAATTGCTGCTTCAAATAGCTTACTAACCCATTGTTTCCTCTTATGTCAGATATTTGAATTTCATAAAAGTTCTTTTTCACAAACTTCCTTGATTTAGGTAGTGACCACACGTGTTCATATTTACCTCTTTTACCGTGCATTTTGTTATCTCTCATCTATTTATAGAGTTGAAGAATTTTCCTTTCCTTTTCATCTTCTTCTATGAGTGCCTTCTTCTTCATCGCTCTCAAGTGTTTGCTCAACCGCCTTCTTCTACCACTTTTAGCCATGACTGTGTTTGTTAATTTTGCCACAAACTCCACTAGGTTTCATACTTTGCAAGCACAACAAAGTCCACTCCGCGAGCAAAATCGAACTGCGAGTCAAATCTGGCAAAACATTTACATATATATTATTTTATTTTTTATTTTTTTTTATATCCACTTTTTATTTAATTTGTCATTAGATTTGGTCATATTCCCAAAAAAAGCCTCGCTACTCCAAACCTCGTTACTCCTTAACGCTCCATTTTCCATCACACCTTTCTCCCGCCGCGAATTCGGCAAGATAAGCTCGTACTACTTCCAACAACAATAACTCCTCATAGATTCAAACGATCTTATATCATCAATGTCCCTACTATTTCTCCAATCACTAACTTGACAAAGGGTCACTCACCCTTCATTCCTCCTTTAGTTTTCATGTTCATTGTTTTAAACTTTGTTTAATTCTAAGTTTAAACATAGCAATAATAATTCAAGGTAGAATAACGTTGATTCAAGATTCTTTCATCTTCAATTTCTGAAGACATAAAATATAGTAAGAATCATCAAAATTCTATTCTCCGGGAGTAGTGATTAAGTGACTATGAAACGGCTTAATCAAAACCGAGAAAGTAATTGGGTGAAGATTTATAAAATTGATGTAGAAAATTAATCTTGATAACTAACTATCCCTTTTGAGTTGTTTCCTCTTTCGCTTACTGAAATGAATCATTATCTTTGCATTGTATTCTTCATTAATATCGATTCTGCTTCATTTTTCCTCATGATTCTTTCACAGCCATTGAAATTTTTTGTCTTCTGAGTTAGACCTCCTAATTAGACCCATCGACTCTTTTGTAAAGACATTGATCTTGTCTTTATCATTTTCCAAGTATCAGATGTTTTAGTCCTCAATAAAGTCCCATTGGTTTTCAATCTCAGCTATTTTAATCATTCCTTATCTCTTGTTATTTTGTTAAGTCATGACTTTTTTGTTATCACAATTTTTGTAACCCATCATTTTGATAATTCATCATACTTGATATAAAGGCTCATGAGCTCATTATCATAATCACTCCATTGTTTCATTTGTAGTATACTGCTATCCACTTGATTCTCACGTATATCATCTATTGCAAATCTTAAAGTAATGTATTATAGCTTCATACTCCGTTTCATTATTAGTAACGCTAATCACAACAATTCCCATTACCTTCTCTGGATGATCCATCCACTAAATCAATTTATCAAATCATCTCCATGCACTCCATCGTCTCTTCTCTTCCAAAGGAAATTCCGCTTAAACTCTTTGCTGAAGAACATATTTAGTTTATAATGGCAATCGATTAACTTTCAATCTTCAATAATTTATCTAAAAGTTTCGGGAGATAATAAATTGGTTTTTCAATTCAAAATTAAACATTCAAAGCTCAACCCCATCTGCGATTCCATCTTCATAGCAGCAACGATTAGCTTTATTCATCATATAATGTAATCCCAAGAACTTCCCCCCCCTGCAATCTCCCATTTGTTCAAAATTTCTCAAGTCTCTGTACGTGATCTTCAACTAGCATGTCATTTCTTTCTTGTGTATTTCATTTCAACTTTGAACTGCAAACCAAACATTTTCAAATCAACTCACACATCACCAATGGAAAATCACTAACCCATTGTTTCCTCAGTGGTATTTTTTTGTCCTGTATATCATTACAGCTCAAGAACGAGCATTTCATCCTTCATTCCTCCTTCGATTCTTCATCTCCATCTTGGGAATCAATTCTATCCACGCATGCCTTTCCTTCCTTTGCTCTTATCATATAAAACCCATCGACTCTTTCGAACTAGTCAATCACCTCATTCTATTCTTTACTGGTTTCAACATTGTGGATTATCTTCTCAATAGAGCAATAATAACTCCTTTTCAAGCTCAACCCATCTCGCGATTCCATCTCCAATTTCATGTTCTTTAATTCTTTCATCTTCAGAATTTAAAAATCTCAGATCCCCTTTTGCTCATCTGGGTGACATGATTTCTTTTTCTTCTTCCTGAAACCAACAACAACATCACCATCATCTTCTCCATCTCTTCCCATCATCTCTGTTTGTCTCTCGAATTCTTGAGTTTCTCTCAAATTCTCAATTTCATCATCCACAGCTGCTTGCGCAGCTTTTCTCTTTTCTCAGTTTCAGGTGAAAAAAATAATAATTGAGAGAGAACTCAATTTTAGGTTATACAAATTGGGTCCGGACCTGGGCACTAATATGGGCCAGCCAATAACATCCTAAGCTAGCTTACATAGGTTCCTTGAGTACCTAACCGGATGCCTTTAACATTTGAATGAGTTTCCCCTTATCCTTAGCTGAGCTGTCTTTAGTGCTCCTCCAAAAGAGTTGCCCCTTAACCATGACTTGGTTCCAGATAGTGTCCGCCCATGAAATGACAATTTAGCCATTTTTGCTCAAATTGGATGATTTCTTCTTCTTTTTCTCCGTATGACTCCAGAGTACCTAATAACTCAAAAACACGCGTAAAGTACATAATTTACAAGAAAACATAGCAGAGAAAGCATAAACATTAGATAGTAAATAAGGTGTATTCTACACCCTATCAGATGCAAGCAAGGGAAATTGGGGACTCTTAACCGTTGCTCGTTTGAGGGATTTCGATTTCGATAACACGTTGATCGATACGGCCTCTGAATTCAACATCATCACCCTCCAGACCTTAAGAGCAGCAAAGATTTCAAAACAGGAGGCTACTCGCAACCCAACTGTGATTAAGACTCCAGAAGGAGAACTCAGAGATGCATATGGATACATCGATCTTGAAGTAAAATTGGGTGATGCCTCGACACAAGCAAAGTTCTACATAGTCAGAGAACATCCTAACTACGACATGATCCTAGGGCGCTCTTGGATACACGGCGACAAGGCAACACTAGGAGTCTGTCCTCTACCGGCTCTGATACCCGAAAGGATCTCCAACATGCCGTCTAGACCTAATGACTGCCTATTGCCGCGCCACCTGCAACTTGCCAACGTGACACAACTTCCTGGAGAGAGATTGTCAGCATACATTAAAAGGTTCCGGGCTCAAGTAAGTCTCATCGCGCAACCTTTTTACAATCAACTGCTCCTCACTATGATAATTCCTGGGGACTGGCTCCAACCAACAAACCAACCCTGGCTAAGAGATGTGAATGGGAGGCTGGCCCCTTCAAACAGTTTATCAGGAGCCTAGAAGCTGTCTCGATCAAAGACGACGAGTCCGACAAGTCCAAGGTCCAGACATCTACACGTCCAAACCCGTTTGGAATTGGAGATCTAGTGACGAAGACAACCACATTCAAGGTTGGAAGCATTACGGTGAAAGTGGCTACCCCACCTGACTCACCCACCGAAAAGGAGGATGAACCATACCTGGTAGCAGATGTCATCTAGGCGGCTACTGCAAGCTCATCAACGCTGACAAGCTAGAAGGCGTAACAATTCACTCGCGATGGCTCCATCCCTACCGTACTTAAGACGCTGTGCTACCACTTTCCAGCGTCCTCCACACTTTAAAACGCTGTGCTACTTCCTCCAACGTGTTTCCTTTTACAATTTCACGTTATATTTGTAATTCTCAGGAAAATGATTGCAATACTTGCATTCATAGTTAGGGTTTCAATTTTCAATTTTCAATTTAATTGAAGCATTATTTCCATCACGAGAACCTCTTTACCCCTAAAAACACAAAGTCCCGAGTCGCCTTTAATCAACCCACTAGAGCAAGGAAGGAAACCTAAGCAAACATCTAACGTGAAGAAGGAAATAGAATGTGTGCACAAAAAGGAAGATGATTTGAGCCATTTACCCAAGCATGACCAAGGAGATCTCACTTGGAGCACATACGGATGCAATCTTAACGAGGGTTATGACATAAACCTTTATTCAAAGTAAGCAAATAGAAGAAAAGATCTTGAACTCAGGCGCCACCGAGTACAAGAAAGATGTTCAAGAATTACGGGAATACACTTGAAAAGAGAAAAAGAAGCAAAAGAGGTTTAGCCGTCAAGAAGAGCGACCGCGCCCGCACCATTGCTAGGTCCCGCTTCAACGCCATCACCTACTACCGCTTCTCCTTCGAGCCTCGGCCCGCGCCCGGATGTTTCCGCAACAACACTCTCCGTCCTAACATCATCGGGCAGAGCAGCTTCCAAGTCTTCCTCAAAGGCCACAACAACATTAGGGGTTGCGGCTGATCGATCAAACACTCGGGTCCGTCCGTGTCGAGTCAAGTATTATCACACCGCCCCGGGATTGTATAATCACGCCTATCTTCATCCGGGAGGCCGTTTATGCTCCATCTCCGCCTCTTTAACTGCGGCTGCAAATCTCTCGCCCTTGCGCTTACCGGGTGCTCGCAACGCTTCCTCATGCCTCCACCGCTCTTCCATGTCGATCGCTTGTTGAAATGGCACATATGCGTCCCCGGGCAATACGCAGTGCAGAATGGACATCCCCGTATAGCACGACCGACTTCGAGAAGTGGGAGGTCAATTTTAGCCATTACCTCTTCGTGCGCATTAGTTTCGGGTTTGTCAACTTCGAAACTTTTTTCTGGAGAAGTTACAAAATGATCATCGCCCACTTGCTTCCATGATAAGTCGCAAAGAAGAAGAAGTTATGAGCACACAAAAATGTATGTATCATCATCGATCAATCAAGATCGAGATAAGTACGGAGCAATACCGAGATATAGAAGGAACGACTATGTGATAAGAAGAATCCTTAGAATTTTTCTTTATAATCTAGCAAGTCAACAGAATCTCAGGAGAAAAGGAGTCTTTACTTGCCACCTATAAAGGCTACCGATTCGAGATAGCGATCAACGATGCTTATCGGATATATCTGAGGAAAGCTTCCATGTAACGAAGGGGAGTGCACCTAGTCCAAGAAACGGGCCAAGCTCTGTCTAGATACGTACGGAGGAAACCAAAGCGACTCGCCAGATCAAGTCCCGCTTCCTTTACCATCCTAATCAGACCGACCAATTTTGGGACAACACCGACGATGTCGACTATGCGGTAAATGTATATTCACTTTATCTTGGTAATTTACAGTATACAAACTTGTCACCATCTTATGCCTACCCCACAATAGCGTAACCATTATGCGCTAGGCGGGGAGACTTAATGTTGATGGTGGATTTTCATTTTAAGGCTAAAATTGTAAAACCTGCGCTAACATCTTGCAAAAGATAAAGCCATTGATAAGTGATGAATACTTCTTCACTTTACTAATTCACCTAGGAAGGAGCATGTTGCAACAATCCTAGTATTATGTGAATTGAACACACGAAATTCATCCAGGTTGGAGCATGTGGCAACAATCCCATATACCCTCTGAATTTACTGCATTATTAATTAATGCATGACCAGCCTTGTATTTTGTACTCATTATCGGTGCGGCATGACGACTAAGTGTTGTTCTCGGCGGAGCAACACGAACCTCCAAGTACTAATAATGAAGCATGTATGAAATACCCGTGACAGTGCATCTCTCGGTGTGTTATATTAGCCCGATTGAGCATACATCTCTCGGTGTGTTATACTAGCCCGATTGAGCATATTTAAATCGAATCTGTCCATATCAAGTATCGAAACGATCACGACCATACAACTTCACCAAGCATGGTTGGATGGCTTAGTCGAATCCATGACAAGCAGGTATTGGAATATTCACTACCGACCCAACACGGGCCCCGCATGGTCGGCCTCCCCAAAAGGGTGGCACAGCTTGCCAAACCGTCCAAGCCAAAGCAGTATGGACGAAAAACCTTAAATTAGGGTTTGCGGCACATTACATGTGTCGCAAAACAATCTCAACCATCCATCTTCAGGCATAGATGGAGGGTGTAGATGTAGATTCAAAGGGCCCAGAGCATGTCAACACGCTCACTTTGTAAGCCAACCTACACACTGGTCGATTGGTCGGGACCAACCATGGCTGGTCGTTCCCGGATCGTGCGCCCAAAGTGGGCATGCCGCACGGCCGGCAAAACCCTAATTAGGGTTTGCATTGATCGCAAATGTCTGTTTTCTCTTGATCGAATTGAGGGTTTAGGAGTCGACTGAGCAGGTCCAGTGAGCATCAACATGATCACCGTGGACCCATCTATCTCCACACCCGATCGGCCATGCCAAAATCGTTTCTCAAGCTTGGATTCGACCAAGCTGAAAAGTGGTGCTTGCGCACCACTTCTAAAACCCTAATTCCACTAACGGTCGCAGATGAGTGTCTCAAAGATCATCTCGTCCGTCTAACTTCACCGGCTTGGTTATACGCCACGGTCAGGAGTTAATTGGTCAGTGAGGCGTCATGGTGATCACCACCCGTCACTTTACCACACCATGTGGTCGGCCAAGGGAGGACTTGCTTACGCAACCTCCAAACCATCACATGAAGTAGGCTGGACATGAGGCTATTTTGAGATGCTCAAACAAATGATGCTTCATACATGCCGAATATACTCGATGTAGTACTGCATAGAATACACACGATACTTCACAAGTATCGACTTCCTAAATAACTTATTATTTAATCTAGCATTACATGCTAGTTTACGTCGGGGTTCCACGATCCACACACTCTAGACATTAATCATGTCACAAACTGGGGGATACATACTGGGGTATTGGTCTGGCGGTTTATAGCGTGCAGCGCAAAACGCGCCATCACAAGAACGTTTCAGGAAGTCATGGACGGTTAGTGATGATGGGAGAAGTGGGCAAGACTGGTCGTGTGACACTAACACACGACTCCACTACTCTATCACTCCACTTTATCCACTTCCCACGAGATACGAGTGTTAGGCTTAAAGACTTGTATAAATAGGTTCTCCTCCCTATTTTCCAAACGGAACAAGACAAGACAACGAGAGGCAAGTGTTGATACAATCGTATTCAAACAAGAACTGATAGCTTACATCCCTGAAGCGATTCACTTTTATGATACAAGTCATACATAGCCAACACCTTCACAATCTCAACACCTTCTTCACTTCCTCCCTAAGATCAACCCCATCTCCTTCACTTTGTGACCGAAACAAGTCTCTGGGAACGGCCATTTCTTGGTTTAGGCGGATTTGCACAGATTGATTTCTCGAATCTACAAGCACTCCCGTGCAGTGCATTTGTTTAAGGTTTAGACTCATTTCTCATCCAGACACCCCAAATTGCCAAAACCGGCAGAAATAGTTTTCACCCATAAACAACTATCTAACCAAGTGATTATACAGAATCGTGCACATAAGTAGAGCACCAAGCACTCGTCCGCCTCATTCTAAAAAAAAATAGAGGGTGATGGGAACATCAAAGGAATAACCACATTAAAACGTTAAAACAAACCAATATTCAAATGTCAATAACAAAAGCTTAAACAAGAAATAAAGCATTCCATTTAACACAACTCGGATATATTAAATGCAGAGACGATTAAGGAGGGAGGAGCATGTAATCCTACTTTTCATTTAACACATTTCAAGTACATTGAGCGCAAGACCCTCAATGCGCCTTTGACAACTTCAAAATACATCATATGCGTTTAGATAAGGCCGCGACGGCCGCCAACATAAACTAAGGCGGAGCTTAAATGGACATACACATATGCTAGTTCACGCTTATAATAGTCTATCTTATCTCGATCATTGATAAATGATTTCAACATCCGCGCGCAAATGCCATTTCTCTCGCCTGATAAGGGAGCATGTTGAGCGCCTAAAACATCCACACAAAGATTCATACCCTGCAAATACAACACTTGGCTTGTTTAGAATGAATCCTCAAATTCCTACGAAGAGGATACATCTTGACGTAATTGCTTCAAGAAGCCCTTCACTTGCACACTTATTTTAGGAGGCGTGCAGGCTGCACTCATCTGCCTTCCACTTGAACACTTAAATAAAAATTTCATAATCATATTCTTAAGAGGTGCGCAGGTTGCACTCATCCGCGCTTCACTTGAACACTTATTCTAGGAGGCGCGCAGGTTGCGCTCATTCGCCCTTCACTTGCACACTTATTCTAGGAGGCGCACAGACTGCACTCATCCGCCTTCCACTTGAACACTTAAATAAAATTTCGGAATCATATGCTTAGGAGGCGCGCAGGTTGCACTCATCCGCCCTTCACTTGAACACTTATTCTAGGAGGCGCGCAAGATGCACTCATCCTCCCTTCCACTTGAACACTTAAATAAAACTCTCATACTGAGCATTCATCCACCCTATAGTTTTCAAAAGAGAGAGAGAGCATGAAAGCAACAAATTAATGAAACTTCAACACTTACCCAAAGACAGGATTAACTATCATGTTGACAGAACACAATATATGATAGCTTAGCTAGCTAATTTCCACGAGCCCAGAGCAAATGAGGATCATGGGAACATTTGATCAATTTAGATTTCCCTCATCACGATTCAGAAACGGTATGATAAAAATAGATTCCAGCGCTATGTATTTGTCATTTACCCAGAGCTCATAACAAGCGAGAAACATAAAATTCCGCTAGGATAAGAAAACCGAGCATAAAAGCTAATGTAGGAAACAAGTAATTGATATGGTACCCAGCGCATTGTTTTAAGATGGAAGCGCCTTAGCACATCCTAAAGAGTAGGAGTCGATATCTACACTGATCTACAAGTCTATTGATCATGTGAGCGATAACTAATCACAAAAAATGCCTACTATACGAACAACCTTACCATTTTCATGAGACAATGAAGCAATTACATTTACGCGCACCTATTATCTGTAAGAATATATGTCCGCATGAGCTAGCCGATCGATATGTAACCACTTAGATGTTGTAACTAAAACCACTCTCTGTAAGCCGCCTTTTCATACATCGTGACTCTCATATACTTGCGCCTCATTTGGAATAGTTGCATATGTAAGTGCGTAAAGCATAATTTACCCGCCATATATGACTCAGAATATGTTCTTTTTGGCACTCGGGGACTGGATTATAAAAATGTCAATATCTTCTCTATCGCCTGCGCCTTTATCACATATTATGCTAATAATACCCTGCGCCTACTAGGATACAAATGAGAAATCCATTACTGACATACAATAATCTTATTTGATTATTATTGGAACACGACAAAGATTAATTTGAATGATAGTCCTAGGGACTCGAAATCGTGGATATAAACTATGTTAGAGCATAGCTCGGTTGAACCCACCAAACGTTGGTATGTCAAGTTTGGTTGTCATATTTTTTAGTGAATCAAAACTCATTTAAAGAGTCGCTTGATTATGTACTAGAGTCAACTTCGTATAGGTTAGCTTGAAAGTATTAGGATATGAGACATTACAAGTATTGCGATGACTTGAAGAAGTGTAGAAGTAAGAAGCTACAACGACAACATCATCCTTCCACTTGAGGTTAGTGATATTTGACTTGAATTGTTTCATTCCCTAACGTATCTTTCAAGTCGTGCATATTGAAAACAAAGCGCTGAAGCATGAACACTCTAGATAGACATAGTATTAAGTAATACAATACGAGGTTTATTGCTTAACCATTAAACTTTGTAGATAAGACATCGACATAATCGTTTAAATGCTGTTGTGATTATGTATGGGTATGAGGTGAGGATTTCATCCTAGGAAACAATGTTTTACATGTTTTTAAGGAAGTAAATTCATGAACTTATTTTGTGAATCGAAAAAGGAAATCGCCAGCGTTATTGGTATTGTTATTCATTGCATATCTTGTGAACAACCAATATGTGTCATTAGTATAACCGCTCATCACTTGTTTGTGTTCTTGGTAAAACTATTCACAAAGGCCTGACTTTTGTATTGGTATGACTTTTATTAGTGAAACCGATCTTAAGTAATCACCTGAGATTGTATGATCGAGTTTGTGATTTTGTAAGACCGACTCTGGGTAAAGGGGAACCGTAACTAGTAAGAGGTGCAACACATCACAAAGGGGAATCGATCGTATGAGGTGCAGCATGTTTTAGCAGAAAGGGGAACCGATCCTATGGACATGTGAAACACATTCAAGTTAGATACCATATATATGTGGGGAACCGATCCTAGTACCTAGTTAACCGAATTTTGGAAAGCTAGTGTGACTATGCACAATACTCACATGGAGGTGGAACCGAAACTTGTTTTGGTAGAACGGTTAAACCCATGATTGGTGAAAAGGCGGGGGTCTAACAATCACACCCAATATTACGCTTAAGCAATCTGTATGGACAAACACCAATATACTTTCTAGAGAATCAACTAGACAATCGACTCAATCTAGAGAAAAGTATATCAAAGAGTTTATATCTCAATCTCTCAATTTGATCTTTACTCAAGAAAATAGAAATCTGCGAGTCTTTATCAAAGAGAAATAACTTGGATGGTACCAAAGACCAATATCTAAGTGTCAATCAATTTAAATCAACAACCAAAAGGTCGGATATTCTAATAGATTGAACAACGCACAACCTGTGATATTTCAATTATATAAACAAATATAATGCGGAATAGAAATAACACAGACACCAGAATTTTGTTAACGAGGAAACCACAAATGCAGAAAAACCTCGGGACCTAGTCCAGATTGAGCACACATTGTATTAAGCCGCTACAGACTCTAGCCTACTCCAAATTAACTTCGGTCTGGATTGTGTAGTTGCAACCCAATCAATCTCACACTGATCCAAGGTACAGTTATGCTCCTACGTCTCTGATCCCAGCAAGATACTACGTACTTGATTCCCTTAGCTGATCTCAACCACAACTAAGAGTTGCTACGACCCAAAGTCGAATACTTTAAAAAAACAAATCTGTATCACACAGAAAAGTCTACGGTAATAGATAAATCCATCTCCCACGAAATACCTACGAGTTTTTGTTCCGTCTTTTGATAAATCAAGGTGAACATGAACCAATTGATAATCGGGACTTATATTTCAAAGAAAGAAGACCAAGTATTATCAATCACCTCATAATAATCTTAATCATCGCAATAAAAATTATATTGTGGAATCACAAACGATGAGACAAAGTGTTTGTGATTTCTTTTTATCTTGCCTATCGGAGATATAAATCTCAAGCCAATTATTCCAATTGAACTGGTACAATAGAAACAACAAGATCAGATCACACAACTACAAGAAAGTAGTATCGGTCTGGCTTCACAATCCCAATGAAGTCTTTAAGTCGTTAGCCTGGTTTAGAAGAAGAAACCAAAGGTTAAAGGAGAATCGACTCTATCTTAGCACAACTAGTATCACACCGAATGTGGGGATTAGGTTTCAGGTTGCTAGAGTTCTCCTTTATATAGTCTTTCAAATCGGGGTTTCCAATCAATGTTAGCTTAGTAACAAAGCATTCAATATTCACCGTTAGATGAAAACCTGATTAGATTCAAGCTAATATTTGTCAACCGTTGGATCGAAACCTTAGCTTGTTACACACAAACGAAATGTCCAATTTTGGGTTTATGTAACCGTTCCCAAACATTAACATTTGTTGTTCAACAATAGTTAACCAAATGGTTAGCCATATGAGCAATTTCATATCAACCATATTTTTCTTCACCATAACTAGTTCAAATGACTCAAATGAACTAGTTAGAGAGTTCTTCAATTGCGTATATCTTATGTAACTGTAGTTGCAGGAAATCCTACACTACACCCCTCATAATATTTTGTAGATCTAAATCTTATTAATCACCTAAATTTCAAATATAAGTGCTAGAAATATAAATTGACACAAGGATTTTTACATGGTTCGATCAATGTGATCTACATCCATGGTTCTTCACTATGATTTTTGAGGTTACATAAGATTATATTTACAATCTCCATTAATGGATATTTTATAGAGCTCTAGATCTAATTTTAGGGGAAGAAGATGATAAAGAAAATAAATCTCTCTCTAAAAATATCTCTCTCCAAAATATCTCTCTCTCCTACCCAAATTATCCCTCCTTTCTCTCTCCTGTTCTCTTCTTTATATAGTGTTTACATAGTGGATGACAGCTCATGTACAACTAATATTTCCCTTAATTTCGGATTTACCTTGCGACATTTCGCAGGAGTATAAATGTTAAGTCTCGCAGACACTCTAGTTTTCGCAAGATCTTCGCGCTTTCTTCATGTTTCTATCACCACTATCTATTGCGTCATCGATGCGACACTCGCAAAGTGTCATTGGTGAGGATTTCGCAAGTATGTTCTTGCTGCGATATTCTGCTCCTACATATTGCTTCCTTTTCCTTGAATATTGCTTGAAGAGCGATCTTTAAGAAAAATCCGTTGTTGTAGCAATCTTTGATCTTTGTTGATGAAGGAACGAGCGAAAGAATACTTGGACTTGAAAAGTACGTAATTGCCTCTATTCTTTTTGCGGAGTTCCAAAGCTTTGCGAAATAAATAAGAAGTATCAACCCTTGAAGTATGCGAAGTATGAAGTATCCTTGAAGAAATATAAAAGTACTTAATCTCGAAATATATAAGAAGTATGAAGTATCCTTTTAGAAATATAAGAAGTATCTGTCCTTGATTGCGAATAAGAAGTATTGTCTCTATTCATGCGAAATTATTACTCCATTTTTGGTGATGATTCTTGTCGTTCATTGGTGAACATCTTCTTTGGAAATGATTCTTGCCGAAAAGATAAAGAACATTAAATATTTTCTTGGTTATCCATAGTTGCCTCTGTTCTTTATCTATGAGGGTAGAATCCTTAAGAAAATGTTGAATGAGCGAGTTGTTTCTTCATTCTTATCTTGCCTGTCTCATGCTTCGCGCTAATATAATCTCTTCAAGTTGTTTATAAGTGTGTGAAATAATTGAGCGAAATAATCACATCTTGCGAAATAATCACATTCTCAAGAAATTCTAAAGAATCTGCGAAATTCTAAAGAATCTAAAGTGAATAACTCTGCGAAGTTTTGTAAAAACTTGTGCGAATATAATACTTATGTAATGATTATGTTATGAAATGTGTATGCGATGTTTATGCCATGAAATGCTTATGCGATGCTTTCATGATGCGAGTATAATACTTGTATGATGAGAATGCTTATCTACGCAATGTATAACTAATGTTTATGTTACTTAGCTTATTTTGTCGTTCTAAACTTGATGTAGCTTTAAATCGCTTCCATTCTTCATTTCTCGATTTTGTCTCTAGTATATGCATTCCTCTTTGTGTATTTATTGTTTCTAGCAAGTTCTTACTTGTGCTTCATCTTTTTCTTATTCCTGCACTATTAGTATCGCATAATAATATGATCATAATATCAAGTGTATGGCATTTGCATTGCCTCGATCTCATTATTATGTACATGTTCGCAAGTTTATCATTTAATCATTTTCTCAAGCTCGCAAGCTTATCATGTAATCTTTTTTTGCGATGAAAGATCTCTTACTTACATTCAAAATGTTTATGTTGAATTTTGTCATTGCGACAAGATCGCGGGGACGTCTTTACATTTTCATGTAATGACCCATTGGTCTTGCCTTATCGGGTTTCTTGTGTGGTCTTATTTCGCCTTCCTAGTTAAAGGTCTTATTTTGCCACCTCATTATTGCGACAATATGACAGGCCTAAATATTCTTGCGAACATAAAGCCCCATGACATTGTTGTCTTGCGACGAAATCGCAGGACGTCTTTACACTTTCATGTAAAGACCCATTGATCTCGCCTTATTTTTGTCTTTTGTATTATTGCCTCTTCAGGATCATTGCACAAATATGACAAGCCTAAATTTCCTTGCGAAAATAAAGCCTCATGACATTTGCGTCTTTTGACACTTATCATCTCCCTAATGGAGGGTGCCGCCTTATCTTCTCCTGGTTGCCCCTTCAAGGAGGCGTACATCGGCCATACAAGACTAGCTCCTCCCATCCTGGGTCTTAACAACAACCAGTTGTTTTCGCAGCCTCTTATCCCTTATACCTATATGGCTTATGGTTACGAGACGCACCCTAAGTGGAGTTTTCTTGGTGAGTGTAGCATATACCAAGACTTTCCAAGAATGGCCGAGACACTTCAAATGCCCCAGGCACTCTTGGATCAACCGTGTACCCCGGCGCCTTGAGCATACATTGACTCCTTGGAAGAGACCCTCGGGCGTCCAACCAGGGTATAACCTTATATATATAGTTGGAAATCCAAGGTATCTCTCTCTCCTACCCAAATTATCCCTCCTTTCTCTCTCTCGTTTCTCTTCTTTATATAGTGTTTACATAGTGGATGACAACTCATGTACAACTAATATTTCCCTTAATTTCGGATTTACCTTGCGACATTTCGCAGGAGTATAAATGTTAAGTCTCGCAGACACTCTAGTTTTCGCAAGATCTTCGCGCTTTCTTCATGTTTCTATCACCACTATCTATTGCGTCATCAGTCTGCGACACTCGCAAAGTGTCATTGGTGAGGATTTCGCAAGTATGTTCTTGCAGCAAATGCTCACAAAGTAAACGTTTGCAAGGAAAAAGAGTTGACGATTATTTCGCAAGAGAGGGTTAGCACATATGGTATGATGCGAGAATATGCAAGAGGCAGGTCAAGGGTTCAAATCTCATTTCTCACATTTCTTTTTGTCATGCGAGATAATTATATTTTGGCGACCTTTATACATTTCAAGGATGCTAGCTTCACAAGCCAATCATATACTTCGCAAGAGACGACAACAATAAAGAAACCACAAAAGCTAAGTACCACTTTCCTTGAACATTTTACTTTTACAACAAATAAAAAAGATTTTTGATCCGATTTACAAAAAAGCGATTCAATCGCAAGCTTACAAATATTACTAAGATTTTAAGATTATAAAGACTTCAAAATTACAAAGATTTCTAGATTTCAAAGTTAGAAAAAAAAAAAAAAAATTCAATTTATATATTTCTCTAGAATATTTCTTTTATAGACAATAAAGGATTTTTGATTTGAATCACAAACGCGATACGATCGCGAAAAATTATAAAGATTTCACAACTACAAAGATTTCGGGACTATAATGTATTAGAATTTTTCTTGAATATTTACTTTGCTTCAAATGATATGATATTATGAGAATGAATGAAAGAAATGACAGAAATGAAGGAATGAATGAAAGGATGAATGAAAGAATGAAGACATGCGATAATTTCGAAGAGATAATGGAAATGCGATAATTTCGCAAAGATAATAAGAAGAGAAGAACTTTGCCAAGCCCAGGTTAAGCTAAGAGAAAGCCAAATTTCAATAAATGTTTCGCAGAAAGCCATCAAACAAGGAGCTCATCGTCAATTAATTCTCGACAAAACAATTTTAACAATAGTATTCTCAAGAACAAAGAGAGGATAGCTCATAGTAAATCAACCAATGAAGAAGTAATACACAAAGAGCAAAGATTATGCGAAAGAAAAGACACTATGGTTTCATTTACTTCATCGACAACCTTAATGCAGACCATCAATCTACTTAAAGAACAGCATTAGTTCGCATTGACCAATACCGTGGAAGTGAATAATTCATATGAAATTAATAGATCTGCAAGAGGAAGGAAGGAGAAGATAGTAATAACACGATGGCAGTATGGCTATCTTTCGCGAACAGAAGCTAGAATAGGTGGTCATAGGCGAAAGAATATATTGTCTATACTTAAGCAAAAAGAAAGAGTACAACAGGACTTTCTCCATGCGAAGAAAAGTAGAGGAAAAATAGAGTTATGCAGGTTAATAAGGCAAAGAAAACTTAACGTAATTCAGTTCGAAAGTTAGTTCGTGTCAACAAAAGACTTACAACTACATGTTTAAGTCTCTAGCATCATCAACAAGGAAATATGAAAACCTCCTATACAACTACAAACAAAGATCTGTAGCAGACATCTTCCAACAACAACGGAAGCAAAGATTGCTTACCACCAAGTTGTAAAAGAACCAAGTTAAAAGTCCAACGGACTAAATCCACAATGACAAGAATCATAGCATCCACAAGAAATTTACGTTGGAGAAGAAAAAACTTGATGAACATCATCTAATTTGAAAAGAACACACACGTGGAAAATTGATTGATGGGGCAAAGGAGTCCATTCTCGCGATTTACGTTAAAGAAAACTTGCGAATTAATTACCCATTCAAGCAGCGGATGAAGTTCACCATCACTCGCTTTATCGATTCGCAAAATTTAGTACCTGCGAAATTAAACCAACACGCCATAGAAGAAACTACAAGGAGTAAATTCGAATCCCGTTCTACATCTGAGAAGGAGATGCTAATTGAATTGATCATTGAATTTCACTATTGCGATATGAAGTTGAACTTAGCTTGTAGGAGACCAAAGTGTTGTATATTTCAATATCATCCCGCAAACTCGAGCTCGTCAAAGCCGGGAAAAACAATAAATCAAGTCAACCACATCACCAGCAAAGGAATATCATTCTAGCAACAGGACACGATGAAAACCAAAAAGGGGAAGGAGATGTTCAATGGGAGCAGCCAAAGGCGAAAGTAACGATTGGAGCTTAACCAATCTTAGATATGGACAACCAATTAAAATAATACAACCTGCGAGGAGTAAATGAATGGATCCAAAAGAGACCAGCAAGGAACCAAGGAAAAGTTACTTGAATAAATAAGTGCGAGATTGATCAAGAAGAAGAAAAGACGAAGAAATAGTACACAAAAGGCGGTGATATGAGAATAAGTAGTGAACAACACCACTTTTTCATAAACAAATCAAAGCACGATTGGTTCCGAGCGAAGAGAACAAGCTTGGTGTCGCAAGTTCAAACCTCGGCTTATGCATATTTTCTCGCATATTTTTGAATTTCCAAGAGCGAAGAAGTAGAATAAAGTCACGGGGAATTGTGCGTCTCTTTCGCCACAGTGAAGTGGCATGAGATGGTTGGAGAAGGGGCATGCAAACTAGAGGTCGCGGGTTCGAGTCTTCCCCTTCGCACAGAATTTTTTGCCTTGCAAACGTTTACTTTGCGAGCATTTGCTACAAGAACATACTTGCGAAATCCTCACCAATGACACTTTGCGAGTGTCGCAATAGATAGTGGTGATAGAAACATGAAGAAAGCGCGAAGATCTTGCGAAAACTAGAGTGTCTGCGAGACTTAACATTTATACTCCTGAAATGTCGCAAGGTAAATCCGAAATTAAGGGAAATATTAGTTGTACATGAGTTGTCATCCACTATGTAAACACTATATAAAGAAGAGAACGAGGAGAGAGAAAGGAGGGATAATTTGGGTAGAGAGAGAGATATTTTGGAGAGAGATTTTTAGAGAGATTTATTTTCTTTATCATCATCTTCCCTAAAATTAGATCTAGAGCTCTACAAAATATCCATTAATGGAGATTGTAAATCTAATTCTTATGTAACCTCAAAAATCATAGTGAAGAACCATGGATGTAGATCACATTGATCGAACCATGTAAAAAATCCTTGTGTCAATTTATATTTCTAGCACTTATATTTGAAATTTAGGTGATTAATAAGATTTAGATCTACAAAATATTATGAGGGGTGTAGTGTAGGATTTCCTGCAATTACATATGCGCTAGAAACATGGACCTGCTACTTGTTGATTTCAGAAAACTTCAGAGAATTTGGATACACAAATCGCTGGATCTGGGAGTTTTAAGGGAAGAAATGAAAGTTACAGAAGTTTTTCGCATCTGCAAACAACAAACGCACCTTAACAGGTTGGGAACAGAGATGGAGATATGGAAGAACAGAAACAAAGAGGGAGAAATCGCAAATCCACATAAAGCTACGCCAAAAACTCATCAAAGAGGACTAATTTCTTCTTATCCTTCTCATTTTTTGATTCATTTTTCAGATTTGGGGATTTCAAAACAGTTTTTTGATTTATTAAAACCAATATTAGTTCTTCATAAACGTGAACTTCTTTCTAAAATTTTGATCCAAAATGGGTTTTGTTTCTGATTTTACAACAATCAAATTTAGCTTATAAATTTAATTAATCAATTTTGAATATGTCGAGTGTTAAAATTTCAGTTTGATCTGGGAATATAGATAATCTAGTTTCTCTTCCTGTTGTTAAATTTTCATACCTTAGCGCATATGTAGTTGCAGGAAATCCTACACTACACCCCTCATAATATTTTGTAGATCTAAATCTTATTAATCACCTAAATTTCAAATATAAGTGCTAGAAATATAAATTGACACAAGTTTTTTTACATGGTTCGATCAATGTGATCTACATCCATGGTTCTTCATTATGATTTTGAGGTTACATAAGAATTAGATTTACAATCTCCATTAATGGATATTTTGTAGAGCTCTAGATCTAATTTTAGGGGAAGAAGATGATAAAGAAAATAAATCTCTCTCTAAAAATCTCTCTCTCCAAAATATCTCTCTCTCCTACCCAAATTATCCCTCCTTTCTCTCTCCTGTTCTCTTCTTTATATAGTGTTTACATAGTGGATGACAGCTCATGTACAACTAATATTTACCTTAATTTCGGATTTACCTTGCGACATTTCGCAGGAGTATAAATGTTAAGTCTCGCAGACACTCTAGTTTTCGCAAGATCTTCGCGCTTTCTTCATGTTTCTATCACCACTATCTATTGCGTCATCAGTTTGCGACACTCGCAAAGTGTCATTGGTGAGGATTTCGCAAGTATGTTCTTGCTGCGATATTCTGCTCCTACAGTAACTACTCAAGACACAATCGAAGCAAAAACGGTATGATTCACTACGAATCGGTTCATGAACTTTATACCACGGTTTAAAAAAGCATTCCTTAGTTTATATAAACATGAGTTCAAGAACAACCGGTTTTAGATATAACCTACTCAAGTTCATAGACCGGGTTCGCGGACTTAAGCTCAGGAAGGAGTTCACAAACTCCATTGAGAAATTCTCGGGTCGAGAACTTTCGCATGAGTTCGCTGAGACTTGGCTCACACCATATTCCGTTTCTCTTGATCAACAAAGTTCGCAAACTTTAGTTCAAGGAATAAGGACTTATACATATATGTGTTTCCACAACAATGCTTATATCCTACCAATGGTTATGTAATCTAAACTCTCATTTCAATCATTGAAACATTCTCGAGAGGACGTTATATAGCCGTTATTCACAGACCATTTTTCGTCGAGCAATTTTCAAAGTGATTGAAACATAACATGACTTTCGTCACTAGGTAAAGATGAATTTGGCTAAAGAAAAACTTACCAACACATATTTCGAGAAATAGATAAAGTAGTTAAACTCGGCTCGAAATAGCAAATGTGTATAATGAAAGTCTATATATCAAAACGACTTTGTCTCAAGAGTAGGAGATAGAGTAAATAGACTTTTGAGTGACATATAAGTTCAAGTCTCCACATACCTTTTAGTCGATGAAGTTCCACCAGTTCCTTGAGTAGACCTTCGTCTTGTATGATGATTACCATGGAGTTCTTGAGCTCAACTACACTTTCTATCCTAGTCCGAGACCTTTAGCTAAAATAGGCTAGAAATCAAGACTTATAGTTTTGATCACTAACATTGACAAACATGCTTGAGATAGCAACGCATGTGAGTTTGACTGAGCAATGCTCTAACAATCTCCCCCTTTGTAAATTTTAGTGACAAAACTATTAATACATATGGAATACAAAAAATAAATAAATAAACTTTCGTAGCTCCTATTCCACATGTCTAATCTTCAACATTACTCGAAATCTTCGTCACTTCGAAGTACTCCAATGATCCCAAAGGTTGTAAACTTAACATCATCGTTGTTGCAAATCCGTAGCTATAACAACAAGAAAACAAGAGTTCTCAATCATTGTTATGCAAAGGTCATAGTATCATTACACAACGTCAAAGTCCAATTGTATCACAACTTCAACAACAATAATATGGTGATATGTATCACTCCCCCTTAGTCAATACTCCATCTCACATGGAAACCACTCCCCCTTATATAATGATACGAAAAACCATATGTATTTGTAGTGTGAACTACATATTAATTCTCCCCGTTTTTTTCAATAAAATTGGCAAAGGTGCAAGAACGGGATCCTAATGAAATTTCCGAAAGAGACATTTCATGACCAAAAGAAAGAAACACATATCATCTTATTTAGATGCAATCATAAAGCCAAATCTAAATGCATTCATCAAGGAGTTTAAAGATACAAGACAACCCCTATAATATTCCTTTGCACTCCCCACAAAGATTTGGGAATTAAGCACAAGTTCAAAAAGAACTCTCCCCCCATAATATGTCATTCGAAAGAACAACAAGAGCGACCTTCATTTCGAAAGAAAAGAAGGATTTCTTTGAACATAACAAATCACATACAAGTATGAATTTGAATCCAAAATATTAAATTAACCACAAGAAATTCATGATTAATTTAACCAATTATGCTCAACATAAGTGAACTTATGGAGTCTCAAAAATACTCAATTAGATTAATCACAAGAGAACCCATAATTAATCTAATCAAAATACACAACCAAACTAATCACAAAAGTAATCAATTTAATTGGTCATACTCAGTAATAAAAAAATCTATGGAGCAATGACTAAGTTAATCATGAAAATAATCAACCCAATCAAAAACGCTCAAACATAAGAAGACTTATGGAGTTTAACTAAATAACCAAACAAGATGATTAATTTAGTTCAAAAATGCTCGACATAAAGTACCTTACGGAACAACAACAAAGCTAATCATAAACTAATCAACTTGGTTGTTTAGTGCTCAACATAAGACACATTACGGAGCCTCACAGTAATAGATAAAATATGAATCAGGGAAAATAAATTACTGCGGAATACACAAGGATTCATTCTATTTTCCTTCACCATTTGCACAATGCGAGACATAATCCTTGCAAAACAAAAGATTTTAACCTATCTTCCATCAATAATTGACAATATAGGCTTAACTTTTGTATTTGTCAAAAGTCCATTCATTCCTTTATCAACATATGAATATCGACTTATGAAAGACTTTACTTTTGACAAGATATGGGATAATCATAGTTCAAGGACGCAAACACACATATCCCATAACAATTTGCAATATATAAAACCATAGAGATTAATACTGCAAAGATCATCTTCCAAATAAATTTAGAGATTAAACCAATAAATCTAAAAACATGAAGATGAAAACGTTGGACATAGCTATGTGTAATCACAATAATGGCTATTCCAAACTCTAGTTATTCTTCCAACAAAAACAGAAAAATAGAAGATTTACTAGATGTTAAGACCTTTGAAGAATTCTTTATCATCCCCCGAACTCCTTGTCGTCAACAGCCATTGGAACATAAGGTTCGTTAAGGTAGGAGTTAATATCAATAAAACTTCTTGGCTGCTGTTGTCAAACCAGGGCCTTCTGAATCTCACGAGTCTTATACACAAAAGCCTTTATTTGTTGAATCTCCTTTCGCATCTCCTTCAACACATCAAGAACATGGAAAACTTGAGGAATTCGATGGAACGGCTCTTGGCTTCCTCACATTCCTTCTTTTTCTTTTCAATGTCGGAGCTAGCGGAGATTTTTCTTTTTCCTTCATGATTGATGACTTAACAATCAAATTAGCATCTTTTCCCTCAGAAGACATCATGCTTGGAGTATCCATAAACGTATGGGTTTGTGAGAGGAAATCACAATTTGCTCAACAAGTAGTCTTGAGATAAAAAGTGGTTCTGAGAAGGAAAAAGGAATATAAGGTTGATAAACTTTTAACGTGTTGGTTACCGGCCAACTCTCAACCCTATGAAGAGCATAATTGTCGATAGTACCCTTTCTTTTCTTTGATAGACAAAAAGAACAACAAAATAAAATCAAGAAAAAAAAGAAAAAAAAATTTTCCTAAAGCCTGGAGCAATCATTGTCTCTTTTGAACAGGCACATGAGACAAGATTTCAAACTCAACACAATCAAGTTGCGTTGTGGTGAACAACAATTTGTCCACCATTTTCCTCTTGAGAGGAATCCAGGAGACTTTGTCTATCAAAACGACTTGACCATACTTTCTTCTCAACTGGTCCTTGGAAACTAACTTCTTAGAAGAAGATAAAATCCTACATACCTCAGCGGTCTTCTGAGCAAGTTTAAGCTTCCTTGCTAAATGATTTGCTCTTCGTTGAAGTTTGTTGACGTGCCTCAATTGGTGTTTGTACTTGTAACACCTTGAAAGTTCATGACCCTTTAGAGAACAAACGAACACGTCAATCTTGGATAATATTCAGCATCTCGAGATGTGCATGCACTAGGCACATAGTGGAACTCGAAACATTATAAACGAGTTTCCAAAAATGGGTCAACTTTATCTTCCATAATAGTTGGATTATCTTACGAAAGAATATCAAGATTGATGTATATATTGCTACAATTATAAAATCAATATTTTCACCAAGAAGTGCAACACTTGATTTCGTCTTCATTAGAATCATAGTTGTCAGATATTTCATCAAGAGTTGCCGCAAGACCTTTGTTCCCGGTGTATTTTCTACGATTTGGGCACTCGTTTGCAAAATGACCAAATCCCTTACACTTAAAGCACTGAGGCATATCCTCATCATCAGTTTCATCAATATCCATATTTTTAGGAGGAACACGATTATGAGGTTTGGTGATGCCTTAGGCTTATCTTTGGAGAACTGTTTACTTCTCCAAAGCAGAAGATCCCTAAACCTGTCTTGTGATCATCGAGACTGATTTGTCAAGATCTTCATCTGATGAATCTGTCTCAGAGTGATCATCTGTAGAGATATACACTTTTTTTTTACTTTTATCAAGTAATTTAGTGTCCTTTAGTGCTTTGAACGCAACATCCTTAGATTTTGGATGAATGTTCATGATCAAAGATCTTAAGCTTTCCAACCAGCGTATTTCTGGAGAGATTATCAAGGTTATTTCCCTCAACGATGGCATGCTTCTTAGAATCATATCTAGATGGCAGCGATCTGAGAATTTTCATCACAATGTCCTTTTTAGGAATAGTCTTACCCAATGCAAAAGATGCATTAAAAATTTCAGACACTTTGTGATTAAACTCATCAAATGTTTCTTCATCTGCCATAAGAAGGTTTTCCCAATCGAAATTAAGGTTTTGAAGCCTAGCTTCCTTTTCACTGGTATTACCTTTAAAAACGGTTTCTAAGATTTCCCAAGCTTCTTGCGACTTAGTGCAATTAGACACATGGTGCTGAAAATTTGGGGTAATGGCATGTATGATGGCATTTTTTTTTTCTGAATCACATTTAATTAATTGGAAACAAAGAGTTTTGAAAGATTACAATTGAGAAAATAAAACACAAAAAATCCAACTACATAGGCTATTTGTTAGACAAATTTATGATTCTATAATACTCCACATTTGGTTGCTCTACTCTAGCTAGAAAACTAGGCCTTCCAACAGACTTGTCTTTGCCTCACAGCCCAATCTAGCACTTTTTTTGCTGTTGTGTTTTGCGCAGCAAAAATCATTTCCCTAATAGTTGTATAAGAATTGGATATACCGAATGTGTTTCATTGCCTTACGCCATCTCATTCTCACAAACCGGGCATCTTATCGTTTTCAAATTGATGACGTTATGAAATCAATTTAAAATTACCTTATGCACCCCCCATTCAATTGCTAGTTCCACCGCACTTATGATCGCATACACTTTGCTAAGTAATTTGTAGCAATACCAATTCCACTGATTATAACCCCCAACACTTGACTCAAATGATCCTAATTACTCCAAAACTAGCAAATCCCGGGGTTTCCAATTGATGCACCATCACAAAAAACATAATAAAACCAGGACAAGGTGGACTCGAGGAAAATTTTAATACTTTGAAATTTGATTTTTCTTGGCTCAAGTTTAAAAAGTACAGGATTACCTCAGTATCAATGTCGAATTCCACTTGTTGCTTTTCATTCCCGAGGCTTCCTTCATAAATTGTTTTTAATTCTTGCCTTGAAACTTTGAATATTTGGCTTTATCTCGCTCAAACCACGTCTTGTTTTTGAAACCGAGAGATCTTTTACAATTGCACAAAGCTACAATAATCCAACATTCTTTGATGAAAGGACTTTTATCTTTGCATATCCACACATCTTAAAAGGATTTTGGAATTTGAAAGTTGAACACAGAGCACATCCAATGCCAATCTGGCTTCGAACTTAAGTTCCATAACAAATGTCAGATATTATCTTGCTCTTCTTCAAATGCAACACCTGAAGCTAATTCAAAACCCCTTTCTACCATTGGCAGTCATCAACATATACTCTTGGATGATTTTCCATATGTTGCTTGCTATAGAAGTGTAGGACGAATATCATACAACAATGCTTACAGATTAATAAACAATTGCATGCGAAGGGGAGTCGCATGAAGGTAAATAAATGACGTAATAGACGCGACAATCGTAACATGAGAAAAGTGGAAAGACTTGGCGAGATTTAAGAGTGTCGCCAAGGCAAACAATCAGATATTCGCGAGCACTCGAGACGATTCGAAAATAAGGGATGATAGTCATCACCCACTATGTAATACCCTATATAAAGGGTCGAGTAAGTCTCACGTTGGGGGCGCTTTTTGAATTGAGAAACAAGTCATTAGAGAGAGAAAGGAAAGAGAGATTGTAATTTCTTTAACTTTGTTCTACATTTCTTTGTAAATCATTCAAGAAAACAATTAGTAAAACACATCATTGTTCATCTTCCAATGGATTGACAACAGATTTGAGTGAGGGGTGAGTGTGGGAAATCCCGCAACTACATATGCGCTTTAAAAAACATGGACGAATAAGATTGAAGATTGAAAGAGTACAATTAAAATCGCTTAAATCAAGAAAAATAAGAAAGGAAAAGGTTAAATGGAGGAGATAGAAGAATTAAGAAGCAAGGAACATAGTGAAGAAATGGAATACAATTCAATTACAAAAGCAATGGCTAATGAATTCCATGAAAATATTAGAGGAAGGATACATAAACGAGATTTCAAGGAAAGAGGATTATAGATGAGAGAAGACATCGCTTTGAAGGAATGGGAAAACAAAAATAACATTCACAACATTTTTAAGTTCCTAGAGAAAGTTTGAATCATACATCTCCACTAGTGATCACGATAAATGCAAGCAAAAAAAAGAGAAGAATCGGCAAAGGTAGCTTAAGAATGGAAATAAATAGAACTTTTGTGGATACGGGGAGTTTGGTGAGTATCATGTTTTACCATACTTACAAAAAATTAGGATATGAAGATGAAGAAATGAGTTCTCCAAGATATAATATTCATGGTTTTGGAAAATCTATAACAAGTACCAAAAGGAGAGAAATTGCGAATTTTACTTGGAGAAATTGAAAACAATAAGTGACATTAAGTGTAGTGGATATGGAATCGCCATACAACATATTGTTAAGGAGACCTTGGGGTACATGCGATTAAAAGAGCATCAAACTATCATCGTGCATCAAATTTCTCAGAAGGAAAGTGGAATGGTGAGATCGGAGGAGACATTGATAAAGGAAGAATATATTATCAAATTGAGGTAAAGCATTGTGAAGAAGGGCCAAATGAAGAAGCTAAAAGATGTGAGAAGATGATAAAAGCAAATAAGAAAGAAGAGGAATTTAGAATTTACATGATAAGAGCAAAAGAAGGAAAAGGAATATCAGCGAAATCATGGGAGAAGGGAGTGAGTTCAGCGAAGGAAATAAGAGGACCAACTCCTATGGGAGAGTCAAGTCTAGCTATGTCGCAGTTATAACAAAACAAAATAAGTGAATGTTGGAAACCTAGGAGAGCCTAAAATCTGAAAAATTGGAACTAAAATGGAAGTGGATGAAGAGAAAAGAACGTTGGAGTTGTTGCGAGATTATAAAGACATTTTCGCATGGGATATGGATGAAATGCCTGGTATAGATCCATCTCACGTGGCTTGCCATAAATTGAAATTGACAAGAATGTAAAACCCTTTAAACAAAGAATTAAAGATCGCGACAAAGATATCATCCTCAAAGAAGAAGAATTGCAGAAAAATGTTGGACGCAGAATTATTAGACAAGCAAAATATCCCGAATGGATAGCAAATATGGTTATAGTTCAAGAAGAAAAAAGGAATACGAATTTGTATAGACTTTACCGATCTAAATAAAGCTTGTCCTAAAGATAGTTTCGGGTTACGAGATATTCCACAAATGGTTGAAGCAAAGAAACAGAAATGAAAGGATATCTTCTCTTGATGGATACAAGGGTTACAATCAAATTCCTCTCATCAAGAAGACCAAGAACATACTCGCTTTGCTCCAAGAGGATTATCTTGTTATACAAAAATGCCATTTGGTTTGCGAAATGCTTGTAGACATACCAAAGAATGGTGGGAGAAGGTGTTGGCAGATGGATACATAAAACACCGGAGGTATATGTTGATGATATGTTAATAAAAAGTAGAAAAGCAAAAACCACGTATAGGATTTGAAAGAAATTTTTGAACAAAATGCTAATTTAATATCAAAGTAAACCGGAAAAATGCACCTTTTGGGTCGTCACGGGAAAATTTTTAGTAGTACATTGTATCCAAAGAAGGAATTCAAGTCGACTTAAAAAACAAGTACAAAATGCCACCAACACCGCGACAATAAAAGATGTTCAAAAGTTAAATGGGTTGTTAGCTTCGTTAGGGAGGTTCATCTCGCGATCATCTGACAAATGCAAGCACTTTTTCAACATCCTTAGAAAAGGATCCAGTTTAAATGGACAGCTGAGTGTGAGAAAGCCTTGCAAGGAATAAAAGAACATTTAATGGATATATCAATTTTGTAAAAAGTTTAAGAAGGAGTAAGAATTGTTGATCTATCTTGCGACAACTTCGCATGCATTAAGTGCAAGTGTTACTACGAGTGGACTGGAGTAGAAAAACCAATTTATTACATCAGAAACTTTCAACGTCAGTGGAAGGAATTACTCAAAAATTGAAAAACTAATCTTAGCATTAGTTTATGCAACATTTAAACTCGTATATATTTTCAAGCGCATGTTGTCAAGGTGGTGACAAAAGTACCGATAGAATCAAAGGGATTTAAGAATTCAAAGAGGCCTGGAAGAGTTGAGAGATGGAATGCTCAAATAAGTCATTGCAAACTCAAATATGAAATACTATCTTCGCCAAAATCACAGTTGTCGCAGACTTTTTGAAGTTATTCCCTTTGGAAGAGATTAATAGGTAGAAGAAATGATGGATGTTGAGGAAGAACATGGAGATCCGAAAGATTTGTTAACAGGAGCCGAATAGATGGGAAATATTGGTAGACGGGTCATCAAATGGAGAAGGAAATGGAATAGAATTGTTGTGATATCGCTTTAGGTAATAAAATAGCTCTTTCTTTCAGATCGAGTTTGCATCAACAAATAATGAAACAGAATATGAAGCTATAATACATGCCTTTGCATTTGCAATAAATGAAGTCGAGAATGTAAAGGATTACTAGTGATTCACAATTGGCACCGCCGGATAAAGAAAGAATATGCTATAAACGAATTGTCTTCGCAAAAATATAAAAAACTTGTTGATGAGTTGTCGACGCAGATACCAAGAATAAAGTGGAGACATATATCAAGGAGAAATAATAGACTGCAGACGCTTTTGCTTTTTATATCAAGTATGATGACAGATCCGGTTCGAAATATTAAAATACAAACACTTTCGATGCCGTCAATCGACAAGAAGAAGAACAAGAAACCGATGTAATGGCAAGTAGAAGATGGAAACAAAGCACTTTGAAGAAGATTGGAGAACTGAGCTTCATGCATATTTGATGACAGGAGAAACACCAAGAAATAGATTAGAGACACACAAATTAAAAAGCCGAGCAACAAATTATGAATTAAGAGATGGAGTGCTATACCGAAGATCTTAACGGGCCTTCACTTAGATGTTTAACAAGAAAGGAAGGAGAAATCATATTGAAGATGTTGATAAGTGCTGGGATGCCGTGAATCACAAAGCGGAGAGAAGATCTTTAGCATATAAAGCAAAAATGCAGGGTTATTGGCCATATATGCATGAGGACGCGAAACAAATATCAAGGTTGCGAGGATTGCCAAAGGCATGGGAAGAAAATACATGCACCAGAGCTCCGTTAAATTCTTCAACAAGTGTTTGGCCATTTGGAAAGTGGGGATTAGACATTCAGAGGGCCATTTTTACCAGGAAGGGACAGAGAAGATATTTGATTGTCGCTATGATTATTTCACAAAATGGCAGAGGTGAAAGCTGTACAACATATTCGCGATAAGGATGTTTTTACTTTATATTTGAGAACATTATATGCGATTTGGAGTCCCAAAGATGGGGATTGGTATCCCCGTAATGGGAAGCAGTTAGAAGGACAAAATAGGAATCATTTTAACGTATTTCAAATACGATGTGGGAAATCAACTCTATACCCAAAATAATGGCTAATGGTCGTGTGTTTACAAATAAAACAATCGCAACATATTGAAGAAAAAGTTAAGGATACAATAAAGGATGGTTTAACAAGTACCCAATGCTAAAGTATGGGATTATAATACAACTAGAAGAGAAGCTGGCATGTCCCCTTTTGTTTAATATATGGAGGTTAAGCTACAGACTCCCAAATAAGTGAAAATTCCAACTACAAAGAAAGAAGCTTGGGAGAAAATCTTAGAAAAGGGTAACATCTTAATCAAGTTAGATGAATTAAGAAAAAAGAGAGAGAAACTACAAAGATATGGAGAATTACCAGCCAAGATTGGCGGAAGAGAATATAACAAAGCGCGTCAAGATACGTGAATTTCAGCAGGTGACTTGGTCTGCGAGAAACACCTATATATCGGCGAGAAAATGTTGCAAGCTGGCAAGAAAACGGGATGGACCTTATATTATCAAGGAGATAGTTGGCACAGGCATATAAATTAATGGATCCGAAGGCAAAGATGTAGGCAAAAATTAGATAGGCCGTGGAATAAGGTTATATCTCAAGAAATATTATCCATAGAAAATGGGAGAAATAGAATGAGTTGGTAATGTAATGTTTTCATGACAATCGATTCAAGTAGATCAATGGAAATAAATGAGATTGCGCGAAAACTTTCGCAGATAAATGATCGCATAAATTGATAAAAAATGAACGAGTGAGTGAACGGGACATACCTTTATGGCGACACCCTAGTTCGGTTAATGATATTGCAAGAGGCAAATGTAAGACCTAAAGTACGTCATATAAGGGGTATCTCTTAACATGGCTCGGTGGAAGGTTACACCGCTCCGAAACCGGGTCATGGAGATTTGGGGCCCATGAAAACATCCTGGGGAAGATACCTGGATTTCCAACTATATATATAAGGTTATACCACAGGTTGGACGCCCGAGGGTCTTTTCCAAGGAGTCGTGTATGACCAAGGCGCCGAGGTACACGGTTGAGTCAAGAGTGCCGAGGAGCATGGAACTTCCTTACCACTCTTGGACAAGTCTTGGCACATGTCGCACTTTGCCCAAGAAAACTCATTTTTAGGTGCAGCCTAAGTAACCACTTAAACCATATAGGTATAAGGGATAAGAGCTCTGCGAAAACAACCGGTTGTTGTTAAGACCGATGGGAGGAGCTAGTCTTGTATGGCCGATGTACGCCTCCTTGAAGGGGCAACCAGGGAGAAGATAAGGCGGCACCCTCCATTGGGAGTCGATAAGTGTCAAAAGACGCAATGTCATGAGGCTTTATTCTCAAGAGAATTTAGGCTTGTCATATTTGGTATCGATCCTGCAGAGGCAATAATACTAACGCGAGGTAAGATGAGATCAATGGGTTTTTATATGAAAATGTAAGAACGTCCCTGCGATTCATCGCAAAGACGACAATGTCAAGGATTTTTATGGTCGCAAAGAACATTTAAACCCGTCATATTGTCGCAAATACAATATATCGCAGAGGAAAAAATACTTAAGAAATGATAAGACAAGATCAATGGGTCATTACATGAAAATGTAAAGACGTCCTGTACCTTGTCGCAATGAGGGGTAACCAAAATAAGACCTTTACTTAGGAAGGCAAAAATAAGACCACCTAAATAATGATAAGGCAAGATCAATGGGTCATTACATGAAAAAATGTAGAGACATCCTCCAATTTTGTCGCAATAACGGCATTCAAGAAAGATCTTTAAACATTTTTGATATAAACAATCGAGATCTTTCTATCGCGAAAGATTGCAACAAAAAGGTTTATTGAAAAATAAAGGGATTACTTGATAAGATGGCAAGATGAGTTCTTATAATAAGAAAGAAATAAACCAATTCATCCAAACCGACTTAGTACTTTGCAATTAAAAAGAAAAATTCAACAAAGTTACAAAGAAACTTAATTCTCTACATCAACTTGCTCAATCAAGGAGATGGTAAAGATTCTTCAACAATCTTATCGGCTTCACCCTCGCCAAATAAGGGTTTTCATCGAGAATTCTATCACGTTCCTTATTGATAACTTCATTATTAGCGGAGGTCTTCAGCTTTCATAATCATAATCATTATCAGGAGAGTTGGGTACTTCATCATCTTCAACATCCAATGGCTCAACATGATGTAGGATCAAGAGATTTAGAAAGTAAGATATTATTCACAAGAACTTCTTTGGGAGGAAATTGAGGAAGAAGCTTTTTGTTGATTTCACTGCGGATATCTTTAAGATGATTAAGGTAGTTAAACCTCCTGCCTCTAGTCCGCGAGATTGGGCAAGAGAAGCAACTAGCGTTTGCATTTTCCTTACAAATTTTAGCATGCGCGCTTCCAAAGTAGATAGAGAAGAGTGAAGGTTTTCTTTCAGATTCGTAAGAGTAAAAGAAGACATTAAAATTGTAAGATGCAAAATGGTATATAATGGAAAAGAAAAATTAGAAAAGAAAAATAATGGAAAAGGCGGTCAAATTTTATGACTACCTTCCTTCATGACAAGATATCGTGAGTAAGGCAAGCAATTATTCCCGTGATTTTCCATGGCATTATCAAAACCATCACCAACAAGACCTTTTAACCTTGATGACAAAACTCTTTTCGTTAGAAATCAATAACTTATTTTGATTCTAAGGGAAGAATGGGATTCTTTTTAACTTGGTATAATCATCCTTGAGTTGGTTGGCTTTCACACTTAGATTTTATTCTATTCTAAATAAGTTTATCTCTTTGGTGGTAGTATCTTCAAGTTTATTTTTCAGTAGGCAGATAGATTGTTCTTGCTCATTCAATGATTTTTTACAAGCATCAAGTTGTTGTGAGGATATTGCCACCTTATCCAATAAAGCTCGCCTCTCAAGAGATAAAGTTCCGTTTTCATCTGATAAGGTTTCCAACTCCAAATTAGATTTATTCAAAGAATATGAGAGACACGACTTCGCTACTTAATAATTCTTGGTTTTGAACTAAGCGAGATGTTTTCTTGGAAATGTTATTTATTTGGTCCATAGAAAACGTATGAAGATTATCTAAACGATTATACCGCTCCATCCTGTGCGTCTCTTTTCGTTCGAGTCTCTTCCACAATAGATTCCGGTTGATATATCTCCATCTTACGTTGCAGTGCAAAACTTGAGAGGCTTAAACCAAGTTTCAAAAAAAAAAAAAAAAAAAAAAAAAAAAGGGGGAAGGAGAGATACCTTTTAATTCTTCATTTTTCCTCACGAAGATTATCACGATCCAACAAAGTATTATGAAGATTATTCTTCAAAGTCTTAATTTCTTGTTCCAAGGATGCTCGTGATATCGCATCTGAACCAAAAAAATTTACCCAAAGACTCGAAACGCTAGATTTGTGGATCGGTGGAGGCTTTTTAACATCATTCATGGTATCTCGATAAAATTTTAAAAGCTATGTCTATCCCTTCCAAATTTTCTTTGCTAAAGAGAGATAGATTTTGAGGAAGAAGAAATGGTAGAGGAAGAAGGAAAAGTTGAGTCACCCATAGTTATAAGACCGCCAGTTGAGAGACCTGATCAGCCAGGTGGAGGCGAGGTACAAGTAAAAGTGCAGAATAGAGCATGTCTCAAGAATTTCACTACAGAAAATCCAGGATTGATTTATCCTCGTGTGACACTGTCTGAGAATGGTACATTATCTTGAGAAGAAGAAATGGGATTATCTTGCGAAGAAGTCTCTCAAGTAGGAGATTTGCTTGCGAAGACAGTAGGGAAAGAAGAATGCTCAATCCCGAAAAGGAACAATTGGAGCAATGCAGAGGCATCTAATGTATTATGGCGAGACCTTTTGGGAGATCTGTCATCATTCTTATTATCCTGCTAATAATAAACTAACTAAGAAACAGAGGCAATAAAATTGTCACAAAGGAGTAAATATCTCTAAAATACCTTACTACTCAAGGTTGTTTTTTGGAAATTTAGACTTCGGGTTGGGAAAGAAGATTTCTGCTTGCAAAGAGGGGATGTTAGGGTTCACTACGGTAAATTTAGAGTCGGGTTTGTTCTTCTTTGAAATAAAAATGGCGAAAGAAATATCAAAAGAAAGAACAAAATCAAGATGAAGTAATTGCAATAAGGAAATCAATCAAGAGAATCATCAAAATCAATGAAAATAACGAACTCGATGCCATGAAAACGATAAAGAAAGATAATAAAAAGAAGAGGATGAAGATAAATAGCAGAAATAAAGGTGCATTTATGAAGGAGATAGAAGAATAGGAGGAATGGTTTTAACAGTTCTCCCCTTAAATAGAAGAAAAAAGGGTGACCTGGATAAACTTAAATATACCTGAAAAGAGTAATTTTAGACACGTGGTAAATCCGGTCATCCCAAGATTCAAGGAATCAAATTTTCATGGGAAATCAAGATATATTACTTCTGTTCACTTCGCGAAAGTTGAACTTCGCAAAAGAATAGAGGCAAGTACGACTTTTCAAAGTCCAGATTCTTTCCCATTCTTTCATCAACAAATGTCAAAGATCACCACAAAGAATAAATTTTTCCTTAAAAATCGCTCTCCAAGCGATATTCATGAAAAAAAGAGGAAAGATGAGACTGTAATATCGGGCGACAACAATGCTTCGCGAGATTAATAAACAATTGCATCGCTAAGGAGTCGCATGAAGGTAAATAAATGATTTAATAGATGACGCATAATCGTAATAATATGAGAAAAGTGGAAAGACTTCAATAGATTTAAGAGTGTCGCCAAGGCAAAATGATATTCGCCGGAAACACTGCTAGATTTATTCAAAATAAGGACAGATAGTCACACCACTATGTAATACCCTATATAAAGGGTCGAGTAAGTCCGTTGTCGGGGGCGCTTTTGAACTGAGAACAAGTCATTGTAGAGAGAAAGGAAAGAGAGATTGTATTTCTTTAACTTTGTTCTACATTTCTTTGTAAATCATTCAAGAAAACAATTAGTAAACACATCATTGTTCATCTTCCAATGGATTGATTAAATGTATCTTGAAAGGAGGGGTGGGGAAACCGTAACCAATGGCATGATGAAAAATGAATTCCAAATCTTTTCAGAAGATTGCAAAGGTCAGTTTTTTGTTTCTTATTAAGTTGATTGTATAAGAAGTAGTGAAATTACCTTGATTTCTCCTTTCCATACCAAAATATCATCAAGAACACCAATTTCTGTGTAGAGTGTGGGCAGGTAAAATCCATTTTCCTTCTAATTAAGTCCGAAACTTTAGGTTGATATGCTTTTTGACATACTGTAGTAAATCCAACCCTCAATCATAGGAGCATTGCTAAGCCATGAATCAAACCGTAAAGATATTTTCTCTCGCCATTTCAAGGAACCAACTAGTATGTTTTCAAGTGATTCCAAGCCCTTTGGCCAAGCAATAGATGAAATGCGCATGAGCACTCTCCATACCGATGCCGTTTTTGTCTTGAAATTTAGCCTTAATAAATAAGTGTTGGGATGGTGAAAACTACTCTTTGACAATTTGGTAATTTGGGTGTGGATGAGGAATGAATCTAAACCTTCAACAAATTCACTCACATGCAGTATTAGAGATTCGAGAGATCAACTGCGGCAAGTCCCGCCCAAACCAAGAAAACGGGGTTGCTCAGACTTGTTTTGTCACAAAGTGAAGGAGACGGGTTGATCTTAGAGGGAAGTTAAGAAGGTGTTGAGATTGAAGGTGTTGGCTTTTTTGCTTTAAGACTTGTAATGGAAGCATTTAGCAAGCTATTGCAGATGCAAGGTGCCGGTGTTTGAATACGGTTTTGTATTAACACTTGCTTCCTGGCTGTCCGAACTTGTGTTGTTCTCCGTTATTACCCTTTTTTTTTGTTGGAAATAGCGTGAGACCTCTATTTATATACAAGTCATTGAGCCTCATTCACGTTTCGTGGAAGTAGGTAGCGGAATGACGGAGGTAAGGGGCAGGTACCTGGGCACGAACACACGACCAGCCTTGCCCACTTTTCCGGCTTCATCTCTAACCGTCCACGACCTCCTAACACGTTCTTGTGATGGCGCGTACATGGGCGCGCAGTCAGACACCGCCGGCACCAATACCCCCATAGGTATCCCGGCTTGTGCATGATTGATAGTTCCGGAATGTGGATCGTGATCCACTGAAGATAGCATGTATCGTTGAATCAATAACCGCTAAGTATTCGTAAAGTCGATACTTGTGGAGTATCGTGTGTATTTATGTGCATCGCATTACGGTGTGGTAAAGCTGATGGGTAATGACTCCACTAACCAAATAACTCTCACCAGGGTCAGACACCAAGTCTGGTGAAGTCGGACGGATGAGATGATGCTTGAGACACTCATCTCGCGACTCGTTGATGAAATCGTGGTTTTTGAAGAGGTGCGTAAGCATCACTCTTCGACTTGGTCGAAATCAAGCATGGGAAGGATTTTGTGAGGGACCGACCATACATGCGTGTCGATGGCATGACGGTGTACACGTCCATGTCTCACCGTCTCATGGAGATGTAATCCAGGCCACTCAATTTGACCGTCCAAAGAGGAGTGGTTGAGATCGGTTCATGCGTAAATCCTGCCGTAAAGGAGTCTGGAAACCAGATGACATCCAAGTTTGGGCGATGCGTTCCAAGACTACCCATCTTGGTCGCTCTTGACTGAATCATACCAATGCAGTGGTCAGGCTAGTGTTCACACCTACGCCGATTATCCCATGAAAACGTGATCTAAGCCACTCAAAATCATCCCGCGAAGTTGAGGGTGGTCGACCGTTAGATTTGGGAGATGTAACCGCGTGAGTCTGGTGGTCACGTTGATTACCCGCATGGTAGCGCTGCAGCTGATCAGAAGAGAGAGGTGATAGGCTGACGTGCACAGGTGGTATGACTCGGACACCGCTCGATTTGATCTGTGACCCTCCATTCGTGTCGAAAGAATGGACGGCCGCGCGTGATGGCTCGAACCCTAATTTTGCGACACGGCCGCGACCATGCCATTTCGAGGTGGACGATCGCGGTTGTAACTCAATCATGGTTGGTTTGACCGATCGGTCATGTATGTAAGCGGCCACATGGTGATTGTGCTTTACTACGTTCGCGCCCTTTGAGTCGCGATCTACACCTGGATCTATACCTTGCGAAGATGGATGGTTGAGACCGCCTTGCGGACATGGTAATATCGCGCAAACCCTAATTTAGGATTTTCCGCCTACAATGCTTGGTATGGAGCCCGCTTTCTCGCGCAAAAGGCCAATGGTCGCACTACGCGGGTCTGCGCGTGTGTATTCCATACCTGGCTTGGGGGCGATGGAATTGATTCGCGGTCATCCAATCATGCTTGTGGAGTCGGACGACCATCGATCGATCATATCCTGGGGTGTTAAGGCGCCGGGTATTCCATACCATGCTTAGGGTAAGACTTTGAATTGATCTGGTCGTATCCAATCATGTCAGGAGTCGGGATGACCGCGATCGATCATATCCGGAAAAGCTAAGGCCGGGTATTCCATACCATGCTTGAGGTGATGGATTGATCTTCGTGGTCATCCAATCATATGCTTGTGGAGTTGATGACCGCGATCGATCATATCCGATCGATACGCTAAGTCTCGATGCTCAATCCGCCAGTATAACACCGAGAGGGCTCAATTCTAAGCCAAGATAACACACCGAGGGCTCTCGCTAGTATAACACACCATAGTCACTCATTTATTTTGCATATGGTTTCATTATAATGTTGGGAGGTTCGTGTCGCTCTCAGAAGAGCAAACACTCGCCGTCATGCCGCACCGATAATGAGTAATGTAAATAGGTCTGACAGATTAATTAATAATGCTAGAAAGCCCACAGAAGGGATTGTTTGCTACATGCTCCATTTCGTGAATTAAGTGAGTAATCTGCCACTTATAAACGCTTTATCTTTTACAAGATGTCACGATGATTTTCTCGTTTTTACAAATTTAACTCTAAACTAAAATCCACCATCAACATTAAGTCCCCCCGCCAAAGACATAATGGTTACACTATCACAGTGGTAGGCATGAGATGGACATACGAAATGACCAAGCTGGAGTGAATAGCATATTTACCGATAACTTCACATTAATGCAAGCTCTCGGAACGGTCAAGTCTTGATTAGATGCGGCGAAGCAGACTTGATCCTGAGTCGCTTTGTTTCTTGTACATGTATGAGCTCGCCAGCCTCTTCCGTGTTTGAGTCGTGGATAGGATTCTTTCACTGACTTCGGCGCGGTGCTTCGTATTTGCCGGCTGAATGGTTTCATGTGGTCCAGACTCTTCCTGGGTTTCCGATCGTGGCTCAAAAGAAATCCCACTTGGCCTGGGCTGTCGAATCCTCATCGGGCGCCGTGATCGTTTTTTTTTCCTCAGATTTATGCAAAGAAGAGATTTTGATCCGCTTTTTACAAAAGAGAGCTTCCTTAAAAAAACCTCTATTCCATCATGTCTAACAACAAAGGATCATCTTCATACCATCCAGATCTCCCGTTGTCGTACGACCCCGCCTCGATTTCATGATCACCCCCGCTCGTGTTCTTCGAGTCAAGAAGATCATAACGGCTTGTCTCTTCTTTTCAAACATTGTTTGTTCTTCATAACTACGATAATCCCTTCATTCTCGCAGATACCCCCACGAACATGTGCGATCAGCTACCGACGATGATGACTTAACCACTCCTCTCCCTTCTCAAACTCAAACACGTTTCACTCCTCGCGAGCACCTCGAAGACGCCGAATTCGGGGTGTCTCATCTTATGAATATCCGAATGCGTGTTCCTCATTCGATCGTTCGTACGAAATGCCGATCCTCCGGCCACGGTGATGCTGGTGGATTCTTGGAGCGCGGAAGGAGTCCGTGGGGTTGTACACCAAGTCGTGGAGGAAGTACTACGGCCACTTGTCGCAGCTCGGGGAATGCGGGTCCGACATTTGCCTCCTGCCTTGGCTACCGCAGTCATCGCCTTCTTCCCATGATCATGGAGACGTGAGTAGTATTTCTATCCGCAACGGTGCCGAATCAAATCTCAAGGTGCGGGAGAATATGGTATCTCACACTCGTGAATCCACGAGTCTAATCGGCGATATGAGGCTGGTCATGCGGCAGCGTCCTGATATCATCAAGGCTGCGATCGAGTTGGTATCCTCGCAAATGTTGTTCACCTTTCTGACAGCTATCTTGGAAGAGGAGAAAGCTCTGCGTCGTAGAGATCGAGAGAAGGTGAGCAGCCAGGTACAGATCGTTAGAAGGACTATAGATATCAAGCTGAAGCATGCGGATTGATGCTCTCAAGGAATTATAATCTTCGTATGGTCTCTTCTAAGCCGACTCTCTTATCATAATGACGTTATGTCAAGAGTTTTGAAACATCTTTGCGTAATAAATCGCATTGGGTTTTGATTGGTGAAACAGTTTTTCATCGGGTACATCTCTCGCCAATATAGTTGATGATTCAAACATGTAATGAAAATAAATGCCTGTATTGTTGACACAAAGCAGTATAGTGGTCGTGTAATATGCCTGAGCCACTTTCCATTGAAGGATCGCTCAAACTTGCCTCCGTCTACCTTTAATGATCTCAGAAAATAAGATCAGAAGCCTTGGTGACCGGGCAGAGGGGACCTTCCATTTCCTGGGTGAGAATTTTGGTGCGTACATGTCTTGTTGGATGTGTTTGGTCGTTTTCAAAAACCAAATCTCCCACCTTGAAAACGCGTGGTTTCACAATTTTGTTGTATGCCCCGGAAATTCGATTCCCTGTGACACTGAGGGTTTCTTCTGCTTTTTGTATTCTTCTAAAATCCGCAGTGTCTAACTCTCGCGATTCTAGAGTCAAAGATTTCATTGCCTGCCTGGGATCCCGGGCCGCCGCCGCAACTCGGCCGATGGGATTCTCGATCTCGGGCCGGGAGCATTGCATCCGCTCCGTAGACGAGTGAGTACAGACCTCAATGGAGCCTTCGGGTGACGTATTTGCATGCCCATGTTGCCATTGGTAGCCGATCATGCCATTCCTCGGGATTGTCGTGGCATCGCTCGGAATCGATGATCCTATCAATGTCTTGTTAGTACTTCACTACATTTGCTCCTTTGAGGATAGTAGACGGAGAAGACTTTATTTAATGCCGCACTCAAGTAACTCCCGCATTTGCTATGCTGGCGAAGGAGTGCCATTATCTCGGATGATATGCTTGAAGACGCTAAACTAATAAATGATGTATTCTTTAATGAAAGCCGCAATTGTTGCTCCCGTGAAGTTCCTCGTAGGGAATGGCCTCTCACCCATCCGGTGAAGTATTCCGTCGCAGCTTATGATGCACTCGTGCTGCTTCGACGACTACGGATTAATCTCCTTTCCGATAATGCCCGCCCCTCCCAGCAAAGAACGGCCATGGGCCGCTGATAGAATGCGTAGGGGTAGAAGGCGCATGAACAAGATTCCCATGAATTTGGCACGTGTGACACTTGGAACGAAATCGGCCGCATCATCCTCCCATGTGCCTGGCACAATAGTATTTCGTGTATTCGAGGAACATGCTTCCTCTTTCCTCGATGTTCTCCTTCGTGGCACCGTTTCGAAGATGATCGGGATTTCTTTCTCCACTGTGCAACGACAGTATATCACCTCCTCCGGGCTCTTGCTGTGATAGGATCCTCTCTTCATGGAGTACGTAACCGGCTTGGCTCTCGCTGTCTATCTTAATAGCGTCCTTCTGGACCGGCGGTAGAATTATCCCATCACGAGATAACTAATGGCTCTCTCTCTCCAGCCCCCCGCATGCCTCACATTAAAAATTCCAATTGGTGTGGTGGTGTCCAGAACTGAGCAGACTGCAAGGCCCGGATTGAGCCTCCATTTCCCGGCCGCAATAACCCGTGCGTTGAAGTCGCCAGAAAGTGTTACCACTAATGATTGCCCACAAATTTCATTGTGAACACGATCCGCCCGCAGTTGTGCTTCGTCACTACCTCCCTGCACATCTGACAGTGGGGAGCCGTCTGGATTCCGATGATACAAAGATACCACGAAGCATGAAGAAGTTTTGCAGTGGTTTTGAGACCGACCTTTCCTGGGAGAGTGAGTCGTTGAGCTCTTGAATGACTGGAGTTCGCCAATCGTTGGCCTTGGTGTCTTTGTGTCATGCAGCTATGTCGATTCTATGGTTCTCTCTTTACCGTCAAAGTTTCTTCCGCCCTCGAACTTCTCGCTTTGAAGCCAATGTTGCTAGACACCCACGTGGTTTGTTGTCAGCGACCGACGGGTTATGGTTGCATCTGTGCTAGCAGCTTAGAACCTCTCGCGGCTTCTCGGGACGGCATAAAGGGTTAGTTTTTTTAATGCATATACTTCGCTCATTTGATTCACCAAGAATTTGAGTCACTCTATCTCCGTGACGTGTGAAACTGGCTGTTTAGCTATTGAAAGCCCTCATGAGGAAAGCTTCATATTCTATTGTTGGTGCATTCAAGTCTAACTTCAAGGAATGCGAAAATACTTCTCCTGGGCTGAGAGAATACTATGCCTCGGCCCTCCTAGAGATATCGTTTAGGCATGAGTCATTAAAAATACAAAAGCTACACATCTTCTTCCGTAATAGAGATTGCCGGGACTCTCCAGTGAGTTCTTCATGTAGTTCGTAGTACCTTCTCCTGAAATGCCGACAGAGGGTCTCGCAAATCGCTGACTTCTTTGATAAATTTGAAGCATGCGCATGTTATGTCTGGGCTTCCCACATTTGGAGAAGCCATTTTCCCGCCCTCCCCGCCGTGACTGCTTTGAAAGCAAAAACTTTGGCAGAAACGGATTTAGACACGAGTATCACCCTCGTTGGATAAAGTAATGCCTAAACTTCAATGGAATGGATTAAAGCTAAACACGCTTTTTCCGCTCTGGGATATCGAGTTCAAAGATCTCTCAATAATCGGGTCAAATAGTATATGGATCTGATTCCTTCGCCGTCCTCCCGAAGGAAAAGGCTTCTACGGCGTGTCACCAAGGCGGCAGAGGACCAATGGTTTCCTTGTACAGGAGATTTCATGACATTGAGATGATAGTATTGGACTTTCCTGAAAGCTTCCCCCCAGCCATGGCCCAAACAAGTCAAGTTCTTTCAAAGAAGGGGGTGAATGAGGCGGGTAAGCTTGGGCTAAACCAGGTATGAAACGTTTAATGTAGTTTACCTTGCCCATGAAACTTTGGAGCTCTTTCACAGCTCTGGGAGGCTGTGACAAGAGGATAGCTCCGAGTCTTGACTGTCTACTTTATTCCTTTCATGGCCACTGGAATCCTGTAAATTTACTCTGAGGAGACACCGAAAGCGCATTTTAAAGGATTCATCTTTAACTTGTATTCCCGACACCCTCAAATACTTGCCGTAAGACGTTGGTGTGATCACTTCTCGAGCCTTCGACTTGACCACAATATCATCCACATAGTCTTTACTGCTTATGCATCATGTCGGAAGATTGCCGCCATAGCAGACGCAGTACGCTACGGTGATCTCTTTAAAACCAAATGGCATAACTAGATAGTAGAAATTGCCAAGAGGGGTTCTTGGAAGTCAGTCTTTACTTCACAGGCTGTGCTCATACATCCTTATTTGATTGTAGCCGTAGCTATCCATAGGAAAACATGTCGTGTCCTTAGTGGCGTCTACTAACATGTCGATGTTAGGCAGGAAAGTCGTCCCTGGGGCAACACTTGTTCAAGTCTCCGAAATCCACGCAGCATCGAACTGGTCCGCTTTTCTTCTTTTTTAGGACCATCAAGTTAACTACAGCCTGGATGATGAATGGGTCTCGATGAAGCCAAGAGCTAATTTTCAATCTCATTCATTTCTGATTTGTTCTTCTACCTCATGTCCAATTGCCTCTGAGATTGCTTGATTGGCTTGGATCCGTGCATGACGTGTAAGTGATGGGTGACCAATTTTTCATCTGCATCAGCATTTCGTATGTCCGTGCGAATACATCTTGGTATTCCTCGAGTAGTCAACTGTGCTTGTAACGTTCGCTCCGTGGATAGAGTCAACCGACGTGAGACCCCGCCCGGGAGATTCATCGCCGCCCCGATGTCAACAATCTCGAGCTCGGTCACCGTGGAAATTGGTTCCGCTCCGTTGCAGCACGCCGGCGTGGGCAGCTCCAATACCTCCTCTTGTATTCCGTTATGCTATGGCAAAGATTCAACTGGCTCAGAGACCGCATGGTGCTCCTCTCCGCTAATTGCTATCAGCGGCGCTGTCAGATATTGTCTTCTCCTTTTCGTCACGGCTTGCCTCAAAGAGCGCACCTCCTCTGGCGCGAGGACGGCACAAGTTTCACCGTTGGAGATGGACGCCTCGCTTCTGAGAGAGATGTGTCGTCGGGCAAGCTGGGGCTCCTGATGCGAGTTTAAGTCATCTTCCTTCGGATCGCAGTCCACGCGGGTAAGTGGAGTGCACATGATTTTTTAGCTCTGACTTCTTGCGTGAGTATCTTTTTTTTGGATCTGAATGTGCCCACTCGAGACGTATCGATGATACTTGAGACAATGACATGGAATACATTTTACGACCTCCTCATTTAAGACGGCTTTTCTGTGCACCGGTGATACGTCAAGGAATGACCTTGTTGTATGGCGGTTCACTGTCTCCCCGCAGATCATGGTAATCCCTGCCCCTTTTCTATGACTTCAAACTTTGCTCAGATCGAATGTGTCCTACCGATAAATTCAAATTGACGTAATTCAGATAAAAGGCTGGTTTGATTCCCTTCGAAGTCCATCATCGCGGGGCGGGTCGTCGTATAATCTTGCATGTTTCGAACACCTTGGCTGTCTTGAGAGTCTTGAGAGTAATTACGTTCGAAGATGCCTCGTGTCGACGAGGGCCCTCCGAACTCAACCTCGATTAAGTAGAAACATGTGGCCTTGGCCAGACCTTTCCTCTATCATGTCATCTTCAGGAATGTAACATTGTTTACATGTTTCCGACGTACTGAGACTCTTTGGACGAGAAGGAGCAAGGTGTGCGTGCCTAGAGCTATTTTATTGACCGCAAAAACGTCACTGGCTGATCTTCGAGAGGTAAGAGTTCACACAAGTCTTCCACTAGAGACACAGCTCTTCCGATCTACCGTCTCCGGTTCTAGCAAAATCGTTGATCCTGGGGAACTAGTCCCCTGTAAAGGTGTCTCTCGCACGTCATTTCGACGTCATCTTGATGAGAAGGTCATATGCCGCTTATCAGCTTCGATCGCCTCCATGTTCTCGTCCGAGTCTCGGCGATCCGAGCCAACCTATTTACAAGCTGGGACCTTCTCCTGTTGCGCCAAAGTTAGGACATGCACTGTTGAAGAGAGGTATCTTCGCTGAGAACTTGACTCCGGATTTGGATTGTTGAGGAGTCCTAAGACCAACCATCTTGAATCTTAGCCAAACATGATTTGGAAAAGAAGAAACTGATTTACAACCGAGAGATTAATCTCCCACCGTGGTCGCCAAACCGCTTGACGGTGGTGAAACTACTTCCCGCAGAATTTGGTAATTTGGGGTGGGATGAGGAATGAACCCAAACCTTCAACAAACGCATCACGGGCGTGAGTGCGGCCAGACATTCGAGAGATCATCCGTGCAAGTCCGGCCTAAAACTAACAGGTAAAATGGCCAAGCTCTGCACTTGTTTTTTGGCCACAAAGCGAAGCGAGACGGGGTTGATCTTAGGGAGGGATGCGAAGCAGGTGTTTGAGGACTGCGAAGGTGTCGGCTTGCTTGCGACTTGTACGTGCAGCATTCGGCAAGCTTACTAGAGATGCAAGTGTGCCTCGTGTGTTTAATACTGCTTGTATTAACACTTGGTTTCTATTGCTGCTCGAACTTGTGTTGTCTTCGTTATTCCCTTTTTTTTGTTTGATAGCTGGAAATACGAGACCCTATTTTATACAGTTATCGAGCCTCATTCACGCTTCTGGGAAGCGGAGGTAGTGGAATGACGGAGTAGTGGAGCCGTGTGCTTCAGAACACACCACCGCCTTGCCCACTTTTCCCATTCAACTGTCTACGACTTCCTAACACGTTTGTGATGGCGCTGCACGCCGCACCGTAAACCGCTGCACTCAATACCCCAGTATATCCCCTTTGTGACATGATTGATAACCGGAATGTGATGCGGATCCACTAAGATAGCATGTAATACTGAATTGAATAACTGCTATTGAAAGTCGATACTGTGGAGTATCGTGTATTTTATGCAGCATCAGATTACTGCGGTAAAGTGATGGGTAATGACTCACTAACCAAATAACTCACCGGGGTTGTATAACCAAGGCCGGTGAAGTCGGACGGATGAGATGATGTTTGAGACACTCCATCTCTGCGTAGATTGACGAAATCGGGGTTTTTTAAAGAGGTGCGCCACATCACTCTTCACCTTGGTCGAAATCAAGCATGGGAAGGATTTTGGAGGACCCACCATACATGCGTGTCGTGACATGATGGTGTACACGTCCATGTCTCACCGTCTCATGGAGACAGCAATCTAGGCCACTCAATTTGGACCGTCAAAGAGGAGTGGTTGAGATCGGTTCATGGCCAATCCCCTTTGTCGAAAGGGAGTTGGAAACCGTATGACATCCCAAGTTTGGCACGTTCCAAGACGACCCATCTTGGTCGATCATACCAGCGTGTAGGTGAGTAGGCTAGTGTTCACACCTATACCGATTATCCCATGAAAACGTGGATCTAAGCCTTTCAAATCATCCTTGAAGTTGAGCTACGAGACTGGGCCAGATTTGGGAGATGTAACCGCGTGAGTTTGGTGGGGCGTTTTTGATTAGCCGGCATGGTATGCCTTGGCCGACCGCAAGAGGAGGTAGATGGGCCACGGTGGTCATGTCGGGTATGACCAGGACTCCGCTCGATTTGATCTCGTGACCCTCCATTCGTGTGAGAAGATGGACGCGCGTGATGGCTCGAACCCTAATTTTGGCTTTCAAAGCCGCCGCGACCATGCCATTTGGTGTGGACGATTACTGTGTTTGTAACCAATCATGGTTGGTTTTGACCGGTAGTCATGTATGTAGGCTATTACATGGTGATTGTGTCGACATGCTCCGGCCCTTGAGTTCAGCATCTCACACCCTCCATCTATACCGCGAAGATGGATGGTTGAGACAGTTACAAGACATGTAATATGCCGCAAACCCTAATTTAGGTTTTTTCCGCCCATAATGCTTGGTATGGTTCTTGGCAAACAAAGGCCAATGGTCGACCATGGGGCCTATGGTGTGTGTATTCCATACACCTTTGGGGGTGATGGAATCGATCTCAAGGTCATCCAATCATGCTTGTGGAGTCGATGACTGCGATCGATCATATCCTAACGCAAGCTAAGGCCGTGGGTATTCCATACCATGCTTAGGGTGATGGAATTGATCTCGTGGGTCATCCAATCATGCTTGTGAGTTGGATCATGTGATCGAGATCATATCGGCAAGCTAAGGCCATGGGTATTCCATACCATGCCAGGTGATGGAATTTGATGTGGTCATCCAATCATGCTTGTGGAGTTGGATGAATCAAGGATCGGATCATATGGGAGACCGTCATGATCAAGTGGGATGCTCAATCGGCTAGTATAACACACCGAGAGGCTCAATCGGGCTAGTATAACACACCGAGAGGGCTCGGGCTAGTATAACACAGGTAGTCGGCTGTCACGCATTTTATTTAGAGTACATGGTTTCATTATAATGCTTGGAGGTTCGTGTTGCTGCAGCAAGAAGCAACACTCGATCTTCATCTTATAATGATATCGTCTGAGAAATACAAGGCCGATTGCGCATTAATTAATAATGCTAGAAATTCACAGAAGGGATTGTTCACATGCTCCATTCTTGGTGAATTAAGTGAGGAGTAGTCACTTATAAACGGCTTTATCTTTTTACAAGATGTCACGCATGATTTTTGGTTTTTACAAATTTAACCTTAAACGAAATCCACCATCAACGATAAGGCCCATTCAGCTTCCGAATTTATTACTCTCCATAAGATCTTCATGAGAAGGGCTTTATTGAGAATTTCAATCTTTGTAATTCTAGACCCCCTTCACTGTAAAGGAGAACACACTTTCTTCCATGAAAGAGTCTTATATTTTCGATATCACTATCTCTGCACTACAAAAAATTTTGATAATTTTTCACAAATTTATCATCGATTTCGCTATCGATACATTTACATGTCATAAATCGGAACACTTTGCAAAAGAATCGACTTAATCAGGACAAGTCTGTCATTAAAAGAAAGCAGTTTGCCTTTCCAGCTAGACAACTTCTTTTGCATCATCTCCACCATAGGCCAGACTGTAGCAATTTTTACTCTTCCAGAATGTAAGATGACCCCCAAATATTTGTCAGGTAAACTACATACTTCCATTTGCATCATTTCTTTAATTTTCATCATTCTTGTTGTTGTTGTTCCATCCACAAACAGTTTACTCTTACTTTTATTTATCACTTGACTCGAACTTTCTTGACATACTTTCAAAAGATTCATGAGATTTTGAATACTCTTTTTGCTCCATGGAAAGATAAATACATCATCTGCAAAAAAAAATACGGAAAGGATGAATTCCATTCCTTATGACCATAGGACTAATCTTACCCTCCATTACCAACTTTGTAATATTTCTACTCAGAACATCCTCCATCAAAACAAAGAGTAATGGAGATAGAGGGTCTCCTTGCCTTAAACCTTTGCCCACTGATGAGTGCCAAATATTGCATATTTCTACATCTTTTTATTGGCATTTAACTCATCTTTTGTGCTCAGAAATCAGATATTATCCCAAATTCTCATAGATTTTCTCCGCTTTCAAGAATAAATACTTGTACTAATTAATTTTGTGTTTTTTAGGTAGTAAATAAAGCTCCTGAGAAATTGAGGAGCCAAAAGAGTAAAAATGGAGACGCAGCGCCTATGGAGCGTAAAGCCAAAGTTCACACAAGACGAGTTCAAACCAACAAGTAGCAACCCATTTACAAGACATGGGCTCGAGCAATCAAGACCCGCCCCATAACCCGAATCTAAGCCCGTCTTATTCGAGCCGTCGTATTTGATCCATTTGCATCCGACGACGGCCATCGGCCCACATCGCTGATCGCATCCAACGGCCGCTCCGTCCTCTCATCATCACTCGATGCATCCGCCCAACACCGAAACCATCAACCCCTTCACCCATCGACCAAACACTTCCCATCTTCATTTCCATTTTATCTTCCCCGATATTTGCAGAGAACCCCATTCTCTCTTCTCCCCGACCGGGCCACGGACCACCTCACCACCTTCACCATCTCTTCTCCCGACAACAAGAAAGAACAACCCACACATGTGCCCACCACTCCGCCACCCCTAGTTCTCGCCTATCTTTCCATTGCCTCCCCATACCCTAAGCTAGGGTTGAGATAGTTGAGCTAGGGTTTCAACTTTCAGAGCATTAATGGCTACCGTGAGCCGGGTGAAGAGGGAACAAGATCGGGTTCGCATTAATTGTAAGTTTGAGTGATTGGGAGGTATAAAATGAGATGTTCTTCTTCAGGAGAAAGACAATAATTTCTGTGGTTTTTATTTTGTGTAATTTAATTTCAATTACCTTTAATACTCTAATGATGTTCTAATTCAATAATCAGGGTTGAGATGAAACCCTTAATTGCATGCTAAGTCATTTACTATATTTTTTATTGTTCTTGTTGGCTTCAATGGTTTAGGAAGAGGAATTAGCCGCTTGAATTTAATTACCGTGATTAAGTGTACTGTAAGAAGACACCTAATACTAGGGGAGTTAGTGATAGTAGTTAATATATCTTCCAAAGGTATCATTCCCTGGAAAGAATCAAGAGCATAAGTTGAATAGGTATTTCCTTAGCATAGGATCAGGTGGTGGAATCAATCGCCCTAGTGTTTTTACAACTGCTTACAACTGCTTTGCATCTTAGAATTACAGTCTCAACTCATTGTCATATTGACACCAAAACAAACCCAACATTTCATAACTCCCTTAGGAATCAGTTTAGTAAAGCTTTAGAATCAACTTCACATACTCCATTTCCCTGTGGATCGACCTGTACTTTCCCTGCCTCCAATAGGCACTGTGCACTTGCAGTTTACATTGTAGGCATTCGCTTTTCCCAGCCTACCACCCACTGAGAAGAAACCATTTGGCCCTCCATTTATCATAACTGAAATTCTTGCAGACTCAAAAAGAATGCCTAGCCATTCACACCATGTATCCGAGAATCCATATTTTTTAGAACTTGAAAAAGAAACTTCCACTCATTTAATCATAAACTTGAGATATATCCAGTTTGAGACCAATATTGCCATTTCTTCTTTTGTTTTTCATTTCATTGACCATTTTAAGCTAAAATAATTTGATCTTGTATGTTTGTTCCTTTGATGTATGCAAATTTGCTGAGGTGAAATTAGCTTATGCATTAGACTTGACATTCTTGATGCAATGATTTTAGTAAAGATTTTGAAGCGACATTTAAAGTCCAATTGGCCTATATTGCTTGAGGAGATCTTGCACCTTCAACTTTTAGAAGCAGCGCAAGGAAATTAGAGTTTAATCCTTTTGGAATAAATCTTCTTTTCCAAAGAAAATTGACCGCAGACAACCACATCATTCTAATTATCCTCCAACATTCCCTCGTAAAAAAGCTACCCGAAAAGCCATCAGACTCGAGAGCTATCTCTGATCCATTTCAAATACAATTTGTTTAATTTCTTCCATGATGGGACATCATCCTACATAGCTTGATCATCGCTTGTTATTAATTTTGTAATTACTTCAAGCAATGCTTCAAATATTCACTTCCTTGAATTTGAATTTTTCTTCAAAAAATTTATAAGCACTACGCAATTTTACCTTGATCCGTAATGATTTCATTGTTACTATTCTCCAATTGCATTGAGTTTTTGCTTGCCTTACCTTGAGCTTGGTATGAAAGAAATTAGTGTTTCGAATTCCCTTCTTTAACCCACTTGGTTCTAGCTTTAAGTTTGAGCATTTTACTCAATCAAGCTTCTTTTGCATTTAACTTATTTTCACTTTTACTAAGTTTTCCAAAGAACTCCTCATTAAATGGATTGTCATCGGATACCTTCATTGCTTCTTTGAACTTCTTTTGCGGCTTCCTTTTGATTTGTTCATTTACATTACCAAACACTTTAAGGTTCCATTCCACCAACACCTTTTTAACTTTTTTAATTTGCTTTGGAACACAAAAGATGGATCTCCTTCTACCTTTTCATCTAACACTTAGTAACAACTTCCATAAAGTTAGGATGCTCAATCCAAATTTTTGAAACTTTCGTGGGATATTTTTTGGTTTGGACTGACTTACACAACCACCTAAAATAGGACAATGATCGAAGTTATTCTCAAACCAACTTTATAACTCCAAAATCATACATACTTTTGAATCCACAAATTATTAATCCTTTGCCCTATCAAGATTACATAAGATTCTTTTAGTACCATGTTGACAATTAGACCAACTATACTCACAACCAGATTTTGAAGCTTGTTGTAATTCACATTTGTCAAGACAATTATTGAATTCAAGCATATTTCTTGTATTAGGAGCTCTTCCTCCAGATTTTTCTTCTGCAGTTATAAATGCATTAAAATCACCAATGGCCAACCAAGGAAGATTTAATTCACTTATTACCTCCATCTTAGACCATAAATTTCTTCTTTGCACTGCACCAACATGAGCATGAATACGATACGAGCATTGCCTCCAATGTTGATCAATCATTTGAGTTGACATTGAAACCACAGTTGGTGTAGGAAGATGTTTGTTCAGAATAACCAAATGTTTCCTTTCTTATTTAATAGTGAATTATGAATTACCATGTTACGCATCCTAGGTAAATTCAACTTATTGCAAATGTTGCATTGCTGACTTATTTTAGGCTCTGCTATAAAAACTATCAAGGTCAAATTGATTTATTAAAGACCTTAATTTATCTTGAGCCCTAGGTTTTCTCAGGCCCCGAGGTTCCAAAAAAAAATCTCATTGTAAAGATGCGGGTCCCTAGTACCTCCTTTTCCTTGATTCTTTCGAAATTATATTTGTTGTTAACTTGCTAACTTTTATCTTATTTTGGAACTTTTTTGTTGCATTCATCGAGTTGGCTTTGTACACTTAAGTTGAAGGTTTTTGAATTATTTTTGACCAAGTTGTTGTTGGAATCCTTTCCTCCAAATTGACCCATCTTTGCCATTGATAAAGTTGATAACACTCTTTCAATCGCATTATCCCTGCTACTTGTTGTATTATCTTTGGAGATAAAATCTCATTACCTTCATTTACTTGAATATCTACATCCTTCTCTATCACGTAATTAAGAGCTTCAAATCTACCGAAGATAGATTAACTTGTTGAGGATGACTTTCTTCGATCATCGAGTAAAACAAATATCAAATTTGACTTGTTCTTGTTGAGCTTCGTTTGTGTAATAGATTACCATTTGAATGTTTTCCTTTATCCTTTACCTTCTCGGAGAAATTGACTTAAAATTAGTTGTAGCAGTTACATGTTTTGCTTGACTTGTACCAACTGCTTTTCAAACCGATTTCACTGTGAGATTCAGGTTTGTAAATGACCAAACAATCTTACAATGGTGGCAAAATTTCGAAGCTTTGTCAAGTACACTTTGCATAAAACTTCCAAACTTAGTTTTAATCCAAAGTTTATGTGGAATTTTCTTTGCTATGTCAATTTTAATAAGTACTCTCTAAAGATATAAACCATTTTCAAAATTCGTAGTAGCTTCATCTACCTTTACTCGGTTCTACCAAAGCTTTACCGATTGTAAATAAAGTCTCGCTCATCCCAATATTCCAAGCCTGGTCAGGATAATGAACCAAAACCATTGTTTCGAAGATGTTCGATGTAATTCTCGGGGAGAAAATCGTATCCAATTTCTAATCCATAAAGTTTGATTATAAACCTCCCACACTCCATCTTTGATATAACTTTGATCTCTTTCATTATCTAGTTTTATGTTGAAGAAACCCTTTCCTAATGGAATGATCTTGCATTGACCTATTAATTTCCATTGAGATTTCATATTTGATACAACATCAAAAAATTTCATTCGAAGCAAATCTAAACGACCAATTAATGAAAATTTCCATACAACACATCTTTCATCCGTTCCATTTACTAAATCAATTGATGGACTATCTTCAACAGAGATATTAAGATCCACCACAGATGGATCCATTTCTATATTTTGATTATTTTCCATAAAATTTAAGATAAAACTTCAACTAATAGTAAATCAATCAACTAGAATCGATAAACACCAATCATTTGATGTTTTCAGATTAAGTTTCACCAAGTAATGATGAAGATCGATAAGTCAACGCTGAAAATGAGGAGAAAGAAGAACGAGTTGATCGCCTGATTTGCAGAGCGCGACTCGGCGATCCCTCATGTATGATGGCATTCAAACCGGCCGAATTTTACTTTGCAAAGAAGTATCTCGGCAGGGGGTTTTCACCAATATTCTTGGGAACGTTTACATATCCAATTTCCACGGAGGATCATAGCCATTAACAACATATACCCATGATTGAAAATCACGCGCTTGAAGAAAAGCTCGCATAGCAATTTTCCACCATAAGTAATTAGAGCCATCGAAGACTGGTGGTATGTTAATAGAGATAGCACCTCATCCATAGAGTCAGATCGCCACAAACACAGACTTATAAGGTCTTGAACGTGTTTGCCTGCTATGACACCAATTGAAAAAGCGGGGGTCTAACAACTACACCTAATATTTCGCTTAGCAATCTGTATGGACAAACTCCAATATACTTTCTAGAGAGTCAACTAGATAGTCAGACTCAATCTAGAGAAAAGTATATCAAAGAGTTTATATCTCAATCTCTCAATTTGATCTTTACTCAAGCAAATAGAAATCATGAGTCTTTATCAAAGATAGATAACTTGGATGGTACCAAAGACCAATATCCAAGTGTCAATCAATTTAAATCAACAACCAAAAGGTCGGATATTCTAATTGATTGAACAACACACAACCTTGTGATATTTCAATTATATAAACAAATATAATGCGGAATAGAAATAACACAGAGACACGAGAATTTTGTTAACGAGGAAACCGCAATGCGAGAAAAACCTAGGACCTAGTCCATATTGAACACACACGTATATATTAAGCCGCTACGACTCTAGCCTACTCCAAATTAACCGATGGACTATAGTTGAACCCCAATCAATCTCACACTGATCCAAGGTACGATTTATGCTCCTACGTCTCCCGATCCCAACAGGATGCTACGTACTTTGATTCCCTTAGTTGATCTCACCCACAACTAAGAGTTGCTACGACCCAAAGTCAAAGACTTTAATAAACAAATCCGTCTCCCACGAATATACCTACGAAGTTTTTGTTCCATCTTTTGATAAATAAAGGTGAACAGAACCTATTGATAATCCGGACTTATATTCCCAAAGAACTGACTTAATATTATCAATCACCTCACAATAATCTTAATCGACGCAATTTAAAAAGATATTGTGGAATCACAAACGATGAGACGAAGTGTTTGTGATTTCTTTTTATCTTGCCTATCGGAGATATAAATCTCAAGCCAATTATTCCAATTGAACTCGCACGATAGAATCAACAAGATCATATCACAACTACAAGAAAGTAGTATCGGCTCCGCTTCACAATCCCAATGAAGTTTTTAAGTCGTTAACCTGTTTTTGAAGAAGAAACCAAAGGTTAAAGGAGAATCGACTTAGCTTAGCACAACTAGTATCACATGTAATGTGTGGGGAATAGGTTTCCAGGTTGCTAGAGTTCTCCCTTATATAGTCTTTCAAATCGTGGTTTGCAATCAATGTTAGCTTAGTAACAAATCATTCAATATTCACCGTTAGATGAAAAACCTGATTAGATTCAAGATAATATTTCTCAACCGTTGGATCGAAACCTTAGCTTGTTACACACAAACGAAATGTCCAATTTTGGGTTTATGTAACCGTTCCCAAACATTAACATTTGTTGGTTCAACAATAGTTAACCAAATGGTTAGACATATGAGTAATTTCATATCAACCATATTCTTCTTCACCATAACTAGTTCAAATGACTCAAATGAACTAGTTAGAGAGTTGTTCAATTGCTTAGATCTTATATAACTACACAAGACACAATCGAAGAAAAACGGTTTGATTCACTCGACTCTGTTCATGAACTTTATAGCCACGGTTTGCAAAAAGAATTCCTTAGTTTATATAAACATGAGTTCAAGAACAACCGGTTTTAGATATAACCTAATCAAGTTCCCAGTGACCGGGTTCACGGACTTAACCTCACGAAGGAGTTCACAAACTCCAGCAGAAATTCTCTGGTCGAGAACTTCGCGAGTTCATGGACCGAGTTCGTGCCACATTCCGTTTCTCTTGATCAACAAAGTTCGCAAACTTTGGTTCAAGGAATAAGGACTATACATATATGTGTTTCCACAACAATGCTTATATCCTACCAATGGTTATGTAATCTAAACTCTCATTTCAATCATTGAAACATTCTCGGAGGACGTTATATAGCCGTTATTCATGCACCATTTTTCGTCGAGCAATTTTCAATGTGATTGAAACATAACATGACTTTCGTCACTAGGTAAAGATGAATTTGGCTAAAGCAAAAGCTTACCAACATATATTTCGAGAAATAGATAGGCGAGTTAAACTCGGCTCGAAATAGCAAATGTGTATAATGAAAGTTTATATATCAAAACGACTTTTGTCTCAAGAGTAGGAGATAGAGTAAATAGACTTTTGAGTGACAGATAAGTTCAAGTCTCCACATACCTTTTAGTCGATGAAGTTCCACCATTTCCTTGAGTAGTCATTCGTCTTGTATGATGATTGCCATGGAATTCTTGAGCTCAACTACACTTTCTATCCTAGTCCGAGACCTTTAGCTAAAGTAGGCTAGAAATCAAGACTTATAGTTTTGATCACTAACATTGACAAACATGTTTGAGATAGGAACGCATGCGAGTTTGACCGAGCAATGCTCTAACAATTGGTGATTGAGTGTTCTTGATCAATAACATAGTTCTTGGAAAGTCGATGAACCAATTCTAAACTTGTTTGGAAGTGTGGCAAATGCAAGATTGTAAGTATGAAAGAAGACTTACAGAGTAAGGATGTCGACATACTTTGAACATGTGCAGTAACGATTATCTTTAATTGTTCAAAGTTATTCCTTAATAGCTAAAGGAAGAAAATCCCAGGATCGAAACATAAATAAGTTAAGAATCTTTTATTTAAGGTTTTTAATTTTATTTTAGGAAAATGAGAATTAGTAATGTGCATTTACTAGTTGGAGATTTTCCAAAGAGATTTTCGGTTAATATTTTGACAGAGCATTTCGGGAATTATGGAAACCGAATTTGGAATATATTGCATATCTTGAGAATATTTTCGGTTTTGGAAATTCCTTGGTGTCCAAACTTCCTTGTCTATAAATACTTGAAGTTTGCATTTCTAGAAAACTAATCCTTCGTGAAAGCAAACTTCCTCGTTGTGTTGTTACTAGTGAAGCGCCTATTCGGAGAGGAGAGTAACCAAATTAGGAGAAATCGCTACGCCGCTCGCCTTAAAGTCTTCTTTGGGATTGAGAAGCTCTATTAGTACCGTTGTGGAAACTAGATAATTGCGGTTTATCTTTTGTTTTCGATTGATTTGATTGACTAACGGTAGTTGAACTTTGATTGCACCTAGTTTGTTTATGCTTGAGAATCTTCTCTTATGATATAAGATTCACTCAAACTAGATCAAGTTTCGACATGGATCTTTAGATCGCTTGTAGATCTAAAGACGTCTTGTGATAATCCATTTTACTTGCATTCGCTTTGTGCGTGATTGATCACAAGATATTCAAGTTGTTGTGTGCAGGCGTTTATTGAAGATATAAGAAGATTTGAAGACAAAAAAGATATTGAAGATTTCTTATTTGGGGTTCATCATCTTTGGTGTGCACAATACTTGTTTGATATAGAGGATCCAACTATAATCGGTTTATCCTTGTGGTAGATTAGATTGATTAGTTGTGTAGATCGGCATCAATACAATTCTTTGTGATTAAAAGTATTGATTGCAAAATCTTAACAATTACCTTTGGTAGTTGAGAATAAGATAGATCTAAGAACTCGACGAAGGAGTTTATTGAGATAAACGAAGAGCCTTTGTCGAACTCACATCACTTGGTTGAACAGAGTTGCTACCAAACAGATTTGTTGTTCCTTTTACCGCTTGGAATATTAACTAAAGGAATTGTTCCAAGCACGTGACTTATTCATAAGTTGGAGGCGTGGGAATACAGTGAGAACTAGGTGAACTATAGGTTTAGTTGTTTGGTCTCAACTATACGAAGTTGGTTTAATTTTGTATAGCGGCTTAACTCGAGAGTATTCAAGTCGACAAGGTCCCGGGTTTTTCCGCATTTTCGGTTTCCTCGTTAACAAAATCTTGCTGTGTCATTTACTTTTATTTTCCGCATTATAATTGTCTTATTATAATTAAAGTAAATTACACAAACGTTAATTCCTATTTTACTTAATAGCAATCCTATTGTGTTTGGTTAAGTCCGAACCTCTTATCGAGTAAATATACTTTGTTGTTGTATTGTCTAGATCTCAGATCCATAGACGATCACGCGAAGTGTGAACCGATTAGTTGCATTGTCTCGACTACCCATAGACAATCACTTTCTTTGAGAAAGGACTTATAGGTAGGAAAAGTTTTAGCTTGAGCTATATTTGGGTACCCTCGCATTTTCAAACTATTCATCGTATTTTACCAACTTTATAGATGATGCCAATTTGCTTTAAAGATGGAAGGATGCCTCCTCTTCTTTGATCCTAAAGGGAGGCAAAAATCGCCTTCTAATAACTTTCTCGATGAGGTTTCATCGTGAAGAAGATCCCAACTCCTCTTTTATCCTCCCCTTCCTCCTCAAGAGCCTCGACTTTAACTTCGTCCAAAAGTTGGAAGTTTATCGACTTTTCCTTGGATAGAATCAAATGATCTCAAATAATAAAGCTAATAATGGAGGGAACACGTGAGGTTTCAACATGCGCGGATGTGTTCGTTCGAAAATGCCATCGGATTTGCATCCACTAACCGACGAATCAACATGTGATCTGACCTGGCCTATGACCAGTCAACAATCAGGGACTAATGTTGATACATGAAAATAATTATCCTTAGAAAAGGAGTCCCCTTAGCCTACTAAGGGTTCCTCTTAAGAAGAAGGAACTTGGGGACTAGGTCCAACCCATGGATAATGGATGGACCCAGCCCAAGAAGGAGAATCTTGAAATAGTTGGGTCTCATCCCTAACAAATGGGCCTTTTCCTAGTTCCTTGATAACTTGGAAAAGAGGAAAGTGATAGTTTCAGAATATATTAATTTTTATGAGTGTTTATTCATAGGGAGGAAGGAAATGATTATTATAAAAGGAAAGAAATGAGACTTAGAGGGGACACTTAATTCATCTCTTTCTCTCTCTTCTTCTAATTCTCTCTCTCCATTCACCTTTAAGGGATGGGCTTGCTGTGGCTTGGACTTGCTTCTCCTTCCCACTTTTACCCTATCAACAAGGGTATTTTGACTTTTGAATATTAGTATCATTTGAAGCCCCCAAAACAAAATAGTTTGAAGCCCCGATAATAGGATTCTTAAATAAGCTTCTACATGTACTACATCTGATTTAATTTCGAATGTTTATGTTTTTGTCACTGTGATTGTTGTTTCTTTAGAATGTTCATGTTAATGGTAATGTTTTACACTTCCACTGCTTTTTGTGTGTGTTTTTTATTTTTATTTTTTTATGAACTGTCAGTTACATGGAACTAACATAACAGTCGGTTAACGTAAGTTTGCCGAGAAAATCAAACCGAGCCGATAATTAATGACTCAGTGCTGGTTTATTTTTTTCAGAAACCGACACTAATAGTTTCGTTTTTGGTTTGGCCGGAAACCGAGCCGAAACCGACCATGAACATCCCTAACTACCATGTGTGTTATTGAATGAACCTCATCCATTAGGACGATTACTACGTAACTCCTAGAAATGAAATTAAAACAAAAAATCGAAATACTGCGTGTGCACAAAATCGGAGAATGAATTCGGCTTCTCCCAGGTATTTTGACTTGACTTGAGAATCTGTCGACTGTTGCTTCGTCCGGAGTGGGATCCACAAGCCCGCATTTCGTTTCCTTCAAACAAACTACTAACTGCCAACAAGTCTTTTGACCATTCTTCTTCTAGTCATTTTTCTATTCAGGCCATCCCCTTTCTTGCGCTCCAAATCCTGAAAATCCCTCGTTCAATCTCTATAACTGAAGAAAGAAGAGTACTTTTCAAATGGCTGCAGTATTTATCTAATGTTTCATCATCATTGTTTGACATTAAATAAGGTTATTTTTGCCGAAATATTTTTGTATTTGGCCTTCCCCTTTCTTGCACCCCAAACCTAAAAGAGTGGAAGTGGTACTTAATATAGCGTTCCATTTCTCAAGGTATTAAGTATCTCTATCTGCCCATCATAAAAAAAAAAAAAAAGTATCTCTATCTGTGCCTCTCTCTTTTTCTCTCTGAGTTATAAGCGTAAGGTTCATAATTTATTTAGAATTATACAGTAGATTTTTTTGAAATAGATTTAGAATTGTAGATCATTTCTTTCTTTTCTTGTGTAAGAATGTTGCTTAAATTTTGCATTAGAATTTTCAGTGTAGAAGACTTGTTGAGATTATTAGTCTCACATGGTCATGGTTATTTAAGATCCTCATGGTTTTTATAGATCTATTGCGCTTCCACTCATTGCCAATTGGTTTTGAGTGGATGCCCGTATTCTAATATGGTATCGTAGAATTTGTGCTATTTTGTGTCGAGTAAGTTGACCGCACCTTTACTCAAGGCACACCCGATTTAATTGTCCACGTGTTTGTAAGACCCCTCGGCGCTTACACGTGAGGGGGCGTGTTGAGATTATTAGTCCCACATAGTTGGGTTATTTAAGATCCTCGCGGTTTATAATCTATTAGCCCTCCACTCATTGTCATTGGTTTGAGTTGGATGCCCGTATTCTAATAACACTATATATTGTTTTACTGATTTCTTGTTTAATTTATCAGATTATAGGAGCTATGGAAGCCGACTTTCCATCGTTGACGATAACGGAATGGGATGAAAGACGCGACACTATAAAGTATCAGAATCCAGAACTTGATGAACATGTTGATCAATTGCAAAAATCTAACCGTATTCGTTCTTTTTATTTCGTGAAATATCGGATATATCAAAATCGTGAGCTAGAAACCAAAATTCAACAGGCTGAAGAGCAGATAAAATTTTTGGACCAAACTTGCAGACTCATTCGCGGAACAATTGAACAAAAAAAGGTACAAGTAACCACATGTATTTTCATAAAACAGTAGGTAAATATGTCGTCGCATGTAAGAGTCTCAAAACTACTACCTAATTTTGAGATTTTCTAATTTCTGATTCTTTGAGTTCAGCTTAATGATGATGCCAATAGAGCACGGTTGAGGTGGCAGTTGTTTGATTTAGCCCGTGAAGATGACAGATACAAGAATGTCATAAATGAGAAAAGGACTAAAATAAACTACAAACGGCAGGCTGATATTGGGGAACTCTGGGCCAGATTCGATACAAGTCGGGAAAAGGGTGATGATAGATGCTCATCGGAGAGAGAGCTTAATCACCGTGTAAGTTAAACAGGAAAAACTAATTTGCTTTGTTTGCTTTTCCATTTTTAATTAGACAAAATGTTATATGCCATATCGCACCTTTGAACAACAACAACGCAGTTGATAGATTTTCAAAACAGGTCTGTAGGTTGCATTTTCGGACAGGATGTGCAAAAAATACCTTCATTGAGGAGAAACAGCTTAAAAAGATTAAACAGCTCGAAGAGACTAGACAAGAAATGATCGCCAATGATGCCTTGAAACAGAAACGTTTTAATGATTCAATGCAGTGGGTTGGCCGCCCAATCTATTCTGATCGTTATGGTTGTAATTCTTGCCGAAAACAAATAAATGTAAGTTTATGTAGCTTCTGTTCATAAATATGATTTCTGTTTTTTTTTTTTTTAATCTAAAACCGATTTCGATTTCGTAAATCACTTATTTCTAATTCGTTGCTTAAGGATACGGCGGATTTGGATAAACTAAAAAGGGAAAAGCAAGTCTTTAGTGCAAGAGTTAAAGAATGTCGAGGAAAAGTGGAAATCTATGAATAACGAGATTACTTCATTGGAACTTAAGTTGGCAAGGGCAGTCAAAAAACGGACTTCGGAAGAAAAATTGTTGGTGAAGCTGAAAGAACAGCGAAGTGAAGAGGTACAATGGTTTCTATCCTGGTACAACAAAAAAAAAAATATTAACAAAATTATTTAATTCCTGACGGTGCCATTTGGGATCATGATTTACTTATAAGCTTGTTATTTGTTAACCTCTAACTTATCTTTCACTTTATGTTTATTTTCTTAATTTCCTGCATGTGATATGTTTTACTGATTGGTGTTTTGATTTAATCTTACATTATTGCGTCAAAAGAGGGTTCTAACTAGATATTTGGCCAAATGAGTGTAATACAGTTATGGATCCAAAGGCTTATCTTTGCTCTGTTTAGTCCCTTTCGATCCATGACTGTATTACACACTCATTTGGCCACTTTGCTGTGCTCGGTTCAACATCCTCTTATTTTTCTTAGAAAATAGAAATGTACGATTTGGTTTCATTAGCTAGCACCACTGCACCAGTGGCATTTTGTTAATATTCTAATCCCACTGCCCAGTGGGATCGGGTATGATAGGCCCCATTCATAAACCCGCAAATATTTGAAACGCTTGTTTCTGTTCCAAATTAGTGACGCCAGAAACTGTCACTTAATATATTAGGAGCGACAAAAATGTATTGGCTTTAAAATGATTATGCTTGTTCCCACCGTTTGCAACGGTCATCTAGTTTATGTACTGCCTCAATCTCATTTTATATGTTAACTGTATCGCATTTTACTTTTTTTTTCCTGAGGTGATTGATTTTATTGTTGATGCTTTACGGAATCTCAATTACAATTTAAAATACTACAACAAGTACAAATCACTTCTAAAGAATGTGAGAAAACTTGTTGCAAATCCTAAGAATATAGTCGCACTGGACGAACTATCATATAAAGAGGTTAGTTATGGTATTCGCCATATTTGTCTTGATGTTGTCCATCTCACTTGATGAAAACTTAGTAATTAACCAGAATTATGATATTTTTATTAATTACATAATTAGGTTGAGAACTTCATGAGCCTATGGAGCAGCAAAAAAGCTTTTAGGGATGATTACCTGAAAAGAACTACATCATACATCCCTCAACAGGCATCAAATGAGTTGTATGGACTGCTAAGGAACCATCCCAATAAGCAACCTACTTTAGGCCAACCAATAACCACCGACTTTAGCATCACTGAATGGAAGTGCATTATGCAAAATAAGAGTTTGTTTCTTCAAAATTCAAGGCTGGAAGTGCAAAATGGTTGGTCTGTTAGGTTTTGGGAAGATATATATTTGGCTTTTCTCACAACCCATCTCTCGTATTTTTCCAAAGCTTTACTCTTCAGCAAGATCCAAACTCAAGTTGATAAGTGAAATTCTAGATGATAACTTCATTTCTGTTTTGCCGAAGTTGCTTCTTCCTCGTTGCCTATCTCTAGCTGCAAGGTTAGAACTCATTCTTGTTAAAGACGCCCTACAGAAATTCAACGTTTTAGATGATGAAAATTTGTTCGGATGGACAACTAAAGGTTTATTCTTGGTCAAATTATGTTATGAGAAATTGGTTCGTTCAGATGATAACATCGATGTCGATCAAAAAATAGTTTTGCTTATGACAAATTCGCTTTAATATGCCAACTAAAGGTACACCAAATATTATTTTATTTCTATGGTATTTGAGAAACTATGAAAAAGATATTATTGAAAGTGTTGTTCTTACACAAGCTATCATTAGCTATTAATACAGCCACATTGTAGTGTCATTACAGACACACAGATGACTCACACACTCACAACACTAATATAAGTCAAGTCAACTAATGTTGACTTGACAGATACACATAATATCTAATACACCCCCTCAAATCGTTAAGGGACAGCCTAAACAGGTTTGAAACTATAAACAAAAGTGTGAAAAAGTCAGAATAAAAAAGCAGCTGACAATTACTGACCAAAAATAGCCAGTTGATGAAGTACTAACCACTACTTAAAAGGAACAAGAATGAAGAAGCATCACAGTTGTAGAAGTACAAGAGCAGGCTGAAAAAGTATAGTTGTACAACACACTATGTAGAAGTAGAATCACCAAAATGTAGTATCACTTTTTGCGTAAGAAGGAAGTTGTAGAGTTGTATCCATTAAAAACTTCAATAACTTTGAAAAAGTGGGAAAGCAAAGTCCTTTTGTAAAAATATCTCGCTTATTTGATCTTGGATGAGATATGTTGAAGCTTTAAAAATCCTTTCTCCACCGGCTCTCTTGCTGTGATACCGAATTTCTATATGCGTTGTCCCGGCATGAAAAACAGGATTAGAAGCCAAAGCCAATGCACTTGTATTATCACGGAGAAGTAATGTTGGTTTAGAGACAAGAATATGCAACTCGACAAAATATCAAATAACCACTTCAATTCAAAGAGGCAACAGACAGACACTTGTATTCGCCTTCAAACCAAGACTTTGAAACCGTAGGTTGCTTCTTAGAAGACCAGAAATTAAATTTGAGCCCAAAACACAAAGATAACCAGATGTAGACCTTCTGTATCCTGACACCCGCCCAATCAATCAGATATGCTTTTAGATGTGTGAAATTATCTTTCTCAAAGTAATTCCTAAGCCAATTGTACCTTTTAAGTACCTCAGATTCTCTTAACTAACTGTAAATGCACATCTCAGAGGTGAATGCATAAACTCAGACACATAATTCACACCAAAGCATATATTTGGTCTAGTAATAGTTAAATACTGTAAACTTCCTACAAGTGTTCTATAACCAGCAGCATCTTGTAACTTAACACCATCATGAATTGATACTCTAGCTCCTTTAGTTACTGGGAGTATCACAAGGCTTACTATCAAGCATATTAGCTTTGGATAAAGCTTCTAAAGTATATTTTCCGTGTCAATATAATAGAATTGGAATCTCTAACTCGCCTCAATTCCTAAAAAAATAACTCAGATCACCCAGTTCTTTCATTGCAAACTCCTTCTTTAAAAAACAATAAGTGTATCAATCAACTTTGAAGAACTTCCGGTTGGCAAAATGTCATCAACATATAGTAATAAAACAAGTATTCCATGTGAAGAAGAAAAAACAAACATTGAATTATCAGATACTGCCTTCTTAAAGCCAAAAGTAAGAAGAAAAGAACTGAATCTGTGAAACCAAGCTCTAGGGGCTTGTTTCAAACCATAGAGACTCTTCTTAAGATGACAGACATAGTTAGATGGAAAGTCAGGATTAATAAAACCTTGAGGCTGTGACATGTACACATCTTCATCCAAGTAGCCATGAAGAAAGGCATTACTTACATCCAATTGCCTTATTGACCAATTATTTGTAATAGCAATACACAAAACAACTCTAACTGTAGTTGACTTGACAACAGGACTAAAGGTCTCATTATAGTCAATGACATCCTGCTGATTATATCCCTTAGCTACTTTTAACTGGATTTAAACCTATCAATACTTCCATCCGACTTTTGCTTCACTCTATATACCCATTTAGATCCCGAATATTCATATGAAGTTCAGGAGCCACATAATCCCAAGTATCATTATTTCTTAAAGCTACATACTCATCTTTCATGGATACCTGCTATTTAGGATCATTCATAGCCTCGCTTAAAGGTTTTTGGTTCGTAAATCGTAGTTAACAAAGAAAGAAAAGCAGAAGGAATGGGATATTTGGTTGAAACATGAGCAACATGATCTCGGAAAAAGTTTTGGTTTAGATATTCCTTTTTGAGATCTAGTAATCATAGTTGTGGATGAAGAAACAGTATCAGAAATAGAAGGAGCTTGAATTGGTAATGAAGTATGAGAGATAACATTTTCTGAGGCAGAAGAAACATGATTTGGTGAAGTATGAGAATGTTCAAAACCAGTAAAATAGAATTTGGACTCATCAAAAATTACATTTCTAGAAATATAAGTTTTTCTAGTTAGAGGATTATAACACTTATAACCCTTATGAAAAGAGCTATATCCAAGAAAAACACATTTGATTGATTTGGGTGATAGCTTATCTGTTTTAGATTAACCAAATGAGGATAACAAATAACACCAAAAATCTTCATAAAAGAATAATCAGGAACAGTTCCAAACAAAACTTCAAATGGAGACTTGTAATGTAAAAATTTTGTGGGAGTCCTATTAATAAGATATGTGGCAGCTTAAAAGGCATCATACCACATTTCTTTAGGACAAGAGGCATTAAACAAAAGAGTAGTACCCATTTCTCAGTAATATGTCTATGCTTCCTCTCGCCTAAACCATTTTGCTCAGTGTGTTTTAGGACAAGAAAACCTCACAAGAATGCCACTTTGCTCAAGTATGGTTTTGAATGGACCTTTAACCAACTCAAGAAGCACCATTAACTTGAAAAGAAACAATTTTAGTAGAAAACGATTTTCAAGTATGAGTTTTGAAATGAGTAAAACACTTAAGCATTCGACTTCAGTTCCATTGGATAGATCCAATTGAACCTACTATAATCATCTATAAACACAATGTAGTATTTATAACCATTCAAAGAAGTGATTGTTGGACCCCAAACATCACAATGAATTAGAGATAAAGGAGAGGCATGAGAATCGGACAAATGAAAAGGCAACCTTTACTTTTTGCAAGTTGACATGGATCACACAAAGAAGTAGAAGGACGAGTGGTTAAAACAATATGTTTGGAAGAATGTAATTTTTGAGTAATACTATTTGATGGATGACCCAACCTACTATGCCAAACATTTGAAGGAGCAGAAATAGCAGCAGACAAGGCAAAACCGAACTAAATGACGGATCTAGAATGATGAATAAGATAAAGATTGTTAACTACGGTTCCTTTAGCAAGTATAGCATGAGTAGTGAGATCTCTTATTTCATAAGTGGTTGGAGTAAGTTTGAAGTAACAATGATTATCCCTTGTAAATCTAGCTATAGAAAGTAGATTATGCTTCATTTCTGGAACTAATAAGACTGTGTTTAACCTAAAACTAGTTTTAGGTGTTTGGATAGTAGATATTCCAAGAGAAGTAATAACAAGATACTTACCATTGCCTACTTGTACATGATCCTTGCCCTTGTAATTAGATGTTTGTTGAAGTAAATTCTCATCACTAGTCCATATGTGCAAAGAGCTTTTTAATCGCAATCCATTGTGGAGTTGTTGAAGTAGAAGCACCAGAGGTATTGAAACCACCGAATAACCACCATCATCACTCATAGAAGTAAAGGCTGATTGTTGTGCACAAAGAGCTACACCATTAGCTGAATTTGAACCAGAAGCAAAAGATGGAGGATAGTACCTAAAATGGCATCTACTAGCATAATAGCCCTTTTTCTACAAATTTGACACTCAACTTGAGAATAATCCCTCCCCGCCATTTCCATTACTTGTACCACCATCATAAGAATTATTAGGTCTAAAATTTCCATTTCCCGAAGTCTTGTTAAAATTTCCAAAGGCTCGAGTTCTTGTTATTATAATTGTCATTCCCTGAACTCTTGCCGAATTCTTTTTGCTTACTACTTCCATTAATAAGAGTACATATTTCTTGAATGAAGACCACTGGGATTTTGAGCATCAAAAGACAAGTTTGTTTCATGATTTTGATCAATGAGCCATTGCTCATGACTAAGCAACTGGGTTTTAATTCCGCAAATGTAAAAGGAACTTCTCTATTTTGTGCAGAAATCACAAAATTATCATACTCTCTTCCTAATCCATTCAATACATGCATAACCAAATCAGACTCACTAACCCTTTCTCCAATTGCTGCCAAAGAATCAGCTATAGTCTTCAAATTTTGCAAATAAACCAATATAGAGAGATTTCCTTTCTTTAAACCATATAATTGATTCCTTAACATACTTTTCCTAGCCAGGAATTGATTCTTAAAACTTACTTCAAGAAAAGACCAAATCTCTTTTGCAGTTGATAAACCCAATACATCTCCAGAAACTGATGGAGTGAAAGTTAAAAAGATATTATTGAAAGTGTTGTTCTTACACAAGCTATCATTAGATATTAATACAAATACATTGTAGTGTCATTACGGACACACGTATGACTCACACACTCACAACACTAATATAAGTCAAGTCAACTAATGTTGACTTGACAGATACACATCATATCTAATAGTATTCGTTTCATGATAAACTACCAACAAGAGACAACCTGATTTGTAAAGGTTTGGGTATTCCTTCTACATGTCTCTTTTGCAAAAGGATGAGACTTCAAAGACATTTGTTTCTACATTGTTCAACCGCTAGAGTGTATGGACTTATTTCACTAACGAGCTTAACTGGTTCTTCAATGCACCAAATTCTGTTGAGTCTGCTCTAATTTCTTGGCAGTTGTTAAATGGTGGTACTCGCGAAAGAATTTTTTGGAAAATTATTCCACCAGCTATTCTTTGGTGCTTGTGGAACGCTAGAAACGATAGGTCTTACAACAACAAGTTTCAGTCTTTGCCTCAGATAATTAATATCGTTAAATACACAGTATATTCCTGGGCTTTCGAGTTTAAGTAGTTTGCAGACGTTTCGTATCAACATGGTGATGGTTAATTGGAAGGATTTATACTTCAATTTGCTCGCTAGCTATATATCTTTTTAGTTTTTATGTTATTTTCTTTGGTACAATTTTTTATTTTCTTTTGTACATTTCTTCATTGGGTGGTCTTGATGTTGGTTTTTTGATAAAAGGCGATATTTGTAAAATCACCTCTGCCTAATGGAAGAAATATAAAAATATAAAAAATTTGTTGTAGGGCCTACGGTCCATGGGTGTGCGGCCCAGCTAGATACATAGGGTTCATATTCCATGTATATATGTGTTATTGTATCCATGTAACCTGGCTAATGGTCAATAAGAAACTCTGCCTCTTTCTCTACCATTTTCCTATATTTTACGCTACAAAACGTTATCAGCACGAATTTAATATTGGATACGCCGAAATCAAAAACGGGGGAAGGAGAAAAAAATAAAATAAGAGAAAATAGATTCAACTTATCTGATTGATTTGATTCGAACAAAAATTTCTTAGCTGTTTGATTTGATTCTAGCGGAAAGAATAAAAAATATCAATCGATCCAATAGCATCGTGCATGATAACGTTTTGTAGTGCATGATAACGTTTTGATTCCAGCGTACCAACCTATCTTTTATTGCTTTGGGGATATGCAATATTACACGCATCTTACTTAATTCGTTTTTAGAACCCAATATTAGTCAACCTTTTCTTGACGTACTGGGTTGGTAATCGGATTTAAGCTTGACATTCGTGTTCTTACGCATTTTTGGTTGCACTATATATGTGCCATTACGACTCCACATCGTACTATGATGGGTCTTCAAATCATTAAGTAGTTATGTTGGAAATGAGTTCCAAATAATTATCCGCATTTTTTTAAACCTTTGGCAGGAGATCTCTACCGCTAGATTTGCGGGTTGTCATTTTAATGAGACAGTCTTCCCGTCGTTAGGGGGGAGATAAGAAAACGTATTTTCTAAGGGAACGACAGGAATTGTCATGGTGTGTTCCCACTGTGTCTCATATTGATTCTTGTACTCCACAAATGTAAATGTGAAGTGACAAAGAAATCGATTTTCAGAATATACACTGATGTCGTTAAAGTGACAAGATCACACATACCAGCTGCAAATATTTCTGCAAGGTTTCAAATCCTCAATAAGGGATATACACCATAGACTAAGGTGTTGCAACTACACTCAGTGGAAGTGTGGTTGAGGTCGTGGCTCCATAGAGGAAGTTTGAGATACCACTTGGTTCGGTCAATCCTGTGAGTAAGGCACAACTTATTTATATCATCAGAATTCATAAGATTGTCTCTGAATATGTCCATGAATCAAACTGGAGGACGCTCCGAAGTTTAATGATTCTAGATAACAATGACATCCCTAGTGGAATATGAGAATGCGCATGAGTCAATGTAAAGATCATGCGAGCATATTGATGATTAATTTCATATACACTTGCTTAAGGAAATAGAGCAAGGTGAGATCAACCAAGCTCCTTGTTGCTTAATGTCAACGAAGAGCATATTCGGCCTATATAATCCAGGTAGAACTTGGTTCTTTGACAAATATACGGTATTTGGTGTGGTAGTGCTAACCAACCAAGTGTAAAGCCTACTGGACATACATGATTAATTTGTCACAAATCATAATGAGAAGAAAGCAGTCTTAAAGTATAAAGACTCGCCTTGTGGCGCGAGGTTTCCCACAAAGCCCTGGAATTGTTCTCGTAATGAACTTTATAGTGTTCCGCTACTTAGTTAGCTTGGTAATTTCAAAAGATTTGAAATGCAGCATATATAAGTGGTTATCACATATCTCTGAAAGAATCAAGAGATAAAAGATATTTACAAAAGTACTTGATAGTCTTTTGTTACCCAAATCAAGTGACTCTAAACCACAGAGTGCGTTTACGATTAGATATAACGCTCACTTATAGATTGAAGCAATCGGCGGATGTGGTATACCCGTCTAAGTGACTATTTGATTTGGAGGATAGACAAGTAAGTTATTTTTCCTTGCGTATTCACAAGAAAGTTCGATTTGGAATTGTAGCTATCTATGTCGATGGTATGAGACATGATGGGTACTCTTGATGTAATAAGAGACCTTAAAAGCTATTTGAAATCCGAATTTGAGATGAAAAATCTGGGGAAAGCTCGACCGAATACTGAGCTTGTGGTATATTATTCCACCAGTTTGCATATCTCTAAAATTGTCAGGCAATTTAACAAAGACATGCATCCTGATAGCACTCCCATGATTAGTCGAGGTTCAAATCTAATTAAATGACCGTTTTGTCTAAAAGAAGATGACGAATACGTGTTGGGAGATGAAATTCCCATATCTAAGTACAATAGACGCATTGTTGTACTTAGTATAGTAATATACTCGATTAAATTTTACATCCTTAGGAAACTTGTTAGCTAGATATAGCTCAGCGCCGACGCAACGTCATCGGAATGGTACATTAAATGTAATCATGTACTTAAAAGTAACCATTAACATGGGTTTGTTTTATCCCTGAAAAGACATAAAAAGGAATGCTAAAGGAACTGCAATCCAAAGGTTGTTGATTATGAAGAAAACAATAATCTCTTTTTCCAACAAAGTAATCAGTGGGAGATATGATAGAATTTTATCTAAGTCATTACCGATATTCGGTTTTTGAAAAGTACATGACTAAAGGAACTGTCGTCCGGAACAACTCGAAAGTAATCAAGGGTATGCCGACATCAGGGGGAGGATCCAAGGATATGATGTCGACATATTTTACTTTGAAATTGAAGCTGTGTTGTACTCTTTTTCCTTTCGATCGAGAATAGTTTTTCCCAAAGGGTTTTGTTACTCGACAAGGTTTTTAGCGAGACAATACTAAAAGCATCAAGTATGTTGAATGTTGAAGACATAAAGATCGCGTTGATATTATTGGAAATATCTGAATCAAAGAAATGAAACACGATAGTCCGTTAAGCAATGTAACTTCCAGAATCAACAACATGGTTCTATAAACATCCAAGTCACCAAAGTAAAGTGTGATAAAATCCTTTTGACTGCATTAGACTAATGAAAATTGTCTGGCATCAGGGGGAGCATCTAATGGTGCGTTGAACTCTTTTCCTTCACCGAGGTTACTTTTTCCCACAGGGATTTGTTGCTCGGCAAGGTTTTTAATGAGACAACAAGAAACACCGGGAAGTAATTTCCCAACTAAGGATATTGTCTTTCCTACAAGGATTTTCTGCTTTTAGAGTTGTGAAGAAACTAGTCAACTTCAACGGAACAAAGTGATCATCTGCAACAGATCACCTTTACTTGCATCTGTCACGTTGTACTCTTTTCCCTTCGTCAAGGTTTTATCCCACTGGGTTTTCCTTGTCAAGGTTTTAATGAGGCAACATATTCGAATTCGAACTATGTTCTAAGTTTGTTTAATATTGTACTCTTTTTATTTAGTACATGGGTTTTGTCCCTCGGGGTTTTCTTTGACGAAGTTTTAACGAGGCAATTAACTTAGACTCGTTCGGTCTTTGAAGATCGTATTGCATGTGATGAACTACATGTAAAGTACGAGATAACATGTGAAGTAATACATGTGAATAGTTGTATCAAGGTTTTGTCCCAATCGGATTTTTCCTTGTCAAAGTTTAATGATGCAATTGATTTTAGCACAATAATCATAAAGGAGAGAACTACATTTGAAGACCTACATCGAAGCATTTTATGAAAGCACTTTGCATACGAGTTCTATTGGACCGCACAAGGGGAGTGTTGTAGGGCCTACGCCCATGGGTGTGCGACTTGACTAGATACCTAGGGTTCATATTTCATGTATATATGTGTTATTGTATCCATGTAACCTTGGCTAATGGTCAATAAGAAACTCGCCTCTTTCTCTACCATTTTCCTATCTTTTACGCTACAAAACGTTATCAGCACGAATTTAATATTGGATACGCCGAAATCAAAAACGGGGGAAGGAGAAAAAAATAAAATAAGAGAAAATAGATTCAACTTATCTGATTGATTTGATTCGAACAAAAATTTCTTAGCTGTTTGATTTGATTCTAGCGGAAAGAATAAAAAATATCAATCAATCCAATAACATCGTGCATGATAACGTTTTGTAGTGCATGATAACGTTTTGATTCCAACGTACCAACCTATCTTTTATTGCTTTGGGGATATGCAATATTACACGCATCTTACTTAATTCGTTTTTAGAACCCAATATTAGTCAACCTTTTCTGCGTACCAGTTGGTAACTCTGCCTCTTTTTCTACCATTTTCCTATCTTTTACACTACAAAAAATTTAATATATTTATGGCCATTGTTTGGGCAAAAATTGATCTTCACCTCAAACAATATCGATTAAAGTTGATGACCTCCGCAGCTATCTTCTCCAAGTACACAGAGGGGTACCTGCAAAATAAATACTCCGACGCTCAAGCTAGTCTCAAGTATTTGCAGGTGATTTTTCTAGGGTTTGATCGCATACCTGCGTATAGGTTAAAAACCGATACTTATAGATTGGGAACCCTAATGGATAAGTATTGAATCCCTTATTTTAGTCTTCCTTATCTAATAACTCGTTGGAGTACATTTCGCGATAAGTATGAAGAAGTTTCACAGATTCAATGTGCCAATGTTCTCGTCAAGTGGACCCATGTTTAATGAATCTCAATGGAAAATATTGGGTACACACATCGCCCCTCTTAACCTCCAACTTGTTGGAGGTTAAGAAAATTATATGTGTGGGGTATGTAATTAGGAGCCATGTCGCCCCATTAGCAAGCAGATTGTAGCCGATTTGGAGTGTGGCGTATTTGTTTCTCCATAGTTGCACTCAAGTGCGATAGTCGATGAAATGATGAGATATGCTCTCGCTCCCAAAACTTTTAGTTACTACTAACACCTGTACCACTAAATCCAGTGCAATGGCATAAAGCATTCAAGGGACTCAAATTCAAGATGGTTATGGAGATGGGATATATGTAAAGAGTCGTTGGACGCTAGATTTGTACGTACGTGCCACTGCCTGTATATTGGCTTCCGCATCTGTGCATCTCTCAGTAAGAGACCTATCATGAATAATACCAGTGACCAAACATCATAGATACGTGGAAGTCATAAAACCAAAAGGGATAAGGCAAAAACCGATATACATCTAATTTTGCTCCCCGCTAGCATTTAGGCTATGGAGTAAATTTGTAATATAGGGACTTTGCAACATTAGTGTAATCGGGCTAGAACCCGGGATGGCTCACCGGTGTTGAAAGAAAAAGAAAAAGAATGATCAAAAAGAAAAAGCATTCAAGAGTACCATCTAGGTAGTTAATTTCACATAAGAAGATGGATGTATCAACAAGATTAGCAAGTGCCGAAACAGCTCTTAATCCTGTGAAGGATGGGTTTAATTAAAGGCTTGTTATGTAAGGACAAACAAGATATAGATATTGGGTCTTCATTGTTGGACCAATCAGATTGGCATTGATCCTAATATGCACTTTCATGTCTAATTATTCACAAGTATGGTCTAAATTATCCATATATTGACCTTATTACTTTTAACATCTATAAGAAGATACGATCTATGATTATAATCGATGCGTACATGGTATATCGTATGTTTATGATCTAAAGGCGTATAAAAGGATGTGCAAACCCATTTGACGTAATGGAGAAGGAGAGAAAAGTGCGTGAGATCGTTAACTGCTTCTCTATTTGATCTATCACAGATCACTCAAGACGTGACTTTCTTTTGGATGTGGAGAATCGTTCCCCTTAGTCGGCGCCAAAGATGTTTGGGAAAAAATTGATCTTCACCTCAAACAATCTCGATTGAAGTTGATGACCTCCGCAGCTATCTTCTCCAATCACACAGAGGGGGTACTCGCAGAAAAACAAATACTCCGACGCTCAAGTTAGTCTCAAGTATTTGCAGGTGATTTTTCTAGGGTTTGATCGCATACCTGCGTATAGGTTAAAAACCGATACTTATAGATTGGGAACCCTAATGGATAAGTATTGAATCCCTTATTTTAGTCTTCCTTATCTAATAACTCGTTGGAGTACATTTCGCGATAAGTATGAAGAAGTTTTACAGATTCAATGTGCCACGGTTCTCGTCAAGTGGACCCATGTTTAATGAATCTCAATGGAAAATATTGGGTACACACATCTCCCCCTCTTAACCTCCAACTTGTTGGGGGTTAAGAAAATTATATGTGTGGGTATGTAATTAGGAGCCATGTCGCCCCCATTAGCAGCAGTTGTAGCTGATTTGGAGTGTGGCGTATTTGCTCTCCATAGTTGCACTCAAGTGCGATAGTTATTGAAATGATGAGATATGCTCTCGTGCCCAAAACTTTTAGTTACTACTAACACATGTACCACTAAATCCAGTGCAATGGCATAAAGCATTCAAGGGACTCAAATTCAAGATGGTTATGGAGATGGGATATATGTAAGGAGTCGTTGGACGATATTTGTACGCATCGCCCATCGTCAGATATTGGCTTCCGATTCCAGGCATCTCTCAAGAAGAGACCTATCATGAATAATACCAAAGTTGACCAAACATTATAGATACGTAGAAGTCATAAAACCAAAAGGGATAAGGCAAAACCGATATACACCTAATTTTCGCCCCCGCTAGCATTTAGGCTATGGAGTAAATTGGGTGTAATATAGGGGACTTTGCAACATTAGTGTAATCGGGCTAGAACCCGGTGATGGCTCACCGGTGTTGAAAGAAAAAGAAAAAGAAGGATCAAAAAGAAAAAGCATTCAGTAGTACCATCTAGGTAGTTAATTTCACATAAGAAGATGGATGTATCAACAAGATTAGCAAGTGCCGAACAGCTCCAGAATCCGTAAGGATGGGTTTAATTAAAGGCTTGTTATGTAAGGACAAACAAGATATAGATATTGGGTCTTCATTGTTGGACCAATCAGATTGGCATTGATCCTAATATGCACTTTCATGTCTAATTACAGTTCAAGCAAGTATGGTCTAAATTATCCATATATTGACCTTATTACTTTTAACATCCATAAGAAGATACGATCTATGATTATAATCAGATGCATACATGGTATATCGTATGTTTATGATCTAAAGGCGTATAAAAGGATGTGCAAACCCAGATTTGACGTAATGGAGAAGGAAAGAAAAGTGCGTATATCGTTAATCTGTCTCTATTTGATCTATCACAGATCACTCAAGACGTGACTTTCTTTTGGATGTGGAGAACTGTTTCCCTTAGTCGGCGCCAAAGATGTTTGGGCAAAAATTGATCTTCACCTCAAACAATCTCGATTGAAGTTGATGACCTCCGCAGCTATCTTCTCCAATCACACAGAGGGTATCGCACCAAAACAAATACTCCGACGCTCAAGTTAGTCTCAAGTATTTGCGGTGATTTTTCTAGGTTTGATCGCATACTGCGTATAGGTTAAACCCTCGTACTTATAGATTGGGAACCCTAATGGATAAGTATTGAATCCCTTATTTTAGTCTTCCTTATCTAATAACTCGTTGGAGTACATTTCGCGATAAGTATGAAGAAGTTTTCTGATTTAAGGTGCCACGGTTCTCGTTAAGTGGACCCATGTTTAATGAATCTCAATGGAAAATATTGGGTACACACATAAACATGTATCAGAAACATGAAGTATGTATCCTTATCTCATCTTTGCACAACATAATTGAGAATACATATTCTATTAATGGATACACATTACTCTATGCTGATCATGTAGCCTCTCTAATACTAGAATTTCACCGCGAGACTATTAATATTTTATAAATATATTATCTTTACCGTATGACTCGATCTGAAACTTTACGAATAAAATTCCCTTAAATTACTAGAATTTTAGAAGAGTTAATGTGTTTCATGCAAATGTTTTTGGACTCTTTAATTATACATATAATATATATTCGTAATGATCTCATGCGTTGTTTTTAAATAAAAATGAAACTAGATGGATATCCACCAAGATATAGCAATATTGAACTTGTCTAAAGATTAGAACTTTCATGGTTGAATTCCTTGAACTCATTTTGTATGTATATTGATGCTCGAATCCTTTTTGGAACAATATTAATTTACTACTGTATCATCAGTATCTATATGAAACTTAATACTTGAAGTTTATGTACTAATTACATATCCATTACGTTGACTACCACTATTCTAAGAGAATTTAATATTTACATATCTATTGAGTTGACTCCGACTTTAATACTTGAAGGTTATGTACTAATTACATATCGTTTAGTATGTATATTGATGCTCAAATCCTTTTTTGAACAATATTAATTTACTACTGTATTCACGGTATCTATATGAAACTTTAATACTTGAAGTTTGTGTACTAATTACATACATATTGAGTTGACTCACGACTATTGTAAGCAGAAGTTATGTACTAATTACATATCTATTTTGAGTTGATCACACTAGACTCATTTGATCACATGATTGTGACTCTAGATTAATGTCTTAGTGAACATGAAAATGAGTGTTAAGCTTTTTAAAGTTCAAATCGGCTAGTTTCGACTAACCATGTTGGACATAATCTTTATACACGGTTCGGTTATGGTTTACCTTTACCGCAGTGTATATCTTGTTTACGTAAATAAGATTCAAAGCTTTCATCTAACAAGTGAATATTTTTTGCTTGGTTCCAAAGCTATCTTAGCTAAAACCTAAAGCAACCTAGGCTTTGAAGTCTAAATAAGGGGAACTCTGGAAACTGGGATCTTTGAATCGACACTACTTTTTGGTGTGTCCTAGTTGTATCCGCAGTCTTCCTCTCCGTAAAACCCTTTAGGTTTAACGACTATAAAGACTTCATTGGAATTCGTGAAGCCAGGTCTAATTATCTTTTATCTTGATAACTCGAGTATCCTGATCTTGATTGTTTGTAGATCTTGCTCCATCAATCAAGATAGATAGTAATTATCAAAGTTCTCTTCGTCTCCGACTTTGTTGATCCCGTAAATTTTATACTTGTGAGGTGAATAATAATCTAGGTTGCACTACGGGTTGCATATGTTCGGATTTTGAGGATAGCCATACTTCTATCAAGTTGCTATCGATTTCCATCACCTGGGTCTTTCGTTTGATATGATCATCCGTTTAGATCGTAAATCAGGAAATCGATTATATGATTAATATTTGGGAGGCAAATTTTGATTTAAAGTCTTCAATTGAGTTGAAGCAAATCTTAGTTGGTGGGACTCCTTCTAAGGGAATCAATTGCGCGGATTCATGCTGGGATTCAAGAGGCGTAAGAAGTGCGATTGTACCTGAATCAGTGGGAGACTGAGTTCGGCCTCAACTACATTCCAGACCGAAGTTAATTGGTAGTAGGCTAGTGTCTGTAGCGACTTAATACAGTTTGGTATTCAATCTGGACTAGGTCTTGGGGTTTTTCGCATTTGCGGTTTCCTGATTAACGAAAATTTCGTGTCTATGTTATTTCTTTTTCATCATTATATTATTTATCTTTATAACCGAAATATCACAAAGTTGTGCGTTGATCAATCAAAGTAGATACGTCCGACCTAGTTTGTTGGATAAAATTTGATTGATCCTTGGACATTGGTCTTTGGTACCGTCCAAGAACTCTCTTTGTAGTTAGGTTCACGGATTCAGTTTTGTAAACGTTCTAACAACAAGAGAGAGAGAGAGGGGTATAACTCTAGGCACTTTTCTTGATTGAGTTTTAACTCTCGGAGTTGTGTTGAGTTTGTCCATACATATTGCCTACGAAAAAGTTGGTGGTGTATTTTTGTACCAGGTGTTGTTTTCAAATACAATGGTGGTTTTGCGTCAAGATAGTTTTAGTATGAACATCATGTCGTTTTACTATATCAAGACTTTTTTTTTAGTATGAATACCATGCCGAAATTATGAATTGCTCGGCATGCTCGATAGAAATCTGTCAATGTCGATAGCCAAGTAAAAAAAAAACTCAAGCTTCTGGGAAATTTGCATCATGTGCTGGCATAGCAAGTTAAGCAATGTACCATGCCGACATTACTACCAGCATGCTCGACAATAAATTTTTTGTGTCGGCAATGTACTTACAATGTCAAAATTTGGGGATATTGTGTATCGGAATGGTGAGAGTATGAATACCATGCCGGTTTGGGCCTTGCCGGCATAGTACTCATACTTTTACCATGTCAACACTGAGTTTTCCAGGCGTAACAATTGCGAGTTCAACGGAAAAAGAATCAAATATCAATACGTTAATACTTATACATGAGTAATTGGAGCACTTGTATGTTCAGCTTGTTTACTTTCCTGGGTTGGTTCTTCACGTAAACCTTCATGATCATAAATATCTTGATTTAATGTTATTGCATCAACAAATTCAATAATAATGATTTACGCTAATCATTATCAAACTAATCTATTAACTTAACTAATTATAATTAACCGCTAAATATGATTACCGAGGGGTAGATTAGGAATTATATAAATTACCTGGATAGGGGGTGATTTTGATTTACTATTTAAATCCATATTTTGTCCCATTATCATATCCCCAAATTACTTTTTATATCTCCAATTGTGCGTTCCTTTTTAACTTGATATGGTTTTTCGACGCATGAACTTGGATAAATTGTTGATGAACCTGGTAACTCTATCATATGTTCTTTTTTATTCTGAATTCGGTCTAATTAGTGTTTTACGACTAAATTTGTTCATGTTTTGAAGTTCAGTATCGTTTCCTCATCGGCCCGGTCATCTGGTAATTAGTTGAAAAAAAGCGCTCCCAGTGATTGATTGAACCGAGCCGGCTCGTGTTCGTCGAAGTGGTGGGTAACATAGTCTAATCTTTTGTTCTTTTTTGTAGGTGGCCTTGCAAATCAAATTACAATTTGAAGTCAGATTTAACTGTAAAACTGCCAGTCCAAAGTCAAACTGTTCTTTTAGGAATTAATATATGTTAGGTGCTCAATGGTATTATGGGAACATTCGAGATATTGGTTCTCATTCTTCAATGAAAAAAAAAAAAAAAAAACAACAAAGTTGTTTATGTCTTCGCAAGACCAGATTTCCTATGCTTCAAGCATACGACAACAATTCTCCATCTAAGATTCGAACTCGTCCCAGGAAAGACTTCTTTTCCACATTTCTTGTGCCCCAAATTTCAAACAGCTCCCTCTCTCTCATATGTCTCTTCTTAGGACTGGGAGGTTTTTTTTTTTTTTTTTTTTTTTTTTAAGACGCGAAAGCCGGACCCAGGCCCCTACCCGAACCCAACACCGCTAAACCCACTATACTTAGCTATTACAAAACCTTTACGGCGATGGGGATCGAACCCCCGACTTCTCACCATCGAGTTGATGGGATACCACTGAGCTATGCTCTTGGAGTCCTAGGACTGGGAGTTAGAAGAGTACTTAGAAGGCTTTTTTTTTTTGTTAGTCTAGGTGATAATATCTGCCACTGATCTCTTCGTGTCATTTCAATTTCATTTGGCTGATAAATCAAGTTTGTTATTCGTATTGTGAAAGTTGCATAGCCATGGAAGTTGTTGCATCCGATTTTCAATCAGAGATTGCTAAGAAAGGAAATACAAGAGACGACATATTAACAAATCAAAATCTGGAAACTGACGAGGTCATAGAGTTTGATCCACAAATGGACGAACTTGTGGATGAATCGCCGAAGCCAAAGCAAGTTAATTTCGCTAAGTATCCGGCATATGAAAACCCACAGTTAGACGCCGAAATTGACCGGATTGAACAGGAAATACAATAAAACTTCAATAAATTAATAATGGTGGGACTGACAAATTCTATCAATTTAGCGAAGTATTAATTTATCGATAAATTAATAAGTTATCAAATTATCGAAACACTCTAAATTTAAGTTTTAAAAAATAAAATAAAATAAAATATTTAAGTTAAACTTAATAAAATAAATTAACTTGTAGACATAAAGAGTATTACATTAACTAGTTGGAAGCCTAACAAGCTAAGCTCCAACAACGCACTACTACATTAATTGAACAAAGTTCTTTGTGCTAGCACACCAAATAGCCTCATGGGTAACCTAGCCAAGGAGCCGAAGCGGATGGGGATGAGATTATGTCACAAGGGGGGCAAGCTAACTCTACCTTCCATGTTAATTCCTGCAATATTACGTCATTGGAGGCTCGAACCTGGGACCTCCTGGAGCGCATGAAACTTTGGGAAACGGGGATGACCAGCTGAGCTAGGTGCCCGTTCTTAATGGTTTCCCATAATAACAAATATCTTGAGATATTATTTTCAATTCAAATTGATGTGTAATAAATTTTTGGCATAATATAATTTAATAGAGTATACTAAATTGCATATTATGTGCATAAATTTATATATATTTTTGATGTTAAAAAACAAAAAACAACAACACAAAAGAAGAGCGTAACAATAGGTCATATTTCTCATCTTAAAGGTGTCAAAAAATCCACGATGACAAACGAGATTCGAAAAGCATCGTGTGAGTATAGTCATTCCAATCCAAATTTGACTCGAGAAACACAAAAATGGCTTCTTGAAAATTGAACATACAAGTGTGTCAAGGATCGATATCAAATACAATTAAGCGTGCATCAGAATACATCTCAAGTGAATCCGGTTTCTCGTAAAGAAGCAATCTTATCAATAGTAACGCTAAATGATTTCCTCATACAATTTGAAAAAGGCACTCCTAAACTCCTCAAGGGACTATAAAAAAAATCAGAGATGAAGTCCAATGTTGCATAAATGTGAACAAGAAACAAACAACTTTGGAATCTTATTTTAGTAACGCACCAATAATATGATGCTATTATAATGATTATTAATTTATATTCAGTTGGGTCATGTTGGATACTTGAAATTTTTATTATCTTATAAATTTAACGAGGTTATTAATTTAATACATTGGCCCAAGTTGGGACTAGCAAAAAATATTATTTTAGCGAAGTTATTAATTTATCGCGGATTAATTTATCGAAGTTTTACTGTACAAGCAATGGATGAAACCTGCGTTAGGATTGCTCGATCCATAAAAGAAAAAAAGGTATATTATTGAGTAACTAACGGCATGTATTTTGTGAAACATTTTTAATTCTGAATGGAAGCAAGTCTTGAGTCTTTTTGTGAATTTTCTGAGCAGCTTGTTCAAAGATGTTTGCGGTGGAAGTTAGCCCGTCAAAATGAGACGTACCAGAAGTTTATGAATGAAAAGAAGAAGTACAAATTAGACGATCAACAAAAGTCTTTAGGCTAAGTCCTATGGGCTAGATATCTAGCTGCTAGATTGGTCATCCACGTCAGCCTGGGCAACCTCCTAAGTCCTATGGGTCGGCGAATCTAGCAGCTAAAAGCTGAACAGTACAGCGCCTAACGCCGAATGGAACAGCGTCCAGAGGAACGCCGAACCGAACGGCGTTTAACTTGGTCAGCTAGGTTGACAACGCTGAATCGTTCGGCGTCCCAAAAATCGTGTTTTCTCAGCCGAAGCCTTTTCTTCCTCAGTTCTTCCCGTTTCATTTTTTTCCTCAATAACACCCGCAAATACAGTTCGTAGATCAGTGATTCTAGACGTTTGTTTCTCAATTCCTTCCGTGGGTTTGTTCTCCATCAATTTCTTGATCGTTTGAGAGTATTTTCATTCAATTCCATCCACGAAATTGATTAAGGTAAGGATTTAAAGTTTTAGTTTTTTTTTCTTCTTGATTTTTGATTATGATGAAAATTTGATGAAATTGATGATTGATAATTGATATAATGCATGATTTAGATGATATGTTTACTTGATTTAAATGATATGTTATTGAAATTGATTTTTAGAATTGTTAGGGTTTAATTTGATTATTTGAAGGGTTGTGCATTCCATGTTTTGATTGATTTTTAGAATTGTTAGGGTTTAATGATAATTTAGTTTTGATCGGTGAAAATCAGCAAAACAAGTATTTGTTTATGATTGCTTGTTTTTATGGAAGTGTAGTTGCGGGATTTCCCACACTACACCCCTCACTATATTTTGTAGATCTAAATCATATTAATCACCTAAATTTCAAAATATAAGTGCTAGAAATTTAAATAGACACATAAGATTTTTTACGTGGTTCGATCAATGTGATCTACATCCACGGTTCTCACTATGATTGTTGAGGTTACATAAGAATTACATTTACAATCTCCATTAATGGATAATTTGTAGAGCTCTAGATCTAATTATTTGGGGAAGAAGATGATAAAGAAAATAAATCTCTCTCTAAAATTATCTCTCTCCTCCTAAAAGTGTCCTCCCAAAATTATTCCTCTAAAATTATTCCTCCCCTTTCTCTCTCTCTGCTCCTCCTCTTTATATAGGTGTTTACATAATGGATGACAGCTCACATACAGCTCATATTCTCGCGAGCCCTTTAATGATTTCGCAGGCTCTTGCTACCTTCTCTCGAGACATTCTCTCGAGTCTTGCTACCTTCTCTCGAGACACTCTCTCGAGCCTTGCTACCTGTCTCTCGAGACACTCTCGCGAGTCTTGCTACCTTCTCTCGAGACACTCTCGCGAGTCTTGCTACCTTCTCTCGAGACACTCTCGCGAGTCTTGCTACCTTCTCTCGAGACACTCTCGCGAGTCTTGCTACCTTCTCTCGAGACACTCTCGCGAATTAAGAAAATAATTGAATCTCGCACGCTAAGAGAATATGTTGTGCGATATTTGAATCCTACATCGAATATGTTGTGCAATATTTGAATCCTACATCTTGCCTCTTTTTCCTTGAATATTGCTTGAAGAGCGATCTTTAAGGAAAAATCCGTTGTCGTAGTAATCTTTGATCTTTGTTGATGAAGGAACGAGCGGAAGAATCTTGGACTTGAAAAGTACGTATTTGCCTCTATTCTTTGCGAAGTTCCGAAGCTTTGAGAAGTATATATGAAGTATCCTTGAAGAAGTATAAGAAGTACGTAATCCTCGAAATATATAAGAATTATGAAGTATCCTTTGAGAAGTATAAGAAGTACTTAATCCTCTAAATATAAGAAGTATTGTGAATCCATCATGCGAAACTCTCACTTCATGTTCTTTGCCTCATGCTATGCTGTAATGCAAATAAAAATTTAGATTAGTATTCAACATTTATTTTATCAAAAATATTCATTTAATTGCAAGTTCAAATCGTTTTTCTTTGTTTTGATTTCCTTTGTATAACTCGTTTCGTTTCATCCGATAAACATCTTTCATGGAAATGATCCTAATAGGTACCCCCTTATATGACGCACTTTAGGTACATTGCCTCTTGCTAAATCATAAGGTAAATTCGCGAACTAGGGTGTACGCCATAAAGGTTTGCCCATACTACTCTCCATGTTGGATATCATTATCATTTGAAACAAATCAAATATTTAAGGGAAATATATAAATTGATCTGTGCGAGATATTGTTCTCGGTTTCTCTTGTAATTGTATAATCTTTGTAATTCTGCGATTATCTCGCCTTTTGTAAATCAAATCAAAAATCTTTTATTTTTTGTAAGTAAAATGTTTAAGGAAAGTGGTACTTAGCTTTTGTGGTTTGTTGTTGTTGATCTCGCGCAACAAAAAGAAATGTGAAAAGTGAGACTTGAACCCATGACCTGCTTCTTGGATTTTCTCGCAACATACCAACTGTTCTAACTCTCTCTCATGAAATTCATTTGCGAGATAATCATCAACTTTTTCATGAGATAAGCAAAGTCTCGTGTAAATTTCTCATAACAAAAATAAGTAAAGTAGAGCAAGAATTGATCCTCGCGACCTTCCGCTCACATTCATGCCTCCGACCAATCGTGCTAGCCATGCCTCGCGAAGTGTTTCGCGAGATAATCACTTACTTTCTTCTTGCGAGATATTGTTGCGAAAAATCCATGTGAAAAAATATACGTTCGTTGAGACTTGAACTGCGACCATGAACTCATTAACCTCGCAGTGACCAACTCGTGCTCGCCTCTTGCTTGCGAGATAACGAAACAACCTTGCGAGATTATACATTTTTTTCCCTTTTTGCGAAGCCAAAAATTCTTTGCGAGGAGGGAGGTTCGAACCCGCGACCTCTGGTTTATACTCTTCGCCGGTGACCAATTGTGCTAGCTCTTTGTTTGTGAAAGAAACACACAATACTATAACTTTATTCACTTCTTCTCTCTCGGAAGTTTAAAAATATGTAAAAGGTGGGATTCGAACTCGCAACCCCAAGCTTGTTCTCTTGCAAACGACCATCTGGGCTACTTGTTGCTCATGAAGGAAACACACAATGCTATAGCTTTATTCCATTTTTTCCCCTCTTGAAAGTTCAAAAATATTTGAAAAATATGACTGTGGCGAGATTTGATCTTGCGACATCAAGCCTCTTCGCTCCAACTCAAACCATCTGGCGAGCACTTGTTTGTGATAAAATTCACGGCGTTTTGTTCTTATCCTTTTCTTCGTTCTTCCTTTATTTCCTTCAACAATTTTCCTCTTTTCTTTTTCTCCTGAATATGAAATCTTCCATTAAAAAATTAGCTTTCTTCCTTGAATTTCATCACATCAACCTATTTTTTTCTCTTCCTCTTTTCATGTCCTTGAATTGTTGACGGTGTTTTCTCCCTGAAAGTGTGATTTCTTCCATAAAACTTCCATTTTTGAACCCAAATTTTATAGATCTAAATAAAAAGTATGAACAATAACTACTTTTCATGGAAACTTCTCTTAAAGTTTATAGATCCAATTGAATTCATCACCAACAAGATGCCGTTTTTTCTAAACTTTCTTGAACCAACAAGATTAGGTCCCTGTTTCTAGCGCATATGTAGTTGCGGGATTTCCCACACTACACCCCTCACTATATTTTGTAGATCTAAATCATATTAATCACCTAAATTTCAAAATATAAGTGCTAGAAATTTAAATAGACACATAAGATTTTTACGTGGTTCGATCAATGTGATCTACATCCACGGTTCTCACTATGATTGTTGAGGTTACATAAGAATTACATTTACAATCTCCATTAATGGATAATTTGTAGAGCTCAGATCTAATTATTTGGGGAAGAAGATGATAAAGAAAATAAATCTCTCTCTAAAATTATCTCTCTCCTCCTAAAAGTGTCCTCCCAAAATTATTCTCTAAAATTATTCCTCCCTTTCTCTCTCTGCTCTCCTCTTTATATAGGTGTTTACATAATGGATGATGTACTCACATACAGCTCATATTCTCGCGAGCCCTTTAATGATTTCGCAGGCTCTTGCTACCTTCTCTCGAGACATTCTCTCGAGTCTTGCTACCTTCTCTCGAGACACTCTCTCGAGCCTTGCTACTTTCTCTCGAGACACTCTCGCATGAGTCTTGCTACCTTCTCTCGAGACACTCTCGCGAGTCTTGCTACCTTCTCTCGAGACACTCTCGCGAGTCTTGCTACCTTCTCTCGAGACACTCTCGCGAGTCTTGCTACTTTCTCTCGAGACACTCTCGCGAATTAAGAAAATAATTGAATCTCGCACGCTAAGAGAATATGTTGTGCGATATTTGAATCCTACATCGAATATGTTGTGCGATATTTGAATCCTACAGGAAGTGTGAAAAATTATGAGTTCATTCCATGCTTATTTGTATGATGAACTAATAATGATAATTTAGTTTTGTATGGATGAAAATGATTATTTGTATGATGAACTGATAATGATAATTTAGTTTGTATGGATGAATGGATAATGATCATTTAGTTTGTATGGATGAAAATGAATGACAATGATAATGATATTTTTTTTCATGTAGTATGGATGAAATGCTAGATGGGTTGGATATAGTTTCATCATGGAAATGTGATGGACATGTATGTCATAGCAGTTGCTACACTTTTGGAGACTCAATTTCAATGTAATTTTTTATGTTTTAAGTTATTTAGAAGTAGATTTTCGATTTCAATGTACTTTTTAGTTTCTTCAAAAAACATTGTAACTTTGTTTTGCAATGAAATTGAAGATTAAAATTCTCAAACTACATTTACTTTGATAAATTTCCAAATTTTGGAACAAAATACGATTGAAACAAATTGCAAAACATGTAGAAATGGAAATCTGGAAAAAATAGCCGTTAGTTAAAAAAAAAGGGTCAAGCGCTGGATGGAGCAGCGTTGCAGTTGAACGCCGAATGAAACAGCGTCCATCCTAGCGCTAACCATTCGGCGTTATTCTCGAATATTTACAACGCTAACCATCCGGCGTTTGCATCACTTTTTGAACGCCACACTATTCAGCGTTTCAATCTCGCCCAGGATAGTGCATTGCGAGCAAATGCTAGGAGAGAGAAGTAGCCAGATTGAGTGTTAACTTTTTTCCCACAATTTTTTCATGATTTGCAACACTTTTTGGCCAATCTAGCAGTCCAATCTAGCCCATAGGACTTAGCCTTACTGCAGCTTCAAAAAAACAAGGAGGACGGTCTAAAAAATGCTCTATGCGAATCTCAAAATAGATTTTGTTCTCTAGAGAAGTAGTGTAGTATGTATAAGAAGAAAGCAATTCAGAGATTGCTGGTGATGAGAAAGGAAGAAAAGGATGAGAAAACAAAAGAATAATATGGTTTAAAGATGAGAAAGATAGAAAGCTCACGGAAAGAGTTGTTTTTGAATAATCTTGATATTAATAATGTGTCTTACAAGAACGAAATAAGCCTGTTTATATAGGCACGACAAGAACCTAAAAAATAGTAAAACTCTAAAAGAAAAAAATAAGAAAACTCTAAAAGGAGAAGTTCTAGACTTGATAGATGCTATGGATCAACTGTGGAAGTTGATACAGCAAATGGATCAACTATCATTGTTGATACGAGACCCGGTTGAGTCAATCGGGACGATTGATATATTGAAAACGGTAAAGACACAGAGATTCTTAATAAGAAGTCTAAATTTGGTGGAAGTATTTTAACTGTCATCTCAATAAGTAAAAGACAGAGAATTGCACCATATCATTCTTGCAAAAGACTTAGTCACAACGAACTATATGAAATTATATCGGCATCAATACATTCCCGCTTGAACACTCTAAATATCTCCATCCACGGTGCATCATTATTAAAGTCGATAATAAACTTGAAATCCACATTGTAGTCTTTACACATCTAAAATTCTTGTTTGCCATGCAATATCTGTATAAGCTCAATGGATCAAGCTTCGCAATAGTTATGACGTCTCCAAGAAAAGTTGTGTAATTGTCACGCCGCCACTCGACATCAACCTCGACCTTCCACACAAGACCAGTTCAAATCATCTTTAATCGTAATGCCTTGTTTTCAATTGACCAAAGTAGAACATATCATTTATGGTTTCATTTGAAATACAAGCTACAATACTTGCTTGTTGAGAACTTGTCTAGAGGCACATCGGTATACACATAATGCCCGGTATTTGTCTTTGTAATATCTCTTCATACATATATAGACCCTATGAACCAACTTAGGTACACAATACAACCAGTATCAGCTGTGATATATAAAGACACTTCACCCATGGGATTCACCATAGTAGATAAACTAACAAGGCTTTGAACCCTGTAAGAGTTTAAGTAGATTTTATCTCTTCCACGGGAACAAAAAACTCCCATCTCCTTTGTGTTAAGCGAGGTAGCGAGAAATAGCTACAGGGGAATCATTATAAGGCGATGAATTTTGTTGTACTTCTTTACTGGGAAAGTTTGGCCCAAGAAGTGGACAACTTACGTTTAGCTTCACCAAAGTAATCTTAAACTTTTCACGTTTTTGCATTGATTTCGACCTTGTCACGTTGAGCGATAGTAATCAGATAATCTTCAAGCTTCTTCAATCTTTGCTTTTTCATCTTCTCTTACTATTTAGTTTCCTTTCATCTTCACACGAGGATAAATCCAAACGATTGAAGCTTCATTATTTCCTCCTTATATTTTCCAATTCTTGTTGATAATTCTAGTCAAAGTTGTAAAAGATCTTCCATATTTACTTTTTCCATGATCCAAAAACGAGAATAAGAAAACTAGTTTTTTTTTTTTTTTTTTTTTGATAAAGGGTTTGAGTTTGCGGGCGTTTAGGATCTCGTTACAGATAAGAGTTAAAACTCAGATTCGATACCAACTAATGTAGCCGCGAGCGGATGAATAGAGGTGAAAGCAAACTAGTTGCCGGAGATGAGAAGAGAGTTTAAGTTCCATCAGAAACTTAATAAAATCTGATTCTAGGATCAAGAATTTAGGGTTTGATAATGATAATAATAATATTGATAATTGATTGATTAAAAGATTGTAAGTTCTAAACACAGAGACCTAGCCTTTAAATAGGCTTTAGAGGAACCGACTAAGAGAGAAATAAAAGGAATTCTACCTAAACTAGGAAAGAAAAGACTTGCTGATAAGTGCTTAATTTACATGATTTGAGTATCAATTCCATACTTGTTTTAGTTGGATTTCATGCATATTATTCTTGTATTACTCTTGTTTTCTATTTTGTTTGTTTATTCAGGTGAATCATCCAAAGTCAATGGAATCGGGGTTGAAAGAGCTAAGAAGAGAAAAGAATCCATTTCAGCACGAGAGAGAAGTCTCAAAGTCAGAGTTACGGCGAGGAAAGCAAGCCGTACGAAAATCCATGGAAGCTTACGGTTTGGAAAGCATTCTCAACCAAACCGTAGGTAAAAATGAGAAGATATGAAGGATTTGAACACACCATCTTGTAGAGGATGACGATACAAAAATAACACAAAAAGAATGAGCTTAATCGGTCGTCGAATGAAGAAGTTATGACCAAAATGGTGAAGGAAGACAAAGGAGGAGATTGAAGCACTGGTTGGGAAACCCAACCGTATCCAAACTCAGGGGGACGTACGGTTGGGAAACCCAACCGTAGGTAAAGTTAGGGGAACATTCAGTTGGGAAACCCAACCGTAAACATACATAAAAGGTGCGAATTCAGGCTTATAAATCAAGGAAAACGCGGTCCCGGAAGGATTCCAAACCCTATATTTCGTGGGTACTATATAAGGAGAACCCCAAGACATTAAGAAAACACATCTCATATTATATTTTTGTTCTTCATTAAAAATCTAGGGTTTACCCCTTTAGGGGAAAACCGGGTAATTGTGTAATCATGAGAAGCTAAGCCTTTGTTGATTGAGGATGAATTCAATGTTCTAGCGTGAAGCTACATTATTATACAAATTTATTCAGAGTTTTATCGTCTTATCGTTTGTCTTCACTATAATTAGGGTTTATGATTGATTTCTATATTTTTCAAGTTGTTGATGGTGGTTTTTAGCTTAGGGTTAAAATCGTAAAACCTTGCTCTGCAAGGAAACAGAACCACGTGTGCCACCTCTCCACTGGCATATTTATTGAGCCGGTCAATATACTTACATGAAATTTATCTAGACTGGCGAATCCCAGATGTTCTATAAATTTCGGCACATCGCGTATATTCATTTAATATAAGTTCCTCTGAATGCCTTCTATGTTATGTTATCCAGCTGAACGCTTAATATTGATATGGCATGACGATTTGTGTTCATTCGCAACAGAGTAGCACGAATCTCCAAGTATCAAGAATAAGATCTTTGCATAAGGTATTCAATCGAGGAAAAGCACATGCGCTCTTCGGCAACGAACTTAAAATATCTGTGTCGACACATAGAATTCAGTCAATCGTCCTGACTAACTTGCAGAAGTTAGGGTTTCGCGCCTCGCGCAATTTACCAGACCTTGCTTGTCAAAATTAAGCCTAAGAAAACTAAGTAATTAATCCGCCATGGATTAGCGGGTGCGTAACCTCGCTAAGAATAAGGAAAAATAGGAGCCGCAAACAACAAAATAGGGCGTGGCCATGCCCAAGGCCAGCTAGCACCATTGGCCACGCCCGACCCTATTTTCTCGACCAATCGGATCGCTTTTAAACTTGTCACATTCTCACCGAGAAGTATAGTCGCCTTATATTTGGCCGGCCCCTTTTTGGGCCAATCAAGTTGCTACGAACTTGCCACCATAAATTAAAGTCCAAACGCAACCCTACACAACAACAACCTATTGGTCGGCATGCCAACATGCCACTCTACTGTGGTAGCATGCCAACATGCCACTCTACCGCGGAAACTTCGCAATACCGGCATGCTAATGGCATGTCAGTGGCGTAACCGCGGAAACTTCGCAACATGCCACTCTACCGCGGAAACTTCGCAACTCTCATGTGGACGTTTCCACACTATGGCCTTGCCATAGTTCCTTTGGCATAGCCATGGCGCCATTTGCACAAAAGTAGCGTCATGCCGCAGCCGCATGCCACGTGCACTAATTAGGGTTTCGACATGCCAAACCCTAATTTGGGCAAATTGCTACTAAAGCCAAATAACGTTTCCCGAGCAAAGGGATTGGCGTGGCAACGGGGCCAATGTTGCCACGCCACATGTGGGTCACTCACGGCGCCGAAGCCAAGCCTTGGACACGCCGACCCCTAATTCTTCCACGGCACCTTGGCCACACCAAGCCTAATTCTTCCACGGTGAATTCTTCCACGGCACCTTGGCCACACCAAGCCCTAATTCTTCCACGGCTAATTCTTCTACGACGAATTCTTCCACGGCTCCAAACCCTAACTTTGGCCACGGAGCCAATTTTTAGCTTTGGCCGTACCGCAACATCACCGACATACCGCTATGCCACGGCTACGCCATTGGCATGCCGGTATGCCATGGTTACGCCACTGACATGCCATTAGCATGTGGCTGACGCCACTTCGCTATACAACAAGATGTGGCCATAATCAATGGTCATCCTTCTTCATGAGATGCGATCTCAGCCATCCAAGTTCGCTACCGAACTGATGGACTTGTGGCAACTCTAGGCGACCAACCGCTCAAACCCAACGACCACAGCTACGCAGGCGCCACTTGTACCATCGTGCCACTGGCATACACAAGTCATGTCGCAATGCCCATGCGCCATTTTCAAGCGCCAACACAAGGTAGCCACAATCAACGCTACCCTTATTCATAAGATGCGATCTCGGCCATCGAAGTTCTCCACCAAACCGGTAGCTCGCGACAAGTTTTAGGTGACTAGCCAAAACGAGCCTAGCATCACATGCTATTTACACATGCGGCAAGCCTCTCGATTTTAACTTGCCACGCGTAGCAAAATTATACGTGTTTTCCACGAAAACACGAGACATCGAGAATATATCATAAATTGGGGGATGCTCATCAGGGTATTGGTCTGGCGGTTTACAGCGTGCGGCATGTAATGCGCCCGTTATAATAAAGTGTCATGAAGTGGGATAATTAGTGGTGGTGAAAAGTAACGGTGTAAACAATTCATTTCCTTCATCACAGAAGCGTAATGATTGGCGGTTACACGAATTTACTTCCATCATCATGGAAGCATAACGTCTAACAGTTACACGTTACTCTTTTGTTCCACCACTCAATCGTTTCCACTTCCTACGAGACCAGGGTACGTTTCACTATGACTTGTGTAAATAGGTCTCACATATTTCCACCAAACAACAAGTTTTGGTGAGGAGAACAATACAACATCCAATCATCTGATAGCTTTTCATCCAGCTAGCCAGTTCAACTTTCTGATAAAGTCACAAAACGCCCACACTTCCAGAATCAACTATTCTGGTCTTAACACTTTCTTCGCTTCCCCTCCCTAAGACCAACCCATACTCCTTCACTTTGTGACCAAAGCAAGCTTTGGACGGCAATTTCTTGGTTTAGGCCGAGATTGTACGGATTGATCTCTCGAATCAAAATTACTCCCGTGCAATTACATTGTTTAGGTTTAGATTCGTTTCTCACCTACACATACCCAAAATTACCAAAATCAGCAGAAACGGTTTTCACCCTCAAACACAAGTGTACAATTGGATTAATCTATTGATCATTCTATTGCTAGTAAAGGGTTAGGATATCCGTGTAATTGTTGAATAATCCTTACACACAGTGAGAACGTGAGACCTCGCGAGAGGGATTCTTGTGGATTAATCGTGTGTGAAGATAACACTAGTAAGTGAACCTTGCACTAAGAGTCTAACTGCTTAGAATCAACCTAAGTTCACATAACTTAAACCTTAGGTTGGGTTACTACTACAGTGGTTAGTTGGATAGAACTTGATATGCGAAGGCTTCTGTCGGTTACATAAGGAACTTTGGGGTTAGCACTGCGTCAGCCTGCTTTCCTACGGTTGGTGATGAATGGTTCTAATGAAGATATATAAGTATACTACTGAGTCAACGTTTGGCAACGGAGAATGACTCATTTGATCATCCCTTTCATCTTATTCTTTTTATTCTTTTTATTTACTTTAATTAAACAAACCCTTTTTGTTTTGTTTTGCTAATATAAATAACCTATCAATTACACGACTCTCCTTGAACGATCCTTACAACCATTATATTACCAGTTAATTAGTGGGAAATATCTCGATTAATTTGTTATGGTTGCGACACGCATCAAATTACGCGCGCATTCGCCGAGGAGCAGTTGCTAATTGATTTGTTATTTGTTTAGCTTGTTTTGTTTTGATTTTTCTCTCTTGTGAGTCGTCATGTTTCCTTACGGAAATAACATGTAGCACAAAGATTACACATACAACAGTGGTAATCAATATGGATTTCAATCTCATTCTTATAACAACTACCAACCATCCTATGGGTATAATCAAAACCAATCTTTTGGCTATGATCAATATTCACTTAACCTTATGGATGTTTTCATACATTTCAACAACCTTATAGCGGGCATGTAAGTGAACAATCACGAGGATGGAAGGATAGTTATGTTTATGATCAATTGTTTTCTAGTAATGTGTAGATAACAAGAGAGTTTTGAACTCAAAACTTATGATAGTGTAACCAAACCCACTAATATTGCCCATATTTCACTCATTCAAAGGGAAGAAGTTGTGGTCTAGGTACTCTATTGTGAGTAATGATAGAAACGTGTAAATATGTAGAAAACTTTATAAGAGATATAATCAAGTGGAAGAAGATGGAGCATCAGAGGAGACTCTTCAAGAAATTGAAATGCAAAAATGGAATTCATCCATTTGGGAAAGTGAAGATTATGAGGTTGGACGAAGATTCTGATGAAGATGAGCAACTTTTAGAAAGTTAGTGCAATAATGGTAAAGTTATTCCAACTCCGGATCATTATAACGATTACTCGCCTATTGAAAAAGGAGGAGAATGGATATAGCATAACCGTTGTTATAAATGGTGTAACGATATCAAACAATGATTTTAAGATGTGCACCAATGAACTAGAATTCCCTAGGAGAGGATTCCATTCGATGATAAGGTTGTTGAAGAGATAAGATTGAGAATAAAACCAAATTGATTGAAGTTGTGGAGGAGCCCAATTGAGCTTGTCAAGGAATATAATGATGCTGAGATTTTGGTTAAAGCAGAAATTTAAAAAAATCGATAGAGGACCATGATATACTTGAGGTAAATAATTCACTAGAGTTAAAAGACAGGATCTCGAAAAAGGTTTGTCTAATCCTTTACATAATTCTACATCTATTGATCCTTTCCATCCAATTGAAGTAATGAGAGTTATTAACTCAACTTTTAGGAAAATACCTCACTTAGGATTGTAGTTATGTGCTTCAAAGTTTTAACGGATTATTTTTGCTTCTAAGTAGATGTGTTTGATTTTAGAATTGTGCAGGTTCAAAATTTCAAGAACCTTTTCAAGTTCCCAAATTCTGTTCTCTATCCACTTCCGAGTGTAGAAAAGGACTAGTGTGGCAAGAAACTTTAATAAAGTGATATCTTCTATATTTATATCTTCTCCGCTAATGTTTTCATGAAGTCGTTATTAAAATTGCATATTGTTGTCTGGATGGACTTCATTTTCGGGGATTGTGGTATACTAGATAACAAAAAGGTCAAATTTGAGGACGTTAAACTAAGCTACTAATGAGGCAACCCATAGGTCTTGTATTTTTCTATCCTTTTATTTTTTAGTTTTCTTTGCATATCATATTAGGATTTCCCACAGAATCTTACTTAGGACGGAGTCAATTACATTGAGGACAATGTAGAGTTTAAGTGTGGGGAGTGTTTGGATATTTTGCATATAGAGTTTTTAGCCCTTTTGAGTCGATTTTTTTCAAAATTTTGTAATTTTTTGCATAAAACCTCAAACTTGTAGAGATTTTTAAGAGTCAATAGCATACTTCTAGGTATGTTTACATAAGAGAATTCTAACCGACATAAGCGGAACTTGAAGTGTTAGGGAACTCGTTCGGATTTCTTGCTTGTTAGAGTGTTAAATAATGGATTTAATCATGTCAGGTGATGCAAATGAGGTGCAAAGGAAATGCATTATTAGAGTTGCTGATCAATCATTGGTGGAGACTACCTATTTTCAAATCAACAGAGGCACACAGGACCAAATTTCTTTGTAGCTGACTAAAGAGCTTTCTTTTGAGTGTGTGTCACCGTACGTTAGTTAAAAGGGTAGAATGTGAGTTACCCAACCTCCCACCAATAGAAGCATATTTTTGATCTCTTGAGTGCTAATTTTGTCAATCATGAGGGTGACGTCTATAGATGAAACCACCTTCTGTATTTTGATTTTGCCAGCTTAGCACCATTCTCTCTCTCGCCAACAACGGGTCCATAGAAACACCATCATCATCAACAAGTGGAGCATCACAAGTTGAAGGAAAGTTGAAGACGTTTGAGGTTTAAAAGTTAAACAACACAAGGAAGAACAAATTTTATATCCAAGTAAAGCAACATACAACGAGCAGATTTTTATATACATGTTGAAGACTTACATATAAGGAAGTTAATTCTATATCAAAGTGGAAGATTTAAGTACAAAGAGCCGAAGAAAATCAAAAGATAAGAGTTATTCAAGTTTAATTATGATATGAAGATACATAAGTTATGAAGAATCATGGTAAAGTACTTCCACCATGGCCATTTTCATTGTTATTTTGTATTATTTTTCTTGTCTCTCTAAAAAATTAAAAAAAAAAAAAAAGACAAGAAAATTTTGTTATATTGTTTTTATTTATTAAGGCCGTGGGGAAGGAAGAAAAATATATAAGGAAGTTTCAAGCAACAAGAAATAGAGGAAAATAGTTACAATTGTCAAAGTTTTATGAATTTCAAGAGTTTATCATCAACCGTTCAAGACAGACACAAGAAGATGAAGAAGACGAGCCGAAGACTACGTTTCTATTGGATGATGTCAGAGAGTGGTGTTATCATCATTGCAATGGATGAAGGTGGTAAGTACTCTCATCCTCATAATAATGGTTGATTTTCCTTTCTTAGAGATCATCGAAAAATATTTTGTTTCCCTACTTCGATCTTGTGGGTCTCCCAAATAATTAGGAAGGTCTCCTTACCACCATTCAGCGTGTGTAGGGATTCTATCTTCATTCCTACCTACACATGTGGACCCATAAAACCGTCTTATTGAGTGCAATTATCATAAATTCCTTTTAAGTGAGACGAGAAGTCGAGGCAAAATGCTTATTGATTGCTCTCAAACACGCAATTCCCTCTCATTATGGTGTGGTTATTTCTCACCAACATTTAAGAATGAGAATATTTTCTTTAGTATTTCTAACTCCTTATTACTAGCATGCAAAAACTATATGTCCTCATAACTCTTTGGATGCTTGGGACGCTGGAACGCTTTAAAGTTGGGAGTAGTTTTTGTAGGTATACCTCTCGTAAGCCCTTTACGAGACTATAACTCGTCCACTAGGGACACCTAGGGGTTTAAAGGCTTGTTGCACATGCTAAGTGCAACCGTGTTCTCAACGACATGGAGTTGTTGTACTTTAGGTAGTTTGCTCGAGGACTAGCAAAAGCTAAGTGTGGGGGCATTTGATAAGTGCTTAATTTACATGATTTGAGTATCAATTCCATACTTGTTTTAGTTGGATTTCTTGCATATTATCCTTTTATTACTCTTGTTTTCTATTTTATTTGTCTATTCAGGTGAATCATCCAAAATCAATGGAATCGGGGTTGAAAGAGCTAAGAAGAGAAAGGAATCCATTTCAGCACGAGAGAGAAGTCTCAAAGTCAGAGTTACGGCGAGGAAAGCAAGCGCATTTGAAAATCCATGGAAGCTTACGGTTTTGGAAAGCATTCTCAACCAAACCGTAGGTAAAAATGAGAAGATATGAAGGATTTGAACACAACATCTTGTATAGATGACGATACAAAAGAACACAAAAAGAATGAGCGTGTCGATTACCGTCGAATGAAGAAGTTAGGACCAAAATGGTGAAGGAAGACAAAGGAGGAGATTGAGCACTGCGGTTGGGAAACCCAACGCATCCAAACCGACCACTGTGAGGGATCATAATATCGCAACATCACAAGGCTCTCAGGATTGGGTGAACACTGTGTCAGCGAGAGTCAGAGGGGGAGCTAAAATAAACGATTAATGGATATTGATGTCGCGATATTCTCGATCCTACATTTAGAATGTCAATTCCATACTTGTTTTAGCTATAATTCTTGCATATTAATTGTTATTATGATTATTTTCTAGTTTATATGTCATATCGTGTGAATCATCCCAAGAAGAGTGAAAAGGTCTAAAAGAGCTATAAAGTGAAGTTCTCAAAGATCCAAGTGTCTAAAGCCGAAAGAAGTGGAAGAAGTGCGATTTAAAAGGAGCAAAGAACATCGAAAACACAAGAATGACTAGAAGATAAAGTTCAACCCATCCAAATTCATTATTTCTTATCACCATCTTGAAGTGAATTCAATTACGAAGAGAATGGAGAAAGAATGAGGTCATTCCGAGTTCAAACGAAGAAATTGGCGAACAAAACAATGAGATTAAAATACAAGGAAGAAGATAGTGATGACCCAAGTTTATACCCGATGACTCTTGGAGATTTTCGAAGTAGAAGGGTCAATTTCAGCACTTAGAGTCGTTAGGATTTAGGAAAATTACCATGAAGATCCTTGAGCGATTCCGGAGCCGATGAATATGACTTATTTTGGGTGTTTAGAGTCGTTGGGGTCGTGGTTAAGGACCGTGATGACTGTAGCAAGCCAAGAGAGACTTCTTGTACGCGTTTGGACATCTAAAACGAGTAAACTTGATCCCAATGGGTTTCCTAACCCTAGAAGATAGGAGACTTGAAGGCTAAGCATTGAAGACTATAAAAGAACACATCCAAGGCCTAATCATATATATCACCTTGGAGACACAATCTACCTCTCATATCACATCTTCTACATCAAAACCTAGGGTTTACCCCTTTAGGGGGAAACCATTCTTTTGCAATTATGTGTAACTAAACCTTTTGTTGATAGAGGATGAATTCAATGTGCTAATGAAGCTTTATTAGTTGTATAAATCTATTCAAGTTTTAACCATCATCGATTGTCTTTTTTATAATTAGGGTTTATGATTGATTAATTAGATTGTTTGAGTGCACCCGATTAATCTTTTGATCATTCTATTGCTATTAAAGGGTTAAGATATGTAGTGTAATTGTTGAATAACCCTTACACAAGTAGAGATCGCGAGACCTCGCAGAGAGGATTTCATGGAGCAATCGTGTGTGAAGACAACACTAGTAAGTGGAACTTGCGCTAAGAGTCTAACTACTGGGATTAACCTAAGTTCACATAGCTTAAAGCTTCCAGATTGGTTACACCTTGAGTGCGCTACTACTTGGTGGTTCTGGGAGGATAGAACTTGATATGCGAGCGCCCGGTATCAGGTTACAAGAGGAACTTTGGGGGATAACACTGGCTCTAGTTGCTTTCTACGGTTGGTGATGAATGGTTCTAACGAAGATAGATAAGTATACACGAGTCAACGTTTGGTAACAACGAAGACTCCTTGATCATCTTTCTTTTATTTGTTATTCTTTTTTTATTTTACTTTAATTCAACCCCTTTGTGTTTTCTTTTTTTTTTTTTGCTAATATAAATAACATATCAATTACACAAAACAGGGAACGATCCTTACTACCACTATATTACTAGTTAATTAGTGGGAAATATCTCGATTAATTTGTTGTGGTTACGACACGATCAAAGCCGTGAAGAGTAATGCAGGAGTAATAGAAAATTATTTGAAGTTATGACGAGAGATTTCGGTGTTGGAAGGCTATATAAGTTGCTTAGGAGCAGTACGAATGGTTATGGAGAGTTGGGGTGAAAACAAAGGTGATTGCCGAGGCTGAGAGAAGAAATCGAGGTTGCGAGTCGTTTATGCTGATGTTGACCTCAAGAACACGAAGAACATAAGACACAAGAACAGTCGTTGTGCTACGGTGACAACGAGATAGAAGAGAGTTTTTATCGTTTCTTGTAATAGTTCGGTTTGTAACAAAAATAAGTGTTACAAACCTGGTTTAATCATTTTCCCTACATTTTCATCTTTGTAAACACCCTTTGAGCAATAAAAATGAATTTTGAGCGTGTTTCAAAAATGCGGAGCTAGACCCCATCACTGGGACGACGGAGGAAGCTGTTTTTTATCCCTGTGGTAATTCAATTAATTCTTTATTTACTTTTTGCACCGATTTTTAACGATTTATGATTTCAATTAATTATTTGTGACTTTGTTTGATGACGCATGCTTAGTTCTAGGTAATTTTGATGCTTCATGCGTACAATTTACAACTAATGTTTTATGAAATCTATTTTGGCAAAGAATACAGTTAATATTTCTTTTATTTTGAGCTATAATTGTCTAGGATTAGTTTTAAACCACTTGAATATGAAAAAGAAAAATCCTGAGTCCTAGTAAATTCTTCATCTTGTGACATATTTTGTATATATTTTATTTATTTCTAGTATTTTATTTTATTAGATCAAAAAATAATCTCATCAAGTCCGAGTGAACGACAACCTTTCTTACCACTGTATAAAATCATATCAATTTTTGGCGTCGCCGACGCGGACTTTTTTTTAGATTTGTTTTTAGGCTTCTTTTTTTTTTTTTTAATTATTTTTGTTCTTTTACGCGTTTTGGTATTTTCTCGTTTTGCTTTGATTCGGAGCTAAGCTAAAGAAAAGAGTGAAAATGTGGGGTCTAACAACCACACCCAACAATTGCTTTGGCAATCCGAGAGGACTTACTCCAATACACTTTCTAGAGAATTAACTAGACAAATGACTCAATCTAGAGTAAAGTATATCAAAGAGTTTTAATATCTCTATTTCACAATGTAATCAGCAAATCTAACATATAGAAATCCGCGATCCTGATTATTATGTGAAACAACTTGAACGGTACCAAAGACCAATGTTCAAGTGTCAATCAATTTAAATCAACAACCAAAGGTTGGATATTCTAATTGATTGATCTAAACGCACAACCTTGTGATATTTCAATTATATAACAAAATATAATGCGGAAAAGAAATAACACGTATACACCTAATTTTGTTCATTAGGAAACCAAAATGAAGAATAACCCGGGACCCAGTCCGATTGAACACCACATTGTATTAAGCCGCTGGCGGACTCTAGCCTACTACCAATTAACTTCTGACCTGACAGTAGTTGAACCCTAATCAATCTCATGATTCAAGGTGTACTGCGTTCTCTTACGTCTTTGATCCCAGCAGGATACTACGCACTTGATTCCCTTTAGTTGATCTCACCCACAACCAAGAGTTGCACGACCCAACATCAAGACTTGATAAACAAACTGTCTCACACATAAAAGTCTATAGATTGAATAAATCTGTCTCCCAAGGTAATACCCAAGAGTTTTTGTTTCGTCTTTTGATAAATCAAGGTGAACATGAACCAATTGATAAACCGGACTTATATTCCTAAGAACAAACTTAGTATTATCAATCGCCTCACAATAATCTTAATTGACTAGCGAAACAAGATATTGTAAAATCACAAAATGATGAGACGAAGATGTTTGTGATTACTTTTATCTTGCTATTTGAGAAATTAACTCAGTCAATTATTTCAATTGTACTCAATACGATAGAATCGGGCAAGATCGTAACACGCAACTATAAAGAAAATAGTTGGGTCCAAGCCACAATCCCAATGAAGTCTTTGAAGTCGTTAACCTACGGTGGTCTCGATAGAAACCTAAGGTTAAAGGAGAATCAACTCTAGTTATGCAACTAGTAACACACGGGAGGTGTGGGGATTAGTTTTCCAGTGGTTAGAATTCTCCTTTATATAGTTTTCAAATCAGATTTGCAATCCAAGTTACCTTGGTAACAAAGCATTCAATATTCAGATTAGATGAAAAACCTGATTCAACCAAGCTAATATCTTTCAACCGTTAGATAGAATTTAGCTTGTCACACACAAATAAAATGTACCCTCATTTGGGTTTATGTAAATAGTACCAAACGTACACCATGTTGGTTCACAAATAGTTAACCGAGGTTAGCCATATGATTGCTCTCATATCAACCTTATTCATCTTAACCATAAATAGTTTAAATGACTCAAATGAAACTAGTTAAAGAGTTGTTCAATTGCTATATTCTCATAGAATTATACAAGAACACAAGTGAAGCAAAATCGGTTTGATTCACTCGAATCAATTATGAACATTATAGCCATGGTTTGCAAAGATTGCATCCCTTATTATATAAATGTTTATGTTCATGTTCATAACCGATTTTAGAACTTTAACCTTCAAGTATGCAAACGGTAACGATACTTGAAATAATTCTCGATCGAGAATGAGTTACGCCGAAGACGCAAACGGGGTACGCTAACTTTAAATCCTGTTAAATTATCGCCCCATGAACTCCGTACGCCAAGATTAGCAAAGGGTACGATACTTAGGTTCCCGGATTTTCAAACCAACAGTACGCAAACGGGTGCGCATACTATGGTTCCTGACATGGATTACATATGTGCAAGAGTGCACAACATGACATATCCAATAATGGTTAAGTGTTCTAAACTCTTATTTCAATCATTGAAACTTTCTTAGAGGATGACAATGGCCGCTTTTCACACACTATTAGCATCAAAGCAATTTTCAAGTTATTAAAATAATCATAACGAAACATTCCAAGACAACACCAAATAATTGTATCACACAAACCATGTAAGATGTTACTCAAAGCAATTTTCACATGATATAAGATGAACTTGGTCGAAGCTTAAAGCTTGCCAACACATATTTCGAGAAATATGTAAGCGAGATAAACACAAAATAAATCTCAAATGTGTATATAGAAAACTATATTGTAATACGACTTATGTCTCAATATAGGAGATAGAGTAGAAATAGACTTTTCCAAGTGATAGATGAGTTTAAGTCTCCACATACCTTTGTCGATGAAGTTCCACAAGCTCCCCCTTAGTAGTTCTTCGCCTTCAAATGATGAACGTCGTGAAGTCTAAGCTCAACTACACAATCCATGTCCTAGTTCGAGACATCTATAAATAGGCTAGAAATCAAAACTTATAGTTTTGATCACAAACATTGACAAACATTCTTGAGATAGCAACGCATGCGAGTTCGACCGAGCAGTGACCGGTTGTCAGCCGACACAAATATAATTACACTTTCTTACTACTCAAAATATAAATATAGCAAGGGCAAGAAAGGATCGATCCCACAGAGAGGTCTAGGTTGTCAAACTGTTGTGGTTTCTATATAAATTACCGGGTGTTTTCGATTTTTATGAGAGTAAAATAAACTAAAAGCAAATAAACAAAAGTAAACAAATAAGATAGAAGAGATATTGGTTAAGGATTTCGTTTTTCATTCACTAACATGCTTTTCACAATAACTAGAATTGATATTTAATCTCAACTTTTATCAAAGACCCTAGAATACCTTGATCGCAAGAATATCCCAAAAACCTCCTCATGTCATCAACAAACACATTAAAAGATGCGAATATGAATTCTATCTAAAGGAACAACCTAACGTGTAAAAGCACTAATCAAGTTTAATTCCCTAGATGCATTAAGTTCTATGAAATCAGGCCAATCAAAGCAATTGAACGTGGAAAGCGCACTAATTCAATTTAACAAAGGTTACGATTCACATATGATCATAAGAATATATCACTACAAACTATAATCATATTATGCTACTTGTATCCAAGGAATATCACTTTTGCGTATAATAAACCCTAAACTAGCAATAGATGTGATTAGAAGTTCTACCAATTTGCAACTTGACAAAACAATCAATCAATCATAAAACAATATTTTAGAGAATTGCAAACGATAAATATGAGACAAAACTAATATATTGAATCAAAGAATCATGCTTTGTGAAATCCAACTATTCCATAACCAATAATAAACTTAGGTACTCATATTCATGGAGTTCATCACAAGAAGAAAGAGAAAAGACTTCATGGTGTAAAACCCTAGAATAAAGTAGAAGAGATAATAAAACGTGGTGTAAAACATTGTAGAAGTCTTCCCTTTTATATTCTTTTTCTCCTTCCAAAACTAGGTTTTGTCTTCAAAGTCCATTAGTTGGAAATTCACCCGGCCCACCATGGAGAGAAACCCGTGTAGAAATTTTGTCCCAAAAACGCTGCCGAAAATCGGGATTGCGTCGAATCCTCCGGAATAGTCGCCGAAGAAAGTACTCGGGTGATCAAAGTCAAACAGAAGCCACCGTCAACGGGTCGAACGGGCCGGCTTAGTCGGCTAACTCACCCAGATCACCGAGTCAAACCGGTCGGATCATTGAGTCGGGGTGATTGGGATTAGTTGCAGGGCATGAGCCAATTGCATCGCTCCGAGTTAGGCCGCACAATGATTGTGCTTCAAAGCTCAGTCCAGCCATGATGGCTATTCATCTTATCCTCTGGCCTGCAATTAAGCTCAAATTCCTCCATACATCAAAACTACTTTAAACCACCAGCAACTACATCTTCTTGAGCCCCTGCTTCTCACATTTGCTTCTCCTTATCACTGCCATTCCTTCCCTGCAATATGAGCTCACTGCACAACACTATTAAGCTGCAACAGACACAAACTCAGCCTTGCAACCTCCCTCTTCCAATTCCATCACAGAGCCATGAACACAATCCATTACCAACATCTCGGCTCATACTCTTGCCACTCTTTCCGCACTGCTGACCCCTCGGTCATTGCAGAGCACCATTTCTTGGCTATAAACACCACACAAATAACAAGACTTGCCTTAGCCCTTTCTCTTCCATGACAATCACCATTTCATTGCAGACTTGAGCAATCTTTAGTTCCTTGTGCTCTCGGTGACGACCATTAGCTCTGGGCAAGCCTAAAGCTCTACTTACTCCAATTTATCACCCCGTATTCTTCCCATGACAAAATGCATTCTTAAGCTAACACCCCGCAACCTCGCTTTTCACCGGCACGGTAACCAATACCCAAAAGCGCGTTAAAGACGCCTCAATCTCGATTCACTCGTCCCGTCCGGCCTCAACGCCACTTCCATCTCGCATCCAATGACACCAAAACTCCGTAATTACAACCCTGGTCTTCACCGGTGCCCTAGCAAAGTCAATACAAAGACCACACCCAGTTCATCTCCACTCAACATCCATTAATCCACGACCCCTCTCCGCCAATTCGCTGTATCATCATCCGAGCCACATTCCACCATTACTGCAACCTCCTGAGTGCCACACTTTCATTACAGCCTTCATCTGAAGCTCTAGTCCACAACCACAGTCCATTGCATATGAACTCAATTCAACACCACTTGTAGCTTCTTTCTATAGTCTCAATTTCAACACAAAATACTCATACACAAACTCAACTCCCCAGGTAACAAGATATCACAATCATCCTTGACGAGATAATCTCCTTGTTGGAAGCTCACCATTTCAAGCCACTGCTCCTTTCTTGTTGCTCCATTCTGCACCACTACAAAGCCACGCAACACCAAGCCACACCAATTGCTTCTCCGAACTCACATGCCTGCAATAAACACCACAGTGCTTCACCTCAAGCTTTCTCTGTCTCAAGCCTTCAACTCAGCATCCATCTCTATGCCTGCACCTGAATCTTCACCACACAAGTAAATCAACTTCTCATCTGAATCACAAGCCATTCCTCTAATTCCAACAGCAGCAACTTCATAACCTGAATCCATTTGACCCATTAACAATTCTTCCTCAAAATCGACATGAACTTCATCCGTTACTCCCCTGAATTTCATCTTCAATTTCGTCCAATACCCACTGTTTTGAGCCCAGTGTACGCTCAAATCAAACTCATTCTTCTAATTCCTCACAATCCCTTCAAAGACCGAAACCCTAATTCATTCTATGAGCTTAATTTTTGCATCTTCTTCTTCCTCGAAGTCACATCGATCTCCTCCTTTTATTCCATGCGCCGACAGATCCGGCTCTTCTTCCACATTTCTTCCTCGAAATCAAGAGAAACCCATCCTTCAATTTCAACAGATCCCATCGTGATGCATAAATCTTTCAATCTCTCGATCTCAATCATCTTGTTAACTCAATACAAATCCCCGTCTGCAACTGGAACTTATCCAAACTTCATCAAATCCCCATTGCAACATTTATCAAAGCAGCAGAACTTCTTCATCTTTTCTTCCTCTCTGATTTTCGGGTGAATAATGGTTGATAGTGAAAGAAATGAGAAACTCTCGAAGGTTAGGATAACGAGAGTCGGGTCCGGACTGGGTTTTACTATGGGCCGGATCCTGGTGTGACCGATCATTTAACATTTCCTTATAAACACAACACAAAGCTATCCCTTAACCGTGCGCTGGTTGTCTTTAACACTTCTCCAAAACAGAGTTGCCCCTTAACCTTTGCTAGGCTCCAAATAGTGTTCTCCAGAGAAAAAATGACCATTTAGCCCTTAGTCTCCAAGTTCTTGTTTTGCTCATAACTTCTTCATACGAACTCCGAATGACTCCGTTCTTTCGCCATTGTCTTCATCTTCTCGTCCTCTACACAATGAAAAGTAGAAATCTTGCATTTGAACGAGTTCCAATTGGTCTTTTTGCTCCAAATGACTCCATTGCACCTAATAAACTCAAAAGCACACATAAGATACATAATTTACAAGAAAAATAGCAAAGAAAGCATAAACTCTACATAGTAAATACGGTGTATTCTACACCTATCAAATTCCCCCACACTTAGACTTTGCTAGTCCTCGAGCAAATCAAACAAAACTAAAATACAACAACTCCATGACGTCGAAGCTACGGTTAATTTTAGCATAAATAACAAGCCTTTAAACCCCTAGGTGTCCCTAGTGGACGAGTTATAGTCTCGTGAAGGTTTACTAGAGATATACCTACAAAACCTATATTTCAAACTCCGTCTATTTGTGACAAATCAATGAACGAATCCAAAATGAGTACAGGAGGAGGTACCTTGCAAATTCAATTCATATATTAGTAAATAAACTCTAATTAGATAGTCGAACAAGCCACAATACTCTAAAACTAACAAACCACAATCACAATGAAAAGATTAAGAAGATGGATATAGATGTAGATGTTGGCGAATGTTCACAAGTGTTCGATGTTTCCCATATCTCGTCCAAGGTCACTCTTAAGATGAACCTAATCCTATTGGATTGAGCCAATGGTGCCGAATGCTACATGTTGATGGGTGAAAATTACTCCCGCCGAATTTGGTAATTTGGGGTGTGATGAGGAATGAATTTAAACCTACAACAAATGCATCAAGGGCGGTGAGTGCTTGTAGATTCGAGAGATCAACTCGTGCAAGTCCGGCCTAAACCAAGAAATGGCCGTTCCAGGACTTGTTTCGGTCACAAAGTGAAGGAGATGGGGTTGATCTTAGGGAGGGAAGCGAAGAAGGTGTTGAGATTGTGAAGGTGTTGGCTTGCTTATGACTTGTGATAAAAGTGAGCGTGCTTACGGTTAATGTAAGGAGGCTCTCGGATGTCGATTTTCTCGTCTTGTTTTCCTTGTTGTTCAAAATAGGGCTGAGAACCTATTTATACAAGTCATTGAGCCTCATTCACGTTTCTCGTGGGGAAGTGGAGGTAGTGGAATGATGGAGTAGTGGAGTTGCGTGTTGGTGATGCACGACCAATCTTGCCCACTTTTCCAAATTCATCTCTAACCGTCCATGACCTCCACGACACGTTCTTGTGATGGCGCGTTGCACGCGCCGCACGCCGTAAACCGCCGACCAATACCCCAGTAAGTATCCCCGCCTTTGTGACATGATTGATGTCTGGAATGTGGATCGTGGATCCACGAAAGATAGCATGTAATGCTGAATTGAATAACTGCGTTAATTCGGAAAAGTCGATACTTGTGCAAGATCGTGTGTATTTTATGCAGTAATGCATTACGGTGTGGTAAAGTGATGTGTAATGACTGCCACTAACCAAATAACTCCTGACCAGGGTTGTATAACCAAGCTGGTGAGGTCGGACGGATGAGATGATGTTTGAGACACTCATCACACGACCGTTGATGAAATTAGGGTTTTTAAAGAGGTGCGCAAGCATCACTCTTGACTTTGTCGAAACCAAGCATGGGAAGGATTTTGGAGAAGACCGACCATACATGCGTGTTGACGGCATGATGGTGTAGGCGCCCGTATTCCGTTCCCTCATGAAAGCGCGATCCGGGCCACTCAATTTGACCTAGAAAGAGGAGTGGTCGAGATCGGTTTCTGAGAAATTCCTTGCCGCAGCGGAGTTGGAAACCAGCGTGATTTCCCTAGTTTGGGCACGCGTGCCGGGCGACCAACATTGGTTGGTTTTGGTCGATCACACTACCGTGTAGGTGGTAGGTTGGTGTTCACACCTATATCCGATTATCCCATGAAAACGTGATCTAAGCCATTCAAATCATCCGGTGAAGTTGAGCGGTCGAGATCGGTTTAGGATTTGGGAGGTGTAACCGCACAAGTTTGGCGTGTGTTTTGGGTTGGCAGGGAATGATGAGCCTTGGCCGACCGCGTGAGGAGGTAGATGGGCCCACGGTGGTCATCCGGGTGTGACCGACCCTTGCTCAATCTAACTCAGTGACCCTCCATTCGTGCCGGAGAAGATGGACGCGCGTGATGGCTTGAACCCCTAATTTTGGCTTTCAAAGCCGCGCGACCATGCTCTTTTGGGCGGATGGTTTTGTTGTAACCAACCACGGTTGGCTTTGACCATCTTTGGTCAAGCGTGTAGGCGGTCACATGGTGATTGTGTCGACATGCTCCGGGCCTTTGAGTCTACATCTACACCCTCCATCTATGCCTGCGAATACGGACGGTTGAGGCTCGTTTTGCGACATATGTAATATGCCGCAAACCCTAATTTAGGTTTTCCGCCCATAATGCTTGGTATGGACGGTTTCTTGGCAAGCAAAACAATGGTCGACCATGCGGGTCGGTACCGTGTGTATTCCATACCGCTTGGGGGTGATGGAATTGATCTCGGTCATCCAATCATGCTTCATGAGTTGGATGACCGCGATCAATCATATTGGGCAAAGTTAAGGCCGTGTGTATTCCATACCCGCTTGGGGTGATGGAATTGATCTGTGGTCATCAATCATGCTTGTTGGAGTTGGATGACTCGCGATCAGATCATATTTGGCAAGCTAAGGCCGTGTGTATTCCATACCCGCCTTGGGGGTGATGGAATTGATCTGTGGTCATCCAATCATGCTTGCATGAGTTGGATGACCGCGATCGATCATATTTGGCAAGCTAAGGCCGTGTGTATTCCATACCCGCTAGGGGTGATGGAATTGATGTGGTCATCCAATCATGCTTGTGGAGTTGGGTGATCGCGATCAGGTCATATCCGGAGACCGATACAGTCAAGTCCGGGATGCTCAATCGGCTAGTATAACACACCGAGAGGGGCCTAATCGGCTAGTATAACACACCGAGAGGGCTCAAGGCTAGTATAACACACCGAGAATCAACCGTACGGTATTTCGTACATGGATTCATTATAGTGCTTGAGGTTCGTGTTACCAGTAAGAGTAACACCTACCGCCATGCCACACCGATAATGGGCACAGAAATACAAGGCCGATATGAAATTCACAGGAAGGGATTGTTGCCGCATGCTCCAACTTTCGGGAGGAATTTCATGTATTGCGCAATGGGATTGTTCGCATGCTCCATTCTTGGTGAATTAAGTGAGGAGTATCCGTCACTTATAAACGCTTTATCTTTTACAAGATGTCGCCGCATGATTTTCCGGTTACTTACAAATTTAACCTTAAACGAAAATCCACCATCAACATTAAGTCCCCCGCCTAGCACATAATGGTTACACTATTGTGTGGTAGGCATGAGATGGTGACATAAAGAAATGACCAAGTCGAGTGAATACATATTTACTGGGATAGTTTCCACATTGTCGCGTTTCCGAACAGGTCGGTCTTGATTAAGGATGCGAGAAGCGGACTTGATCCGGTGAGTCGCTTTGGTTCCTTTCGCACATGTGTATGAGTCCGCCGCTCCTTGTGTGTACTTCCTTAGTTATACACGGCCTTCCTCGTAAATTTGATAAGCCTTGTTGATTGTTATCCCACTAGTAGCCTTCATAAGGTGTAAGTAGAGACTTCTCTTCCTTTTCCGGGGATTACGCGACTTGTGAGATTATAAAGAATCATCTCAACGTGGTCGTTTATTCTATATCCCTGTATCTCAAAGGTACCGCTCCGACTTGACATTAATCGATCAATGGATTTGATGATCCTCTTTTTTTTTTTTTTTTTTTTTTTTTTTTTTTTTTTGTGTGTGCTCATAACCTCTTCTTCTCTCATAGATTATCATGGAAGTGACGCTCATCTCTCCCGTTGTTTCCCGTAAAGAAGTTTTGAGGTTGACAAGCCCGAAAACCATGCGCATGGAGAAGTGATGGCTAAGATCGATCTTCCTCTTCGTGAAGTCGGGCCTGTGCTATACAGGGATGTCTATCTCCACCTTCGTATTGTCGAAGACGATCGGTGCACTTTCACCGCAATTGACATGGAGGAGCGAGCGGAGGCGCGAGGAAACGCGCAGACCCTAGTAAGCGCGAGGCGAGAGAGATTTGCGCCGCGGTTCAAGAGGCGGAGAGTTGAGCATGAACGACCTCAATGAAGGCAAAGTGTGATTACCTGGTTCAGACTAGCGTGATAATCCTTGATTCCGATACGCACGAGCCCGAACGTTTGAGCAACTGCGCAGCCTCCCGATGTTGATGTGCCTTTGATGCCGCTGCCGATGTTGGGACGGAGTGCGCTGCCGATGCCCGGAGATGCCCGGCGCGTGTTGAGGAAGATCCTGAGGGAGTGCATCGACAGTGTGAGTGACGGTGATGGGGCGAGACCGACCCTCTTGATGATTGAAATTTCTTTTGTTTTGTTTTTCTTTCCAAGTATATTTCAGCATGCTCGAACATCTTCCTTGTACTCAGTGGCGCCGAGTTCAAGGTTTTTCTTTTGATTATTTGAATAAAGCTTTCCTTTACAATCCTCTGCCAAGACTGCAACCGAACCTTCCCAGGCGCCAGGGTGCGCCTCCATACATAATTCTTAGTGATAAAAGAAATTATACTTTGTAATGGAATATCCATGGACCTGTGATGCAATATCTTCCCGGCTTTGCTTTGGGCGGATGGCTCAAATCACTCCTTGCGCATACGTTTCTATTTCCTTCCCGTTAAATATTTGCTTAGGGTTCCCTTTGCTCCGATTGATTTAGGCCGACTCGGGACTTTGTGTCTTTAGGAGTAGAGAGATTCTCAGATGTAAATAATATTTCAATTGAATTGAGAATTGAAAATTGAAACCCTAACTATGAATGCAAATATTGCAATCATTTTACGGAGGAATTACAAGTGTGACACGAAATTGTAATAAGGAGACATGACTGAAAAATAGCACACTGTTTTTAAAGTGTGGAGGATGTCGAAAGTGATAGCACAAAGATCTTAAGTGCGGTAAGGTTTGAGCCATCGTGAGTGAACTGTTATGCCCTCCAGTTATCGGCGTTGATGAGCTTGCGGAGCCACCTAGGATAACATCTTGCCACTGTGCGGTTCATCTTCTCTTTTGGGGGTGAGTCGGTGGAGTGGTCATCTTCACCGTCATGCTTCCAACATTGAACGTAGTCATCTTCATCACCAGTCTCCACCGAATGGGTTTGAGCGTGCGGACACTTGACCTTGACCTTGTTGTTTGACCAAGACTGACCTCTATGCTCTTGATAAAACGTTTGAAAGGGCCGCTTCCCATTCACATCTCCTAGCCGGGGTTGGCTTGTTGGTTGGAGCCAGTCCCGTGGACTTGTCGGAATGAGGGGCGGTAGGTTGTAAGGAAGGTTGCGTGACGAGACTTACTTGAGATCGGAACTTTTCAATGTATCTTTGTGTGCTTTCTCGGGGAAGTTGTGTCATGTTGAAAGTTGCTGGTGCAGCTTGGGACGCTCATCGGGTGGTCCAGCAGCATGTTGGAGATTCTTTCAGTGCACCGAGACCCAGAGGACAAAGCCCAAGATGGCTTTGTTGTCCCGTATCCAAGAGCGTCCCAGGGATCATGTCGTAAATTGGGATGATCTTGGACCACGTAGAATTTTGCTTGCGCCGAGGCGTCTCCCATTTTGATTTCAAGATTGACGTATCCATACGCATCTCTAAGCTCTCCTCCCGAATCTTTGACCACAAATCGGGTGGCGAGTAGCTTCGCCGAAATCTTTGCCGCTTTCAAGGTCTTGATAAAGTAATGATGTTAAATTCGGAAACCGTGTCGATTAACACGCTATCGAACTTAACGCCCCTTAAACAAGTGACGGTTAGGAGTCCCCAGTTTCCCTTGCTCGCGTCTTGCAGGAGAGTTTGAGGTTCTTGAACTGCTCCTGGATGTAAACGCCGCCCGACACAACGTGATTGAGGGCCGCAAATATGTCTTGACGCTGTCCCTTGGAGAAGTACAAGATTTCACATATGTGCTCCATCATAGATTGCACATCTTGCGAACGTAGTCCCTGAAATCATGCGGCTCCCGATAGGGTAGAGGATCTCTATGAACACCTTCGTTTCCAAGCCGGAGTTCCCCGTCTCTATCTTTTCCCCGAATATTTGCTTCAACCTCGTTGCAATCTTTGGTTGGATGATGGACGAACCCGTGGTAGCAACAGATGTCTGGATCTGCCATTTCTTCCTCGGTCGGAGGACGCCCGATAGGGGGTTTTACGGCGTCGTCTTGGACCCACGCTTCTGTGGAGCTCTATCACTTCATTCATGGGAAAAGGAAAAACCCGTGTCTTTAGCGTTTTGCGCCGGAGTTTTGTCTGTTCCTTTTCGAGACGAAGTCTTGTGTGCCGAGGATGTTCGCTTGGTTTGTTGTTCCGTCATCGAAGCTTTCCTCTTTTCTCCTCCGCTTATCACACTCACGGAAGGACCGGTGTTGTATTGTTTGTTGGTGACGCCCTTCCTCGACTTTCGCGCAAATCTTCACTTCGAACAACTCGGGTTCTTTCTAGTAGTCCGGTGCGATTGTTCTTTGAACGCTTTGCGGCCGTGGAGTTGGAGAGAATGTTTGAAAGCTTGATTCTCTAACGAGAGCGATATGGGTATCATCCCGTTGATGCATGATTCCACCAATTGCCGTTTCGGAATATTCGGGTCGTGACAGTCCAGTGCTTGTTCGAATCTTTAACGGAAGTCGTTGGGATGTTCATTGTTCGGCCGGAGAATTCTTCCTGTGTCCGAAAACGTGATTTGTTGGACACGAAGAAATACTTCCGTAGAAAGCACCGACCATCTCGCTCCAACCGGATATGCCGTTAGTGAATGTTGTTGTACTGTGTGTATGCCCTCCCAAGTGAGTGATTTTGAGAATTCTTTCGTGCGTAAAACATGATTGTATTCATGTTCCCCAAGGCTTCCAAGAATCGAGAAATGTGTTCACGAGCATTACCGATGCGTCGTAGAGGGAGAACGGGGGAGAGGTGTAACCTCTGGTAAAGGGGAATCCGGTGCACATCCCGAGGGTACGGCGGTGATGTTGGTGTACGTCCGTTCGGTCCCCTTTTCTCGATTTTGGAGAAGTCGCTCTAGATCTTCATGCGTAATGAAGTTGGAAGGCTGGTCTCTCTCCCTTTGGCGCTCGGGAGCAACACGAGTTTCTTCATTCATGTGAGTCGAGTGGAAACACCTGGCTCGGGTGTATTGAATGTATCTCTCGCCGACTCCAAGGGTTGCCGTGAACCTTGCGGCAATCGTTCGGTCAAAGTTTTAAGGAAAGTGAGTACCTCTTTCCGAGTTGCGGCCATATCGTGTTTGAGTTTTAGCAAGAATTTCCCTGTTTCTCCATCAAGTCTGCAATGGTACTAGACGGCGGTCTTCCTCTTGTGTCTAGGCTCCTCGTCCCGATGGAGGAGTGAAAGTTGTTGCCTGTAACCACTGGAGGCGTTACGCTCAAGAGATGCCTGGATTTGCGCTCGCTCGCTCGTGATGGGAGGTGTTACACCCGCTGGGATGTCTCTCGCTTCCGCTAGTGTTGGTGACAGAGATAACGGCTCCTCGAGATGTGCCGGCCACGGTAGCTCCACCGACAGTGCACGTCAACACCGGAGTGTTATCCACGCTAGCTCCGTCCGAATTGATTCTGATCCACTCGAGTTCCACCATCTTGAAATGAATTGCTGATTGAATTGGTTCTAAGATCTACCCTTTTTGAAATTGATGAAATTGAATCGGATTTCAAAGAAATTGTTTTTACGACCGAGAGATTAATCTCCCTTTGTGGTCGCCAATTGTTGATGGGTGAAAATTACTCCTGCGAATTTGGTAATTTGGGGTGTGATGAGGAATGAATTTAAACCTACAACAAATGCATCGCGGTGAGTGCTTGTAGATTCGAGAGATCATTCGTGCAAGTCCTACCTAAACCAAGAAATGGCCGTTCCAGGATTTGTTTGATCCAAAGTGAAGGAGATGGGGTTGATCTTGGGAGGGAAGCGAAGAAGGTGTTGAGATTGTGAAGGTGTTGGCTTGCTTATGACTTGTGACAAAAGTGAGCAGCTTACGGTTAATGTAAGGAGGCTCGATGTCGATTTTTTCTGCCTTGTTTTCCTTGTTGTTCAAAATAAAAAGGAGAACCTATTTATACAAGTCATTGAGCCTCATTCACGTTTCTCGTGGGAAGTGGGAGGTAGTGGAATGATGGAGTAGTGGAGTTGCGTGTTGGTGATGCACGACCAATCTTGCCCACTTTTCCGATTCATCTCTAACCGTCCATGACCTCCCGACACGTTCTTGTGATGGCGCGTTGCAATGACGCCGTAAACCGCCAAAGACCAATACCCCAATAAGTATCCAGTTTGTGACATGATTGATGTCTCTGGAATGTGGATCGTGGATCCACGAAAGATAGCATGTAATGTCGAATTGAATAAACGCGTTATTCGTAAAGTCGATACTTGTGCTGAGATCGTGTGTATTTTATGCAGTGTCGCATTACTGGTGTGGTAAAGTGATGTGTAATGACTGCTCACTAACCAAATAACTCCCGACTGTGGTTGTATAACCAAGTTCGGTGAGGTCGGACGGATGAGATGATGTTTGAGACACTCATCTCGCGACCGTTGATGAAATTAGGGTTTTTAAAGAGGTGCGCAAGCATCACTCTTCACTTGGTCGAAACCAAGCATGGGAAGGATTTTGAGAAGACCGACCATACATGCGTGTTGACGGCATGATGGTGTAGGCGCCTGTATTCCGTTCCCTCATGAAAGCGCGATCCGGGCCACTCAATTTGACCCAGAAAGAGGAGTGGTCGAGATCGGTTTGCGGCAGAAATTCCTTGCCGCAAAGGAGTTGGAAAACGTGATTTCCTAGTTTGGGCACGCGTTTGACGACCAACATTGGTTGGTTTTGGTCGATCACACTACCGTGTAGGTGGTAGGTTGGTGTTCACACCTATATCCGATTATCCCATGAAAACGTGATCTAAGCCATTCAAATCATCCTGAATTGAGCGGTCGAGACGGTTTAGGATTTGGGAGGTGTAACCGCACAAGTTTGGGCGTGTGTTTTGGGTTGGCCGGGAATGATGAGCCTTGGCCGACCGCGTGAGGAGGTAGATGGGCCCACGGTGGTCATGCCGGTGTGACCGACCCTGCTCAATCTAACTGCGACCCTCCATTCGTGTTGGGAGAAGATGGACGCGCGATGGCTTGAACCCTAATTTTGGCTTTCAAGCCGCGCGACCATGCTCTTCGGGGCGGATGGTTTTGTTGTAACCAACCACGGTTGGCTTTGACCGATTGGTCAAGCGTGCAGGCGGTCACATGGTGATTGTGTCGACATGCTCCGGCCTTTTGAGTCTACATCTACACCCTCCATCTATGCCTAATAATACGGACGGCTGAGACTGCTTTTGCGACATATGTAATATGCCGCAAACCCTAATTTAGGGTTTTCCGCCCATAATGCTTGGTATGGACGGTTTCTTGCGCAAAGGCCAATGGTCGACCATGCGGGTCGGCCGTGTGTATTCCATACCCGCTTGGGGGTGATGGAATTGATCCGTGGTCATCCAATCATGCTTGCGGAGTGGATGACCGCGATCGTATCATATCCGCAAAGTTAAGGCCGTGTGTGTATTCCATACCGCTGGGGTGATGGAATTGATGCGCGGGTCATCCAATCATGCTTGCGGAGTTGATGACTGCGATCGTATCATATTTGGCAAGCTAAGGCCGTGTGTATTCCATACCGCTTGGGGTGATGGAATTGATCTGTGGTCATCCAATCATGTCATGAGTCGATGACCGCGATCGATCATATTTGGCAAGCTAAGGCCGTGTATTCCATACCGCTTGGGGGTGATGGAATTGATCTCGTGGTCATCCAATCATGCTTGTGGAGTTGGGTGATCATGCGATCGGGGTCATATCCGAGACCGATACACCAAGTCCGATGCTCAATCGCTAGTATAACACACCGAGAGGGGCTCAATCGGGCTAGTATAACACACCGAGAGGGCTCGGGCAAGATAACACACCGAGAATCAACTTTGTACGGGTATTTCGTACATGGATTCATTATAGTGCTTGGAGGTTCGTGTTACTCAGAAGAGTAACACCTACCGCCATGCCACACCGATAATGGGTACGAAATACAAGGCCGATATGAAATTCACAGAAGGGATTGTTGCTGCATGCTCCAACTCGGGAGGAATTTCATGTATTCAGCTTAATGGGATTGTTGTCGCATGCTCCATTCTTGGTGAATTAAGTGAGGAGTATCCGTCACTTATAAACGGCTTTATCTTTACAAGATGTGTCGCATGATTTTCGGTTACTTACAAATTTAACCTTAAACGAAAATCCACCATCAACACTACATCAAATCAATTGGCATATACAAGGGAACCAAGAGTGACTTTATTCAACACAATAATAAATTTTTTTTTATATATGATTGGATCAAACTGGATCCAATTTTTTTTTTTTTTTTTTTTTTTAGACGGCATGATTAGATCTTTTGGATCCAAGCGCATGCTTCTTGTCGCAAGTACATGATAGTTGCCTTGGATCCCGCATTCCACGCTTGTTTAGGCGATTTGAGACAGTGGACTACGTTTCACACATACCGCTATTCCCAAGTGTCTTTTTATTCCGTTTTGGTCTAATTGGTCGGTTTTTTTTTTTTTTTTTTTTCTTTTCATATATGTTTTCATTTTTTTTTTTTCAATTTTTTTTTCAATTTTTTTTTTTTCTAGTAACTCAATCACTCTATTTCATCCTAGCAGTAATAACACGTCGATTTTTAGTGACCCACCAAAACACTTAGAGAACAATAGATAAATATGGAAAAATAAAAATAGAATGTGATATGGTGATATTCCGAGATATGGTAACAACTATCATGTTAATTTGTGATTTCGAGCTATATTCTTCCCTTTTAGTTAATTAGTTCCTCAACTCCTGCATTCAAAATGGTTCCATCCACTAATGGTGTCAAAAACAAACTATACAAACATATAAATGCTCCCCCACACTTAAACTTCACATTGTCCTCAATGTGTAAAACCGAAAGTTCTGAATTCTGACGTAACAGCAGATAAAACGCAAAAACTGTGCAAATTGGTAAGGAATTTGGAAAAACTCCATTTCACAAAAGTTGTTCACCTACGTGTTTTCTACACAGTGTCAAAATTTCACAGTGTTTTGATAAACGGTCTGACAGTTATGGTCTCTGGACTGAACTACGCGCAGTCTGAAATTTTCTGACGAAAAGGTATTCGCTCATAATTCTCTTCTAAGATAGATTACGAACTCAATGAAATTAAACATAGGGATGCAAATATGATATAAAAACAGTAAAAATAAATAAACGAAACAAAAATAAAAAGCAAAAAGATAAGAGATACAAAACCGTGGGTTGCCTCCCACTTAGCGCTTGTTTTAAAGTCGACTTGCCCGACTTAGCTTCTTGTAAGATTCATTCCCCATACACCAATAATCTGAAAAGTTGGGGATCCGTCCATAGAACCTGTTTTGCAAACACTAGCTTCACACAAATATTAGTACAATAAACCAAAAGTGAAGCTATGAACCGATAAAAGCTTCCCCCCACACTTATTCTTGTCCACACTTGGAAGTGTATAAAGAATATAGACATCTGGTACTTCCACGGTTTCTTGTTCCATAACCTGAATAGTATGAGAATCAAGTTTCTCTAATGGCGGAAAACGAGAAACAAAGTCATTCAACAATGTTTTCAAGCACATACATTCAAACCAATAAGAGGTAAAGGAGAAGAAATAATAGGCAAAGGGTTAGATAAACCTTTCACAATCTCTTGTATCATTAATCCTCTTCATCCTTGAAAAACTCAAGTGAATTATTCACCTCTTGTATATCATGGTCCTCTATCAAACCTTGCAACCATTCTTCGTCCGTTTCTGCCGTAACCAAAGTCTCGACATAAACATCATCATTACAATTATTTGCAAGCTCAATTGGGTCTTCCACAATATTGGTCACAACGGTCACATTCTCAACACATTCCTCCTTGTTGTTGTACGGCACATACTCTTTTGCGGATCCAAATTTTATCATAAGAAACTTTTTTAGAACACTCGAAAATGCATCATCCTCAAGCTCCACCCTTTGAATAGGCTCTTGATCATTATTAAGATCAATGCTTGAGTAATCTACACAAGTGTCGACATATTCCTCTTCATCTTCATCTTGATCCCAAAAAGACTCCTCGGAGATGTCACCATGAGTTGTTTCAAGCAATATATCGTAATCACCGTCACTATCATAGTCAACATAAGATTGTTCCTCGCTGAATTTAGTGTTGTTAATCTCTAACTCATCCTTTTGAATAGGTGAATGATCATTATTACGATCAAGAGTTGAGTTAACTACACAATTATCCACGAAAGTGCCCAAGGATTGGCCTTTTTCAACATTAGCATCAATCAAATATTCATCACAAACCATATGCACATTAGAATTATCCATATCTTCCTTATATTGATCAATGCCTCTTCGCAAGATAGTCATACCTTCACGAAGTTCTTGGAGTTGCTCGTTTGTAGTCTCTTTAGCTTTTTGAAATTCCTCTTGTAAAAAGGTGGAAACTGTATCTATAAAATTAGAGACTTTTTGTTCAAGAGCATAAGAATCCTCCCATCCTTGTTGTTGTTCACACACATACTCACCATAAGGTTGTTGAGGAAAACCACAAGGTTTCATGGAATATTGGTCATAACCAATGAATTGGTTTTGATTATACCCATGGAATTGGTAGTTATCATATTGTTGAGGTTGTTGAAAACCATATTGATTGCTCCAATATGCTCCTTCCATAGAAATAAGCACCTGAAATAAGATTCTCAAAACAAGGTTAAAACCCAGAAAATAAGAAAAAAAAAAAAAAAAAAAAAAAAACTAAATACAAAAATAAGAAACCAAAAACAATTAACAACCGCTGCCTCCCCGGCAACGGCGCCAAAATTTGACCGGTTGTCAGCCGACACAAATATAATTACACTTTCTTACTACTCAAAATATAAATATAGCAAGGGCAAGAAAGGATCGATCCCACAGAGAGGTCTAGGTTGTCAAACTGTTGTGGTTTCCTATATAAATTACCGGGTGTTTTCTGATTTTTATGAGAGTAAAATAAACTAAAAGCAAATAAACAAAAGTAAACAAATAAGATAGAAGAGATATTGGTTAAGGATTTCGTTTTCATTCACTAACATGCTTTTCACAATAACTAGAATTGATATTTAATCTCAACTTTTATCAAAGACCCTAGAATACCTTGATCGCAAGAATATCCCGCAAACCTCCTCATGTCATCAACAAACACATTAAAAGATGCTAATATGAATTCTATCTAAAGGAACAACCTAACGTGTAAAAGCACTAATCAAGTTTAATTCCCTAGATGCATTAAGTTCTATGAAATCAGGCCAATCAAAGCAATTGAACGTGGAAAGCGCACTAATTCAATTTAACAAAGGTTACGATTCACATATGATCATAAGAATATATCACTACAAACTATAATCATATTATGCTACTTGTATCCAAGGAATATCACTTTTGCGTATAATAAACCCTAAACTAGCAATAGATGTGATTAGAAGTTCTACCAATTTGCAACTTGACAAAACAATCAATCAATCATAAAACAATATTTTCAGAGAATTGCAAACGATAAATATGAGACAAAACTAATATATTGAATCAAAGAATCATGCTTTGTGAAATCCAACTATTCCATAACCAATAATAAACTTAGGTACTCATATTCATGGAGTTCACAAAGAAGAAAGAGAAAAGACTTCATGGTTAAAAAACCCTAGAATAAAGTAGAAGAGATAATAAAACGTGGTGTAAAACATTGTAGAAGTCTTCCCTTTTATATTCTTTTTTTTTCTCCTTCCAAAACTAGGTTTTGTCTTCAAAGTCCATTAGTTGAAATTCACCCGACCCACCATGGAGAGAAACCCGTGTAGAAATTCTTGTCCCAAAAAAACGCTCATTGGAAAATCGGGATTACATGAATCCCCAGGAATAGTCACTTAAAGTACCTCTGTGACCGGCAAAGTCAAACTGCCACCGGGCTCAACGGTCGAGATTTCACGGCTTAGCTCCTGGGCACAATCGGTCCGTATCACCGAGTCAAACCGGAATCGATCATTGAGTCGGTGATTGGGATTAGTTGCCGTGCATGAGCCAATTGCACTTTGGCTCGAGTTAGGCCGCACAATGATTGTGCTTCAAAGCTCAAATCCAAACCCATGATGGCTATTCATCTTATCCTCGCCTGCAATTAAGCTCAAATTCCTCCATACATCAAAACTACTTTAAACCACCAAAGAACTACATCTTCGAGCCCCCGCTCTTACATTTGCTTCTCCTTATCACCGCCATTCCTTCCCGCAATATGAGCTCACTCGCACAACACTATTGTCTGCAACAGACACAAACTTAGCCTTGCAACCTCCCTCTTCCAATTCCATCACAAGAGCCATGAACACAATCCATTACCAACATCTCTGGCCATACTTGCCACTCTTCCAGAACATACTCATTCGGGCAATAAGCAGAGCACCATTTCTTGGCTATAAACACCACCAAAGAAATAACAAAGATCAGCTTTAGCTCTTCTCTTCCATGACAATCACCGGCTCATTGCAGATTTGAGCAATCTTCGCCTTTGTGCTCAAGTGACGACCATTAGCCTGCTAAGCCTAAAGCTCTACTTACTCCACCTATCACCCCCGTATTCTTCCCATGATAGAAAATCCATTCTTAGGCCAACACCCGCAACCTCGCTTTCACCGGCACAGAACCAATACCCAAAAGCGCGCAGCATGCCAATCTCAATCTCAGCCTCACCAGTCCCCGTCCAGCCTCAAACGCCACTTCCATCCGCATCCACCAGACACCAAAACCCGCAATTACAACCTGGTCTTCACTCGCATTGTGCTCTAGCAAAGGCAATACAAAAGACCACGGCCCGGTTCATCTCCACTCAACATCCATTAATCCACTGCACCCCTCTCCGCCAATTCGTCGTATCATCATCCGAGCCACATTCCACCATTATCCGCAACCTCCCGAGTGCCACACTTTCATTAGGCCTTCATCTCAAGCTCTAGTCCACAACCACACCCATTGCATATGAACTCAATTCAACACCACTTGTAGCTTCTTTCTATAGTCTCAATTTCAACACAAACATCTCATACACACAGCCTCAACTCCCCGTGCACCAAAGATCACAATCATCCTTGACGAGATAATCTCCTTGTTGGAAGCTCACCATTTCAAGCCACCGCTCCTTTCTTGTTGCTCCATTCTCGCACCACTACAAAGGCCACAACAACACCACCACACCAATTGCTTCTCCCGAACTCACATGCCCGCAATAAACACCACAAGTGCTTCACCTCAAGCTTTCTCTCGTCTCAAGCCTTCAACTCAAAGATCCATCTCTATGCCTCGCACCTGAATCTTCACCACACAAGTAAATCAACTTCTCATCTGAATCACAAGCCATTCCTCCAATTCCAACAGCAGCAACTTCATAACCTGAATCCATTTGACCCATTAACAATTCTTCCTCAAAATCGACATGAACTTCATTCGTTACTCCTCGAATTTCATCTTCAATTTGTCCAATACCCACTGTTCTTGAGCCTAGCAAGTACGCTCAAATCAAACTCATTCTTCTAATTCTCACAATCCCTTCAAAGACCGAAACCCTAATTCATTCTATGAGCTTAATTTTGCATCTTCTTCTTCCCCGAGTCACATCGATCTCCTCCTTTATTCCATGCCCGCCGACAGATCCAGCTCTTCTTCCACATTTCTTCTTCCTCAAATCAAGAGAAACCCATCCTTCAATTTCAACATTGCACTCCTATCAAAGGCATAAATCTTTCAATCTCGATCTCAATCATCTTGTTAATCAATACAAATCCCCGTCCCGCAATCGGAACTTATCCAAACTTCATCAAATCCCCATTGCAACATTTATCAAAGCAAATAACTTCTTCATCTTTTCTTCCTCTCCGATTTTCTGGTGAATAATGGTTGATAGTGAAAGAAATGAGAAACTCTCGAAGGTTAGGATAAAAGAGTCGGGTCCGGATAAGGTTTTACTATGGGCCGATCCGGTGTGACCTCGATCATTTAACATTTCCTTATAAACACAACACAGGCTATCCCTTAACCGTACATACTGTTTGTCTTTAATACTTCTCCAAAATAGAGTTGCCCCTTAACCTTTGCTAGGCTCCAAATAGTGTTCTCCGTGAGAAAAAAATGACCATTTAGCCCTTAGTCTCCAAGTTCTTGTTTTGCTCATAACTTCTTCATACGAACTCCGAATGACTCGTTCTTTCGCCATTGTCTTCATCTTTCGTCCTCTACACAATGAAAAGTAGAAATCTTGCATTTGAACGAGTTCCAATTGGTCTTTTTGCTCCAAATGACTCCATTGCACCTAATAAACTCAAAAGCACACATAAGATACATAATTTACAAGAAAAATAGCAAAGAAAGCATAAACTCTACATACTAAATACGGTGTATTCTACACCTATCAAGCAGTGCTCTAATAATCTCCCCCTTTGTCAATTTTAGTGACAAAACTATTAATATATATGTATTACAAAATAAATAAAAATTTGTAGCTTCTCATCCAAATGCTTGATCTCCTTGGCATCTTCAACACGACTCGAAAACTTCGTCATTTCCAAGTAGTCCATGATTCTAAACGTGTTCAACTCAAAGATCATAGTTGTTGAAGATCCGTAGTGATAACAATGAGAAAAAAAAAATGCTCTCAATCATTGTTATACAGTGTCATAATATTATTACACAACATCAAAGTTCAAAACTTTGACAACAATACTATAGTGATATGTATCACGCCCCCTTAGTTAATACTTCGTCTCAACATGAAAACTACCCCCTTTACATAATGATCCGTAAACCATATGTATTTGTAGTATGAAACTACACATTAATTCTCCCCTTTTGTCAATATAAATTGGCAAAGGTACAAATACTAAAACTAGTGGGATCCTCATGACATTTTCATAGAGATACTTCATGACCAAAAGAGAATAACATACCAACTTCTTTAGATGCAATCATAAATCCGAAGCTAAATGCATTCATCAAGGAGTTTATAAAGATACAAGATAACCCCTATAATATTCCACAACCG